>CM077148.1:136991744-137378015 GCA_039583875.1 Platanthera guangdongensis
AATTTTGAAGGGAATTAAAACCCTGTACAGATGATCAGGAAAAAGGTGTGATGAGGTCCTCTTTCTTTCTCTATATAAACTGAGAATACTTGTGGATTGATGTCAGCAGATTGCTCCCCCTGAGATCTTGAAGGGATCAGGAAAACTGGAGCACTGCTTCAGGGTGACAGGTCTTCAAAGAGCTTTAGTGCCTGGACCAGAGATTGCTTCAGGAACTTCTTTGACAGATAGAGATTTGTTGTCCTTTTGAAGTTGTCCTGTAGGATTCAAGGAAGAAGACCCTTGGTAGGGATTGAATGTTCTTCTTCTCCTTGATGAAATTATTCTCTGGTTTAGGCTGATTGCAGTAGAACTTTAGATTTCTGTATGATTGTTCTTAGTACTGACTGTGTGTTTGTATCACTGCTGTACTTCTTGATCCTTTTCTTTTCTGACTTTTTACTGACTAAGAACATTCGAAATTTGAATGTTGAGCAGTAATTGCAGTCGGCCTGGAAAGGAAGCGGCAATCAATGATTTCCCTAACTGTCTCATGGAAAAACGGCATGAAATAATCCATGATCAATGCGCGTTCTAACGGCAACATTCTGAGAGGATCTGACATTAATTACTGAGGATTCATCGCCAAGAAAAGGGACAGGAAAACTGGAGAAGACCTAGTCTAGAATCGTCGAACGAAGAACACAATTCGTCGAGCTGAGTTTGAGTTCGTCGACCAGACAATAATAATTTGTCTTCAAGGAAATCTTGTCAATTCTGCTTCAATCTTCGTCGAACTGACAATCTTCATTCGTCGACCAGAGATCCACATTCGTCGAGCGAAGAACAGTTCTGGACTTGGTTAAAATATTTTGTATAACTGATATTCTGTGTCGACATAAGCTGGTGTCGACTGATATCCTGGTGTCGACACAAATATTCTGGTGTCGGCATAAATCTTCTGGTGTCGACATAAATTGTCTGGTGTCGACACATGCCCTAAGTGACGACACAAATCCTCTGAATTCAGGAACCGTCGATTAGAATACTGAAATCGTCGACCTGAGAAGTTGACTTCGTCAACTTGAGAAGTTGAGAACTTGAGGTCCAAGTTCGTCGAGCTCAGAATCTAGTTCGTCGACCAAAGCTTGAAGCTGGATTTAGAAAAATTCTGGAGTTGAAGAGTCCCAATTTTCGTCGAACTGAGGACAAGGATCGTCGAGCTCACCACAAAGAAATGTCTCAAGATCGTCGAGCTCAGAACCCCTTTCGTCGACCTGAGTTCGACGAACGTCGAACTCATTTTACTTAGTCTTGAAATCTTCTAAGTCTGGAGTTTCTGATGGTCTTGATGATAGCTTGTACATCTGATGTTGAACCTAAGGACTTGACCTAGACTCTAGGACACAAATTTGACCCGGGCTATACATGTTGGGTCACATCCTAATCTAGTGAACCTAGCCCAAATCAACTAGGGGTCCAACAATATATACTAGTGACAGGCACGGGCCTCCGACCCTCGTGCCCTACGCGACAATACACGACCAGCAGCTGCGGGCTTCGCCCGCCCCTTAGGACGGGCTTTGTCGCCCACCCCCGGCGGATTAATAAGTTATTTATTTGTTTTAAAACAAAAATAGAAATTAATAATTTATATTTTAATTTTATAATTATTAGAAATTAATAAGTTATTTATTATTAATTTTAAAAAAAATTAAAAAATAAAAAAACTGCGTGCAGCAGGGCTCCGCCCGTGCCGGACGCAGTTTCTTCCTCCCAGCCGGCGGCGGAGCTGCCGGCAGCCTGCGCGGCACCCACCGGCGGCCTCGTCGGCCTCCTGCGAGTCCGCCGGTGGGTGCCGAGCAGGCCGTCGGCGGATCCACCGCCGGCCGGGAGGTCGAAAATGGCTGCAGTTCGCTGCAGCCATTTTCTTCTTCCCGACCGGCGGCCTGCCCGGCACCCACCGCTGCCTCGCCGGAGGCCGGTGAGGCCGCCAGTGGGTGCCGGGCAGGCCGCCGGCGGCTCCGCCGCCGGCCGAGAGGTTTTTTTTTGTGCGACAATTTTTTTTTTGGGGGGGGGTGTGGAATATGGTGATCGAGTTTTAGGAGAGAGAGCGGGGGAGGTTTTTTGGTTTTTTTTGTGCAAACCTAATCCGCTATTTGCATCCCCGGATCCAATGGCTTTGAATCAAAAGATCTTTCTGACGGCCCTTGTTTTTCCCCTATTTTCGAACTCACGCTATTGACAGACCACCATATATCTTTTAAAGATAGTATATATATACACATATATATATACATGCATATATATATATATATATATGCATATATATATACATACATATATGTATACATACATGTATGTATATATCTATCAGTATATATAATACACTCGAGCTTTTTTGGGTAAAAAAGCTCGAGTGCGTCGTGTTAGGTTTTATACGTGAGGGTTGAGCGATTGCAACGCCTATCGCCATTTTTGCCCCTGAAGCAGCGCCGATATACGATTTCCTGCAGACCCCTTGACCCGATTTCCTCCATCGGTGGAGAAACGGCGTGAATCCCGGCTATTCCAACCCGGTCGCAGCTCGCCATCCGGGATTCTGGTGTTTTCCTCCGTACCGCAGTCAGATTCAATCGTGAATCCCGATTATTTCCACTGCATTTGATCTCATAAACATTAACTGGTATGTTACAAGGGTTTACACTCAAGCTTTTGATCTCTCCCAGATTTAGGGTTTAACCACACATTTTTTTTCAGATTCAACAGCGGGCTTATACCAGTTTTGGCTCAACCTTACCACTGCGCCATCTCTGTGGTATATTTCCCAGTCTGCAATTTCTGTTTCTTAATTTTTCTATGTATCTGGATTTCTGTGTATGACCGTGTGCGGATTTCTTTGTGTCAACCTTTGTGTTTTCTTCGAGCAGAGTTCGACGAACGTTGAGCAGATCTCGACTTTCGTCGAGCAGAGCTCGATGAAATCGTCGACCTCTACGAAATGTGGTCGACGATTTCGTCGAGCAGAGCTCGATGAACGTCGAGCAGAGCTCGACGAAATCGTCGACCTCTGCTCGACAATTTCGTCGAGCAGAGGTCGACGTAATAGAGCTCTGCTCCATGTTCGCCGAGCAGAGCTCGACGATTTAGAGCTCGACGATTTCGTTTTCTGCGTCTCTGTGTGTGTAATCATTTCATGTGTGTGTGGATTTGTGTGTGTGTGTTCATGTTTTGTGTTTGTTTATATTTTTAGTTTGAATACAACATTATTTTTGAAGCATATGTACATTTACTCGTTAGGTACAGTTTCACGTCACTCGCAATGATGTCGGAGCCATCAAATTCTGAAAGTATGGATGTTGTTGTAGCTAAAATGAATACATATTCTAATGATCCCAGTGTTAAAGAATCATATGTTAGTTTGGTGTTTGAAAGTGTTGATGAAGCATATTGGTTTTATAATAGTTATGCACTTAATTTAGGATTTGGAATTAAAAAAGGATCTACTTCTAAATCATTTACCTCAGGAGATGTTATTGGAAGAAGGTTCAAGTGTAATAAGTCTGGTTTAAAAACTTCAAAAGAGGGCGAAGGATCTTCAACGAGACCACATTGATTGACAAGAGTCAATTGCAAATCCAAATTAGATATTCACAAGAATAAGGATGATAGGTGGGTTGTCACTGGATTTATAAAGGAGCATAACCATGAGTTAGATGCTCCAAGAAAAGCTAAGAGACATCGTTCACATAATGTACTTCACAAAATAAGAAAGTTAAAAAATTGATGGATCAACTTTATAGTACTGGAATTGGTCCTGCTAAGATTGCAAGGATTTTAAATGCAACCAATATTAATTGCTCAATATCTGCAAAACAAGTTTCAATGCATTTGAGTGAATACCACAAGAATAATATAGGAATTGAAGGTGCATCAGTGGTTGCTTATTTAAAGAAGTAGCAAGAGTTAGATCCAAATTTCTACTTTGACATAGAATTGGATTCTAATTTAGTCCTTCGTTCATTTTTCTGGGCAGATTCAAGGCCACGAAATGATTTTTTAACTTTTGGGAATGTTGTTGTGTTTGATGTCACTTATAAAACTAACAAATTTATGGTGCCATTTACATCTTTTACAGGTGTAAATCATCATAGACAGTCAATTTTATTTGGTTGTGCTTTATTAGCAGATGAGACATAAGAAACTTTTGATTGGTTGTTCCATCAATGGTTAAAGTGTATGTTTGACAAAGCACATAAAGTTATAATTACCGATATGAATGGAGCTATGTATAATGCAATTAAAAAAGGTGTTTCCGGACACGCATCATAGATTTTTCTCATGACATATAGGAAAACACCTAGTTCAGCATGTTCTTGAAATCCGAGATAGTAACGGGGATTTTACAAAGGATTATTATGAGTGGTTTAATAGCAAGGATGTGAGCTCAAGTGAACTGAGATGGAAATTGTTTGTTCAAAAGTACAACATTTAAGGTCATAATAATTGGTTGTTAAAGATGTGGGATCGAAGACAACATTGGGTTCCAGCTTTTTAAAAGATCATTTTGTCGCGGGAATGACGTCTAGCGGTCGGAGCGAAAGCATAAATGCATTTTTTGATGGTTTTGTAAATTCTAAAACACAATTATTAGAATTTATAACTCAGTACGAAAAAGCATTGCATTCACAACATCAAGCAGAAGAGCAAGAAGATTTCACTACATTGAATTCAGTTGCTAATTTGTTAACAAGATATGCTCTTGAAAGATTTGCAGCACAATTTTACACCAAAAATATGTTTAAGTTTTTCAACAAGAATTCAAGCAGAGTCTGGAATGTTGGTATGCGGAAGTAAATACAATTGGTTCTATTACAATCATTAGAGTTGGTCTTTCTTGTGAGAATGCAAGCAATTGGAGCACTGTCATTTATGATGATTGCAATACAAAAGTACTTTGTGAATGTTCTAAATTCGAGACAGATGGTTTTTTATGCAAACACATCCTGCACATAATGATTGCTAAGAAGCATCTACAAAGTATTCCTGACCAATATCTTTTGAAAAGGTGGTCTTTTCTGCTAAAAGTAAATCAGACAATGAAAAAATGGTTGATAATAGTGATATTGTGACGCCAATGATGAAATTAAAACTAACTAATACCCGAACAAATATTTTTAATCTTGCAACTGCATCTAAGGAAGCATATGATCTTGCTATGTCAACATTAAATGGATTGTTAGAGAATATAAGTGTTGCAGATTAGAGACCGGGCGGTCTGACGGTCTGACTCTAGCAGTTTGCAGTCCAGGAGGTCTGTCGGTTTCTCTCCTGCGGTTTGGTTGTTGTCTTGTTGCTGTTGGTGCTCTGGCGGTTTGTCATTCTGGCCCTAGTGACTTGGAGACCGGGCGACCTGACGTCTAGTTTGGCGACTTTGTGTCTTTCTCTTGTGGTTGCCGGGCGATTTGCCCATTCATCAAACCGCACGGCTTGGCGACCTGTATTTATGATAAACCGCTTGTAAATGAAATTTTTTAGTCCCACATTGTTTATTTGTAATCTCTCTCATTCCCTCCATTCTATAAAAGGGAGGTTATACCATGTAATTGATACCTTTTTTGGAATACAAAAATTTCTGTTTGTCCATTTTCCGGACTTCCTTTTTCTGTTCGCACATGGTATCAGAGCCCGCGATCTTGTCTGCCTGATTTAGTGCCTTTCTCTGCTCGCGCGACCTGATCTCATTCTTTCCTCTTGTTCGCGCGGCCTCTCCTCCATTTGTCGCTGCTCTTTGTTTGCGCGGCCTTCTTCTTCTCCGCGGACTGTTTTCGCGGGCTTCTCGGTCTTCTGTTCGCACGACCTGCTCTCTTTCCGCGTGACTTCTTCTTTTCTCAATTGCGGATTCTTCTTCTGTCCGTTGTAGGCTTCTCTCTCCGCGCGGCCTTTTATCCGCCCCGGTCTCTTTCTTCCCGCACGGTCTTTCTCTCTTCCCTCTACCCGCGCGGCTTCTTCTATGGCCCTTTCTAGCTCTTCTACCACCACCACTACTCCTGTCACAACTCCTCCTCCTCCTCCCATTCCTTCCGGGAATCTTGGCACCGTCTCCAAGCTTGCTGGATCCAACTACCCGGATTGGAGCGTCTCCTTCACCTTCCTCCTCCGCTCACAACGCAAACGTCACCACCTTACCAATGATCCTCCTGCCACCACTTATGCTGAATTTGATGACTGGGATGCTAGCGATGCGCTTGTCCGTACTTGGCTCGCTAACAGTCTTTTCGATGAATGTCTTCCTGTTATCTGTCATGATGAGACGGTCAAGAATACATGGCTTCATCTTACTGCTCTGTATTCAAAGGGCGCTCAGACGTCCCGCATTAATACCTTGTATGCAG
Organism: Platanthera guangdongensis; assembly: GCA_039583875.1. NCBI lineage: Eukaryota > Viridiplantae > Streptophyta > Magnoliopsida > Asparagales > Orchidaceae > Platanthera > Platanthera guangdongensis. The sequence goes on from CM077148.1 coordinate 136,998,119, forward strand.
ACCTCTTTGCCAGTCCGTTTATGTCTCCTGCTGCCGCTTATTAACAGGTTCAAGCTCTTGGGGCTGAAATTCTTCAACATCGCCCCTTCTCTGCGGATCTTGCAGAACAACACAAGCACTTTCAAGAACTGCTTGTTGTGTGCTACCTCCTCCGGCTTCCTGATTCCTACGACATGATTCGCCAAAAAATCTTGGGTGAAGCGGACTCTCCCAACTTGGATACAACGGCCGCACGTATTGCAACTGTTACATCTCTTCTTCAGCGTCCGCTTTTGTCTTCTCCTCCTCCTCCAGAACAATATGCTCACCAGACTCAACGGAGCGGCTCTGGTAGTCGCAACCATCATTCCGGTGGTCGGAGTTCTCCTCGCTTCCTCTACTCTCACTGTGGCCGTACAGGGCATCTTGTGGATCGATGTTGGCTGAAACATCCACATCTTCGCCCTTCTGGTGACGCTTCCACCTCCTCTTTCAAGCTATCCGTGTCGGTGGTCACTTCCTCAAGTAGTGCTCACGTGGTTACTCAAGGTAAATGGCTCATCGACTCTGGTGCAACTAATCACATGACGGGTAATCCGCAATGCTTTTATCTCCTTGAAACGCATGATCGGTTGCCTCCGGTACTTGTTGCAGATGGCTCTCCCTCCCTGGTTCATGGCACGGGAGTGGTTCATGTCACTCCGTCTCTTTACTTGGCCGACACTCTCTATGTGCCCAAGTTTCCCTGCAATTTGTTATCAGTTACATCTTTATGCAAACAGCTTCAATGCTCTGTCACATTCACTCCCACATCTTGCTCTTTTCAGGATCCGAGCTCCCAACGGACGACTGCTACTGGACGAGCGGGCCTCTACTTCCTCGACAACGTTTCTGCTCTATCCGCCTTCTCCTCCTCTTCTACAGATCTCATATAATGGCATCTCTATCTTGGGATCCTCCTCCATGGCTTCTTCATCAGCTGCTACCTCACCTCCCTCCCCACAGTTCTTCTCTCAACTGCGACGCTTGTCAACTTGGCAAGCATCACCGTTCCTCCTTCCCGCCAAAGCAAGGTCATGGTTCCACCCGTCCGTTTGATCTCGTTCACTTTGACATCTGGGGCCCTGCTCCTACCCTCACCATTGGTCGTGGTAGCTCTTATTTTGTTACTTTCATTGATGATTTATCACGTCGTACTTGGGTGTATCTCTTACGAGAATGCTCTGAACTATTTGATGTATGACAATCTTTTTATCATTTAATCAAAAATTAGTTTGATGTTTTTATTAAAGTATTACGCTTTGATAATGCCAAAGAATACGTTAGTCACGCTTTTTCCTCATTTTGTATGCAACATGGAATTCTTCATCAAACAAGTTGTGTTTACACCTCCCAACAAAATGGGGTGGCGGAACGCAAAAACCGTCACATCCTTGATGTTGCTTGCACCATACTTAAGCAAATGCATGTTCCCGGCTCCTACTGGGGCTATGTTGTTCTCATTTCTTGCTACCTCATCAATCGTATTTCCTCTACTATTCTCCGCGGTAAAACACCCTTCTCCATTCTCTATCCAGGAAAGGATCCATTCCCTCTTCCTCTATGTATCTTTGGCTGCACGGCATTTGTGCATGCTCCCTCTGCTACCCGCGACAAACTCTCCCCTTGCTCCACAAAATGTGTCTTTTTGGGCTACTCTACCACTCAGAAAGGCTACTGTTGTTTTGACCACATCCTTCGCAAATAGTTCGTCTCCGCGGACGTTACCTTCTTCGAGAATGCTCCCTATTTCTCTAACGACTCCTCTCCTATTCCTGTGGAATCTAGTCTTCCTCCTCCTCTTCCCTCCAGCCCATCCTCGTCTACTGAGGTCTTTCCTCCTCCACCATCTCCATCCTCTCCTCCTCCCTCTCCACCTCCGCCATCTCCCTCCTCTTTGCCGCCGTCGCTCTCTCCTCTCGGGCCAGCTCTCTCCACCATGGATGCTCCGGATACTGAGGCACCTGCTGACCTGGACCTCCCCATTGCCCTTCGCAAAGGGGTTCGGGCTTGTACCAAGCATCTGCTTGCTGCAGTTGTTTCCTATAATCATCTGACGCCTTCTTACAGGGACTTTGCACTGGATATCTCTTCCACTTCCACCTCCATTCCTATCAGGAGGCACTTGTCATCCCGCATTGGAAGGCTTCCATGGATGAAGAGATTGCTACTCTTACTGAACGGGGTACCTGGACCCTGGTTCCTCCTTCTATTGGCACAGATGTTGTTGGTTGTTGCTGGGTTTTTGTGGTGAAATTCCTCCCCGATGGCAGTGTGCATCGTTACAAGGCTCGGCTTGTTGCCAAGGGTTTTACCCAAATTTATGGCGTTGATTACTTTGACACATTCACTTCAGTTGCTCGTCCCAGCTCTATTCGGGCCCTTCTCTCTATGGTTGTCAACAGAGATTGACCTATTTCACAACTGGATGTGAAGAATGCCTTTCTTTATGGGGATCTTTAGGAGGATGTCTACATGGAGCAACCTCTAGTGTATGTTGCTCAGGGGGAGACACAGGTTTGCCGGCTCAAGAAGGCTATCTATGGCCTAAAACAAAGTCCTCACGCTTGGTTTGATAAGTTTAGCGGGATTGTGGCGGCTGTTATTTTTACGAGGAGTTCAGCTGATCACTACCTATTTACTCGTAAAACTTCTCTGGGCCTAGTGGTGCTTGCAGTATATGTGGATGATATTCTTCTCACTGCAGATGACCAAGCTAGGATAATCTTGACAAAGAAGCATCTTCAACAACACCTGATTACAAAGGATATGGATCTCCAAATACTTTCTGGGGATAAAAATTTCTCAGAAGCTCGGTTCTCTTGTCCTATCCCAACGAAAGTATGCTCTTGACTTGTTAAAAGAGGCAGGGTTGGCTGGGGCTAAACCTGCCCAATGTCCCATGGCGACTGGAGAAGATAAAACATGGACAGATGACTCTCCTCTTCTTTCTAATATTATGAGGTACAGAAGTCTGGTTGGTAAACTCATATATCTCACAGTGACCAGACATGACATTGCATATGTTGTTGGCAAGGTTAGTCAATTCATGTAAGCTCCTAGGGAGTGTCATTTACAGTCGGCCCTGAAGATATTGGAGTATATTAAATCAGCTCCCGGGAAAGGACTTCTCTTTCATAAGAATGGTCATTTAAGAGTTGAAGCGTACTCCAATTCCAGCTATGCCGATGACAAAGGAGACCACAAGTCTACTTCAGGTTTTTGCACCTTTGTGGGGGGAACCTTGTGAGCTAGAAAAGCAAGAAGTAGTCGGTAGTCTCCAGGTCCAGTGAGGAAGCAGAATACTGAAGTATGGCATCTATCACGTGTTCGGGTTTGACACGGGCGTGTCAAATAGGACATGGGCGTGTACAAGACCCGTGTGAGTCTCGGGTTGTTTTCGGGGCTGTGTCGATGGAGGCACACGGCCGTGTCAGTTGGAACACGGGCGTGTCAGGTCAAACACGGGCGTGTCGGATGCCCGTGTGTTTTTATAGACGCGTCGATTTTGACGGCGAATGAGGGACACGACCCTGGACACGGGCGTGTCTCAGGCCGTGTTCGGCCCAAGTTTTACTTTTCAGGTACGAATCGTAGCCATTTGTTTCCTTATTTTGGGATTCGACGGTTGGTGGTTGTTCCTATTGGGATATACCCGGGATTGGGCCTTAGAAACCCTCATTCACTTGAGTGGTTCTCTTTCTAAAGTATAGAGAGATAGGAGAGAAAAGGAGGAAGAAGAAGCTTAGATCCGGTCTTTGGAGGAGCTTCAGAGCTCCAAATCGCGAACCGACTTCGGATCTACGGAGGCAAAGAGAGTGCGGTGCTTTTCATCCGCTTACATTTCCATGGCGCCAAGGAAGAACGCTAGGGTAACGATTCTCTACTTGAGCATGTGAAGCTCTCCTTCTTTGCATAGGAAGCCCGCTCTCGCGAGTTTGCGGTGAGTTGGAGGCATTCCTTCGGGTAGATATGTAAAGTCCCCGTTGTGTAGAGTCCGTAATCGAGACGGACATGATGATGTGTGAAGCCTACCCGGACATGTTGGTCTGGATCGGTGATGTTGCATTGCATAAATGCTGGAGACGACTCCGCGCAAATGTTTGTTTTTCGGGTTTTCTATGCGGTATATTGCAGCAGGGAGCCTTGGGGATTAATCCAAAGGTGCACCCGAAAAACTGGGCAGATGCGTGGTTCTGCCAAACTTGTGGGCCTGGGAGCCAACTTGTACATAACTAGGTTATGTAATATTGTGCGTTGATTCACGAGCTTCGGGGAAACTTAACTCGTACCGATGATTTTAAAGTGTCGTGGCAAGTGAGCAACGGGTTGAGTGGAACCGTTCCTGCTTTATGTCGAGGGCATAGAGGTCGGGTCTTTGTTGTCGATGATTTTAAAGTGTTGTGACATAGGCTGTTGATGATATTAAAGTGTCGTAACATCTGCCTAAAAGACCAAACTGCTCACGAGAGATTGCCGTCCCGGGGACGGTGGTGAGTCGGCAGACTTAGACTGTAATCACCGAGAATGTGCCCTGAGAGCACGGGGCGTGTGGCCATGCGTGCCAACGCCTGTGATGCAATGAATTTATATACTGCTTGGTTGTACTAATAAAATGCAGGGAAGGAGCATCGTCGCCCCGAGTTGGGGGCGGGATCGTTATAATTTGGTCAGCATTGCTGACCGTTGATTTTGTTTGCCACCGTGTGTGGTTTGTTGCTTGCAGGTGCTGCTGGACCAAGCGGTCAATAGCGGGCTAAAGCCCAAATTGCGAAGCCGGCCCTTGAAGGCCTAATTGAAGTGTTTACTTGCTTTTGTTCATGTATGACCGGTCTGCGTGCCGTGTACTTTGAAGTAAACCATTTGTAAGGCCTTAAGGCCAGTACTTGTGTATGTACTACATTCCTATTTGGTGTATTAGTGGACATTCATGCTTGGTGCTGGGTTCTTTTAATTGCAACTTATAAAACTGCTTCCGCTAGAATGCTCTGTGTAGGACGTTGGATTGGTTGGATGGTTTCCATTGAGTAACCACCCGGTCTGTCTGTGGTATATGGCGTCGGGCCCCGGCTGGACCTACTGCTATATGCTATGCGACGGATAGAGGGTGTTACAATTTGGTATCAGACTACTGGTTTTGGCCGGGCTTAAGATGAATTCGTGGTCGAATTCTTTTTCAGGGGTGGTGAGCACATGTGTGTGCGTCATCATTATAATAGTAAAAGAACCCATGAATGTCCACTTAGGAATGAAAATACACGTGTTTGGGGAACCTGTGTATTCCTATAATTGCTGTTTGCAATTCTATTTGATCGTTTAACGGTGTTTTGTTCTACTATAGGTGACTAGAAGTGGTGCTGGGCCGTCGGAACGTCGAGTTTCTGAGGCTAGCAGTGCACCTAATGAAGCTCCTGCAACACCTCCATCGGCTGAGACCATACGATTGGTGGCCGAAGCAGTGCTTGCCATGATGAATGCGCAGCCTGCAAGGCAAATGCAGCAGCCCGCTCCTGCGATGGAGCAGGTACCGCTGCAAGCGGCTGAGCAGAGAAGAGTGGAGCAGGTAGTAGAGGAACCGTTGGTGCCAAGGAGGGCTACCGAGAGACAGCTCAAACATGTCATGAGCTTTAATCCTCCGGTATTCTCTGGGTTGGGAACCCCATCTCAAGCTGAAGACTGGCTCTCTAGGGTGAAGAGAGTCATGACAGTAACAGAGACGGAGGAGTGGCAAATGACCACTATTATTACGTACCTTCTGGACGGTGAAGCGAACTTGTGGTGGGAAGGATTGGAGCTGCACCTATTGAGAGGTAGGCAACTTATTGACGTCTCGATGAAAGAGTTCTCGAGACTATTCTAGGCTAGGTACCTTCCTTCAGCGCAGAGGATAGCGTTGGAGAACGAGTTCCTGAAGTTGGTTCAAGGGGACAGTAGCGTGGATGAATATCTCCACGGTTTACTCGTTTGAGTCGATATGCTAGCTCCACCATTGCGGATGAGGAGCGCAAGACGAATCAATTCTATGAATGGCTGAGAGATGAGTTGAGGTTACTACTCTCGGGACCGATGACGAAGGGTTTCTTGACCTTGGTCAACACGGCCCGGTCCTTGGAGAAGGACACGAAGAATGTTCAAGCGAAGAAGAGCGTTGGTGAGAAGAAGTCGGAGTTCAGAGTGCCGAACTCCTCAAAGTCTGTGTTCCGGAAGTGGAACAAGAAAGCTAGGACTTCGGGTCCAGCCCCCTCTGCTGGTGCTTCTGGGGCGACTACGGGTCGAACCCCGGGCGCATGTTACAACTGTGGGAAGCCGGGGCATTATGCCCGTGAGTGCCGGAGCGGACGTCCCAAGTCCGAAAGGAAGCCGGGAGCAACTTATGAAGAGAAGGGCAAGGCGGTGGAGTCAACCGCGTCCCATTATGCTCCGGCCAAACCGAGGGTGTACAATCTTGGCCAACAGGAGGCCATCAAACAGGCGGATGTGGTGACAGGTAAAATTTAAATTTATAGCAAGTTAATCTTTTAAATACTTGTTATGTGCTTGTTACCTTACCACTGCTTGTTTAGGCTTTGTGTTGATTTGTGAAAATCCGGCAAGAGCACTCTTCGATACGGGAGCTTCACACTCCTTCTTGTCCGAAGGATTTATATCACACATCAGAGTACCTTCTTCGATGGCGAAAGACAAGTTGGATGTGTTGTTGCCCAATGGGTGTTCGATGCGCGCGGATAAAATCTGTGGTGTTAAGATTCGCATTGGGAATCAAGAGTTCGATCTGCAGGCGTCGTTACTACCGTTGGTGGAGTTCGACGTTATATTTGGCATGGACTAGCTCTCGGAGCAGCAAACCTATATTGATTGTGGTCGCAAGGAAGTCAAGTTGGGAGCAAGTCGTGAGACGACTTTTACGGGCTTAAAATGGTCGAGCAAGACGTTGATGTCTGCTCTTCAGGTGGTGAAGGCGGTTCGTGCCGGTGCAGAACTGTTCTTTACACTAGTGGAGGTTGCAAAGCCGAAGCCCGTGTTGGATAGTATTTCAGTGGTATCGGAGTACCCTGATGTGTTCCCTAGAGATCTTCCTGAAGCCCCGCCGCAGCGGGAGATAGATTTCACGATTGAGCTAGTGTCAGGTGCAAAGCCTGTGTCACGATCTCCGTATCGGCTAGCTCCTAAGGAAATGGCGGAGCTGAAGGTGCAACAGCAAGAGTTGTTGGAGCAAGGGTATGTGCGCCCAAGTTCTTCGCCTTGGAGCGCGCCGGTCCTCTTTGTTAAGAAGAAGGATGGAAGCTTGAGGCTATGTATTGATTATCAGGAGCGCAACAAGTTCGCGGAAAAGAACAAATACCCGATCCCCCGGATTGATGATCTATTCGATCAGTTAGTCGGGTCGACGGTGTACTCAAAGTTGGACCTCAAGTCCGGGTACTATCAGATGCGAATAAGGGAGAGTGATATCCCGAAGACAGCGTTCAGTACGAGATACGTGCATTACGAGTTTACGGTCATGCCATTTGGGCTGACTAATGCGCCGTCAGTGTTCATGGATTTGATGAACAGGACCTTCAGGGAGTACTTGGACCATTTTGTGATCATCTTCATCGGCGATATTTTGGTGTACTCGCAGAGTGAGGAAGATCACTTCAACCATCTTCATTTGGTTTTGGAGACGCTAAGGAGGAATCAATTGTATGTCAAGTTCTCGAAGTGCGAGTTTTGGTTATCCTCAGTGGCGTTCCTCGGTCATATAGTGAGTGGGGAAGGTATTGCAGTGGATCCGGCGAAGATTGTTGCGATGCGGGAGTGGCCTGAGCTTTCTACGGTAGCGGAAGTCCGGAGCTTTCTGGGCTTGCCGGCTATTATAGGCGCTTCGTAGAGAACTTCTCGCGGATAGCGTTACCTCACACTAATTTGACGAGGAAGGAGCAGAAGTTCGTTTGGACGCCGGGGTGCGCGCGAGCTTTTGAGGAGTTGAAATGTCGGTTGACCACGGCGCCTGTGCTGAGTTCGCTGAGTGGGACCGAAGGTTATGAGATTTATAGCGATGTTCGGGCAGCGGTTTGGGTTGCGTGCTACTGCAACATGGAAGTGTGATAGCTTATGCCTCGAGACAGCTGAAAGTGCACGAGAGGAATTATCCGGTCCATGACTTGGAGTTAGCGGCCGTGATTTTTGCCTTGAAGCTGTGGAGACACTATTTGTACGGTGTGAAGATTGATATCTACACCGATCACAACAGCCTGAAGTACTTGATTGATCAGAAAGATCTGAATATGCGGCAGCGTAGATGGATGGAGTTCTTGGGGGACTATACATTCAGGATCCACTACGTGCCTGGTAAAGTTAATGCGGTTGCGGACGCGTTGAGTCGACGGGCCCCAGCTCAAGCCAATTGGCTATCGATGCATGCTGAGCGGTTGGTTCGTGAGTTGGAGGCGTTGGAGATTGTTTGTGTAGATAAGCAATCAAGTGCTGAAGCAGTACTGAATTGGACTGAAGTCCAATATGACCTGGCTGATCGGATTCGGCAGGCTTTGGATTTGGATGACCATATGAAGCAGTTCATGGTAGAGGCTCTGGATGGGTCAAATTCCCAATTCGTTGTGGAGGACGGATTGCTTTGGAAAGACGGTCGTCTGTGCGTCCCAAGTGTGAGCAATTTGCGGGTGGAATTGTTGTACGATGCACACTATACCAAGTACTCGATTCACCCGGGGAGCACGAAGATGTACCGCGATGTAAAGAAACTGTTTTGGTGGCCGGGTTTGAAGAAGGATGTGGCGCTCTACGTGGCGAAGTGCCAAACTTGCGCCTTGGTGAAGGCGGAATGCCAAAAGCCGGGAGGATTTCTGAAGTCCTTGCCTGTTCCGGAATGGAAATTTGACGACATTTCTATGGACTTTGTGCACGGTTTGCCAAGGTCGCAAAAGGGGAACGACGCCATCTGGGTGGTCGTAGATCGGCTAATGAAGGTGTCGCATTTTATTCCGCATAGGAAGGATGATCCGGTGGAAAAGTTGGCAAAACTTTATGTGGATAATATAGTATGGCTTCACGGTGTGCCCCGCAGCATCGTGAGTGACCGAGATGGGCGGTTCACGTCCAATTATTGGAGGCTAGTGCAGCAAATGTTGGGAACAAAGTTAAAATTCAGCACAGCCTTTCATCCGCAAACGGATGGGCAGACCGAGAGGGTCAATAGAACTATGGAAGACATGCTCCGCATGTGTGTCTTGGACTTTGGAAAGCAATGGGAAGACCATTTTTATTTGGTGGAGTTTGCCTACAACAATAGCTACCAGGCGAGTATTCAAATGGCGCCCTCCGATGCCCTATATGGTAGAAGATGTCGCACGCCGTTGTCTTGGCTAGAAACGGGTGAGTCAAAGTTGTATAAGCGATTAGAAGTGGAAGATGCTACGTCCTTGGTTCGTACCATTCGGGAAAGTTTGCTAGTCGCTCAGGACCGGCAAGCGAAGTACTATAATGCCAAGCACAGGAACGTGGAGTTCGCTGTGGGCGACTGGGTGTACTTAAAGATCAAGCCGTTCAAGGGTGTCTCGCGGGTGCGGCGATTGAAAAAGCTAAGCCCGAGGTACCTTGGGCCGTTTGAGGTTCTGGAGCGAGTTGGTGAAGCAGCCTATCGGTTGAAGCTTTTAGTGGAGCTTAGTGGTCTACATGATGTATTCCATATATCGGTGCTACGGAAGGCGGTGCAAGAGCCTTCGCAAGTGATCGCGGTTGATCAAGTGCCGGTAGATAGTGGGTTGACGACAAAGGTCAAACCCGTGCGGATTGAAGACTCGGAAGTCATGCGGCTACACAATAAAAAGATCAGGATGGTCAAAGTCCGATGGGACAATTGCGGTCGTGAGGAGCTCTCTTGGGAGCGAGAGCAGACTATGCTTGACGAATATCCGGAGTTGTTCCGCTCAGGTACAAATTTTGGTTTTGTACTTATCTTTCTTTATGTAATTTCGTGGACGAAATTCTTTTAAGAGGGGGAGAGTTGTAACGCCCCAAAACTCAAAAGAGCGACGGGAGTCGTTTTGGGCCAAATTTGGAATTTGGCAGGGGGCACACGGCCTGGGACACGGGCGTGTCCCTGGGCGTGTCAGGCTCGAGTCGACGATTTGGCCGCGATGTCGACGAAATTTGGAGTCGACGATCGTCGAGCAGGGAACACGGCCTGAGACACGGGCGTGTCTCAGGGCGTGTCGAGCCCGTGTCGATGATCGGCCAGGGAAGTCGACGATTTTCGCTCGACGATGTGTCGAGACAAGGCACACGGCCTAGGACACGGGCGTGTCCAAGACCGTGTCGGGTGGTCGACGAACTTCGCTCGATGAAGTGTCGAGACAGTGAACACGGCCTGGAGCCCAAGCGTGTTCGGGTTTGACACGGGCGTGTCAAATAGGACACGGGTGTGTCCAAGACCCGTGTGAGTCTCGGGTTGTTTTCGGGGCTGTGTCGATGGAGGCACACGGCCGACCATACGGCCGTGTCAGTTGGAACACGGGCGTGTCAGGTCAAACACGGGCGTGTCGGATGCCTGTGTGTATTTCCAGACGTGTCGATTTTGACGGCGAATGAGGGACACGACCCTGGACACGGGCGTGTCTCAGGCCGTGTTCGGCCCAGGTTTTACTTTTCAGCTACGAATCGTAGCCATTCGTTTCCTTATTTTGGGATCCGACGGTTGGGGGTTGTTCCTACTGGGATATACCCGGGATTGGGCCTTAGAAACCCTCATTTCACTTGAGTGGTTCTCTTTCTAAAGTATAGAGAGAGAGGAGAGCAAAGGAGGAAGAAGAAGCTTAGATCCGGTCTTTGGAAGAGCTTCGGAGCTCCAAATCGCGAACCGACTTCGGATCTACGGAGGTAAAGAGAGTGCGGTGCTTTTCATCCGCTTACATTTCCATGGCGCCAAGGAAGAACGCTAGGGTAACGATTCTCTACTTGAGTATGTGAAGCTCTCCTTCTTTGCATAGAAAGCCCGCTCTCGCGAGTTTGCGGAGAGTTGGAGGCATTCCTTCGGGTAGATATGTAAAGTCCCCGTTGTGTAGAGTCCGTAATCGAGAACGGACATAGGCATGATGTGTGAAGGCTACCCGGACATGTTGGTCTGGATCGGTGATGTTGCATTGCATAAATGCCGGAGAAGACTTCGCGCAAATGTTTGTTTTTCGGGTTTTCTACGCAGTAGATTGCAGCAGGGACCTTGGGGATTAACCCAAAGGTGCACCCGGAAAACTGGGCAGATGCGTGGTTCTGCCAAACTTGTGGGCATGGGAGCCAACTTGTACATAACTGGGTTATGTAATATTGTGCGTTCGATTCACGGGCTTCGGGGAAACTTAACTCGTGCCGATGATTTTAAAGTGTCGTGGCAAGTGAGCAACGGGTTGAGTGGAACCGTTCCTGCTTTATGTCGAGGGCATAGAGGTCGGGTCTTTGCTGTCGATGATTTTAAAGTGTCGTGACATAGGCTGTTGATGATATTAAAGTGTCGTAACATCTGCCTAAAAGACCAAACTGCTCACGAGATATTGCCGTCCCGGGGACGGTGGTGAGTCGGCAGACTTAGACTGTGATCACCGAGAATGTGCCCTGAGAGCACGGGGCGTGTGGCCATGCGTGCCAATGCCTGTGATGCAATGAATTTATATACTGCTTGGTTGTGCTAATAAAATGCAGGGAAGGAGCATCACCGCCCCGAGTTGGGGGCGGGATCGTTATAATTTGGTCAGCATTGCTGACCGTTGGTTTTGTTTGCCACCGTGTGTGGTTTGTTGCTTGCAGGTGCTGCTGGATCAAGCGGTCAATAGCGGGCTAAAGCCCAAATTGCGAAGCCGGCCCTTGAAGGCCTAATTGAAGTGTTTACTTACTTTTGTTCATGTATGACCGGCCTGCGTGCCGTGGTATGGAAAACATGTAATTTGAAGTAAACCATTTGTAAGGCCTTAAGGCCAGTACTTGTGTATGTACTACATTCCTATTTGGTGTATTAGTGGACATTCATGCTTGGTGCTGGGTTCTTTTAATTGCAACTTATAAAACTGCTTCCGCTAGAATGCTCTGTGTAGGACGTTGGATTGGTTGGATGGTTTCCATTGAGTAACCACCCGATCTGTCTGTGGTATATGGCGTCGGGCCCCGGCTGGACCTACTGCTATATGCTATGCGACGGATAGTGGGTGTTACAATTTGGTATCAGACTACTGGTTTTGGTCGGGCTTAAGATGAATTCGTGGTCGAATTCTTTTTTAGGGGTGGTGAACACATGTGTGTGCGTCATCGTTATAACAGTAAAAGAACCCATGAATGTCCACTTAGGAATGAAAATACACGTGTTTGGGGAACCTGTGTGTTCCTATAATTGCTGTTTGCAATTCTATTTGGTCTCTTAACGGTGTTTTGTACCACTATAGGTGACCAGAAGTGGTGCTGGGCCGTCGGAACGTCGCGTTTCTGAGGCTAGCAGTGCACCTAATGAAGCTCCTGCAACACCTCCATCGGCTGAGACCATACGATTGGTGGCCGAAGCAGTGCTTGCCATGATGAATGCGCAGCCTGCAAGGCAAATGTAGCAGCCCGCTCCTACGATGGAGCAGGTACCGCTGCAAGCGGCTGAGCAGAGAAGAGTGGAGCAGGTAGTAGAGGAACTGTTGGTGCCAAGGAGGGCTACCGAGAGACAGCTCAAACATGTCATGAGCTTTAATCCTCCGGTATTCTCGGGGTTGGGAACCCCATCTCAAGCAGAAGACTGGCTCTCCAGGGTGAAGAGAGTCATGACAGCAACAGAGACGGAGGAGTGGAAAATGACCACTATTGCTACGTTCCTTCTGGACGGTGAAGCGAGCTTGTGGTGGGAAGGATTGGAGCAGCACCTATTGAGAGGTAGACAACTTATTGACGTCTCGATGGAAGAGTTCTCGAGACTATTCTTGGCTAGGAACCTCCCTTCGGCGCAGAGGATAGCGTTGGAGAACGAGTTCCTGAAGTTGGTTCAAGGGGACAGTAGCGTGGATGAATATCTCCACGAGTTTACTCGTTTGAGTCGATATGCTAGCTCCACCATTGCGGATGAGGAGCGCAAGACGAATCGATTCTATGAAGGGCTGAGAGATGAGTTGAAGTTACTACTCTCGGGGCCGATGACGCAGGGCTTCTTGACCTTGGTCAACACGGCCCGGTACTTGGAGAAGGACATGAAGAATGTTCAAGCGAAGAAGAGTGTTGGTGAGAAGAAGTCGGAGTTCAGAGTGCCGAACTCCTCAAAGTCTGTGTTCCGGAAGTGGAACAAGAAAGCTAGGACTTCGGGTCCAGCCCCCTCTGCTGGTGCTTCTGGGGCGACTACGGGTCGAACCCCGGGCGCATGTTACAACTGTGGGAAGCCGGGGAATTATGCCCGTGAGTGCCGGAGCGGACGTCCCCAGTCTGAAAGGAAGCCGGGAGCAACTTATGAAGAGAAGGGCAAGGCGATGGAGTCAACCGTTTCCCACTATGCTCCGGCCCAACCGAGGGTGTACAATCTTGGCCAACAGGAGGTCATCAAACAGGCGGATGTGGTGACAGGTAAAATTTAAATTTATAGCAAGTTAATCTTTTAAATACTTGTTATGTGCTTGTTACCTTACCACTGCTTGTTTAGGCTTTGTGTTGATTTGTGAAAATCCGGCAAGAGCACTCTTCGATACGGGAGCTTAACACTCCTTCTTGTCCGAAGGATTTATATCACGCATCGGAGTACCTTCTTCGATGGCGAAAGACAAGTTGGATGTGTTGTTGCCCAATGAGTGTTCGATGCGCGCGGATAAAATCTGCGGTGTTAAGATTCGCATTGGGAATCAAGAGTTCGATCTGCAGGCGTCGTTACTACCGTTGGTGGAGTTCGACGTTATATTTGGCATGAACTTGCTCTCGGAGCAGCAAGCCTATATTGATTGTGGTCGCAAGGAAGTCAAGTTGGGAGCAAGTCGTGAGACGACTTTTACGGGCTTAAAAGGGTCGAGCAAGACGTTGATGTCTGCTCTTCAGGTGGTGAAGGCGGTTCGTGCCGGTGCAGAACTGTTCTTTACACTAGTGGAGGTTGCAAAGCCGAAGCCCGCGTTGGATAGTATTTCAGTGGTATCGGAGTACCCTGATGTGTTCCCTAGAGATCTTCCTGGAGCCCCGCCGCAGCGGGAGATAGATTTCACGATTGAGTCAGTGTCAGGTGCAAAGCCTGTGTCACGATCTCCGTATCGGCTAGCGCCTAAGGAAATGACGGAGCTGAAGGTGCAACTGCAAGAGTTGTTGGAGCAAGGGTATGTGCGCCCAAGTTCTTCGCCTTGGAACGCGTCGGTCCTCTTTGTTAAGAAGAAGGACGAAGCTTGAGCGTATGTATTGATTATCGGGAGCTCAACAAATTGACGGAAAAGAACAAGTACCCGATCCCCCGGATTGATGATCTATTCGATCAGTTAGTAGGGTCGACGGTGTACTCAAAGTTGGACCTCAAGTCCGGGTACTATCAGCTGCGAATAAGGGAGAGTGATATCCCGAAGACAGCGTTCAGTACGAGATACGGGCATTACGAGTTTACGGTCATGCAGTTTGGGCTGACTAATGCGCCGTCAGTGTTCATGGATTTGATGAACAGGACCTTCAGGGAGTACTTGGACCATTTTGTGATCGTCTTCATCGACGATATTTTGGTGTACTCGCAGAGTGAGGAAGATCACTTCAAGCATCTTCATTTGGTTTTGGAGATGCTAAGGAGGAATCAATTGTATGTCAGGTTCTCGAAGTGCGAGTTTTGGTTATCCTCAGTGGAGTTCCTCGGTCATATAGTGAGTGGGGAAGGTATTGTAGTGGATCCGACGAAGATTGTTGGGAGTGGCCTGAGCTTTCTACGGTAGCGGAAGTCTGGAGCTTTCTGGGGTTTGCCGGCTATTATAGGCACTTCGTATAGAACTTCTCGCGGATAGCGTTACCTCTCACTACTTTGACGAGGAAGGAGCAGAAGTTCGTTTGGATGCCGGGGTGCGCGCGAGCTTTTGAGGAGTTGAAATGTCGGTTGACCACGGCGCCTGTGCTGAGTTCGCCGAGTGGGACCGAAGGTTATGAGATTTATAGCGATGCTTCGGGCAGCGGTTTGGGTTGCGTGCTACTGCAACATGGAAGTGTGATAGCTTATGGCTCGAGACAGCTGAAAGTGCACGAGAGGAATTATCCGGTCCATGACTTGGAGTTAGCGGCCGTGATTTTTGCCTTGAAGCTGTGGAGACACTATTTGTACGGTGTGAAGATTGATATCTACACCGATCACAAGAGCCTGAAGTACTTGATTGATCAGAAAGATCTGAATATGCGGCATCGTAGATGGATGGAGTTCCTGGGGGACTGTACATTCAAGATCCACTACGTGCCTGGTAAAGGTAACGCGGTTGCGGACGCGTTGAGTCGTCGGGCCCCAGCTCAAGTCAATTGGCTATCGGTGCATGATGAGCGGTTGGTTCGGGAGTTGGAGGCGTTGGAGATTGTTTGTGTACATAAGCAATCAAGTGCTGAAGCAGTACTGAATTGTACTGAAGTCCAATATGACCTGGCTGATCGGATTCAGCAGGCTTTGGATTTGGATGACCATATGAAGCAGTTCATGGTAGAGGCTCTGGATGGGTCAAATTCCCAATTCGTTGTGGAGGACGGATGGCTTTGGAAAGACGGTCGTCTGTGCGTCCCAAGTGTGGGCAATTTGCGGGTGGAATTGTTGTACGAGGCACACCATACCAAGTACTCGATTCACCCGGGGAG
Organism: Platanthera guangdongensis; assembly: GCA_039583875.1. NCBI lineage: Eukaryota > Viridiplantae > Streptophyta > Magnoliopsida > Asparagales > Orchidaceae > Platanthera > Platanthera guangdongensis. Next base: position 137,013,929 of record CM077148.1, read on the forward strand.
CAGGAAGATGTACCGCGACGTAACGAAATTGTTTTGGTGGCCGGGTTTGAAGAAGGATATGGCGCTCTACATGGAAATTCGACGACATTTCTATGGAATTTGTGCACGGTTTGCCAAGGTCGCAAAAGGGGAACGACGTCATCTGGGTGGTCGTAGATTGGCTAACGAAGGTGTCTCATTTTATTCCGCATAGGAAGGATGATCCGGTGGAAAAGTTGGCAAAACTTTATGTGGATAATATAGTACGGCTTCACGATGTGCCCCGCAGCATCGTGAGTGACCGAGATGGGCGGTTCACGTCCAATGATTGGAGGCTAGTGCAGCAAATGTTTGGAACAAAGTTAAAATTCAACACAGCCTTTCATCCGCAAACGGATGGGCAGACCGAGAGGGTCAACAGAACTATGGAAGACATGCTCCGCATGTGTGTCTTGGACTTTGGAAAGCAATGGGAAGACCATCTTTATTTGGTGGAGTTTGCGTACAACAATAGCTACCAGGCGAGTATTCAAATGGCGCCCTTCGAGGCCCTATATGGTGGAAGATGTCGCACGCCGTTGTCTTGGCTAGAAACGGGTGAGTCAAAGTCGTATAAGCGATTAGAAGTGGAAGATGCTACGTCCTTGATTCGTACCATTCGGGAAAGGTTGCTAGTCGCTCAGGACCGGCAAGCGAAGTACTATAATGCCAAGCACAGGAACATGGAGTTCGCTATGGGCGACTGGGTGTACTTAAAGATCAAGCCGTTCAAGGGTGTCTCGCGGGTGCGGCGATTGAAAAAGCTAAGCCCGAGGTACCTTGGGCTGTTTGGGTTCTGGAGCGAGTTGGTGAAGCAGCCAATCGGTTGAAGCTTTCAGTGGAGCTTAGTGGTCTACATGATGTATTCCATATATCGGTGCTACGGAAGGCGGTGCAAGAGCCTTCGCAAGTGATCGCGGTTGATCAATTGCCGGTAGATAGTGGGTTGACGACAAAGGTCAAACCCGTGCGGATTGAAGACTCAGAAGTCAAGCGGCTACGCAATAAAGAGATCAGGATGGTCAAGATCCGATGGGACAATTGCGGTCGTGAGGAGCTCTCTTGGGAGCGAAAGCAGTCTATGCTTGACGAATATCCGGAGTTGTTTCGCTCAGGTACAAATTTTGGTTTTGTACTTATCTTTCTTTATGTAATTTCGTGGACGAAATTCTTTTAAGATGGGGAAAGTTGTAACGCCCCGAAACTCAAAAGAGCGACGGGAGGCGTTTTGGCCAAATCTGGAATTTGGCAGGGGGCACACGGCCTGGGACACGGGCGTGTCCCAGGGCGTGTCAGGCTCGAGTCGACGATTTGGCCGCGATGTCGACGAAATTTGGAGTCGACGATCGTCGAGCAGGGAACACGGCCTGAGACACGGGCGTGTCTCAGGGCGTGTCGAGCCCGTGTCGACGATCGGCCAGGGAAGTCGACGATTTTCGCTCGACGATGTGTCGAGACAAGATACACGGCCTAGGACACGGGCGTGTACAAGACCGTGTCGGGTGGTCGACGAACTTCGCTCGACGAAGTGTCGAGACAGTGAACACGGCCTGGAGCCCAGGCGTGTTCGGGTTTGACACGGGCGTGTCAAATAGGACACGGGCGTGTCCAAGACCCGTGTGAGTCTCGGGTTGTTTTCGGGGCTGTGTCGATGGAGGTACACGGCCGACCACACGGCCGTGTCAGTTGGAACACAGGCGTGTCAGGTCAAACACGGGCGTGTCGGATGCCCGTGTGTTTTTCCAGACGCGTCGATTTTGACGGCGAATGAGGGACACGGCCCTGGACACGGGCGTGTCTCAGGCCGTGTTCGGCCCAGGTTTTACTTTTCAGCTACGAATCGTAGCCATTCGTTTCCTTATTTTGGGATCCGACGGTTGGGGGTTGTTCCTACTGGGATATACCCGGGATTGGGCCTTAGAAACCCTCATTTCACTTGAGTGGTTCTCTTTCTAAAGTATAGAGAGAGAGGAGAGCAAAGGAGGAAGAAGAAGCTTAGATCCGGTCTTTGGAGGAGCTTCAGAGCTCCAAATCGCGAACCGACTTCGGATCTACCGAGGCAAAGAGAGTGTGGTGTTTTTCATCCGCTTACATTTCCATGGCGCCAAGGAAGAACGCTAGGGTAACGATTCTCTACTTGAGCATGTGAAGCTCTCCTTCTTTGCATAGGAAGCCCGCTCTCGCGAGTTTGCGGTGAGTTGGAGGCATTCCTTCGGGTAGATATGTAAAGTCCCCGTTGTGTAGAGTCCGTAATCGAGAACGGACATAGGCATGATGTATGAAGCCTACCCGGACATGTTGGTCTGGATCGGTGATGTTGCATTGCATAAATGCCGGAGAAGACTCCGCGCAAATGTTTGTTTTTCGGGTTTTCTACGCGGTAGATTGCAGCAGGGAGCCTTGGGGATTAAACCAAAGGTGCACCCGGAAAACTGGGCAGATGCGTGGTTCTGCCAAACTTGTGGGTCTGGGAGCCAACTTGTACATAACTGGGTTATGTAATATTGTGCGTTCGATTCACGGGCTTCGGGGAAACTTAACTCGTGCCGATGATTTTAAAGTGTCGTGGCAAGTGAGCAACGGGTTGAGTGGAACCGTTCCTGCTTTATGCCGAGGGCATAGAGGTCGGGTCTTTGCAGTCGATGATTTTAAAGTGCGTGACATAGGCTGTTGATGATATTAAAGTGTCATAACATCTGCCTAAAATACCAAACTGCTCACGAGAGATTGCCGTCCCGGGGACGGTGGTGAGTCGGCAGACTTAGACTGTGATCACCGAGAATGTGCCCTGAGAGCACGGGGCGTGTGGTCATGCGTGCCAACGCCTGTGATGCAATGATTTTATATACTGCTTGGTTGTGCTAATAAAATGCAGGGAAGGAGCATCGCCGCCCCGAGTTGGGGGCGGGATCGTTATAATTTGGTAAGCATTGCTGACCGTTGCTTTTGTTTGCCACCGTGTGTGGTTTGTTGCTTGCAGGTGCTGCTGGACCAAGCGGTCAATAGCGGGCTAAAGCCCAAATTGCGAAGCCGACCCTTGAAGGCCTAATTGAAGTGTTTACTTGCTTTTGTTCATGTATGACCGGCCTACGTACCGTGGTATGGAAAACATGTAATTTGAAGTAAACCATTTGTAATGCCTTAAGACCAGTACTTGTGTATGTACTACATTCCTATTTGGTGTATTAGTGGACATTCATGCTTGGTGCTGGGTTCTTTTAATTGCACTTATAAAACTGCTTCCGCTAGAATGCTCTGCGTAGGACGTTGGATTGGTTGGATGGTTTCCATTGAGTAACCACCCGGTCTGTCTGTGGTATATGACGTCGAGCCCCGGCCGGACCTACTGCTATATGCTATGCGACGGATAGGGGGTGTTACAAGCTATATATATTATGATATATATCAGAGAGATAGAGAGGGAGAAAGATATATTATTTTTAAAGGTGAGAGAGATATAGAGTGGGAGAAAGGAGATTTTTCGGTCCGGGCCCCGTCTCCAGATTTGGAGACGAGGCCGTTCCGATTTTGACACGCGGCGAGTTATTTATTATCTTTCTGTGCTCTTGTTTGACAAAAATTTCGACTATTCACCGCGCAAGAGAAACCTAAATGATCGCAAGATATACAAAAAAGAGATGGACTTTTTAATATCATGATTTTAAAAACTTTTGGAGCAATCACATCTGTTTATCTCATGCATGAAAACTAATAAAGTTTGATCTAATTTGTTGTGCAAAAAAATAAATCTAGATCTCCTAAAGCTATAGACCGCGAGAGATTGGAGAGAGATAGAAAGAGAGGGAGAGAGAGAGGAGAGAGGGGGAGACGGGGCTGAGACGTAGGCAGCGAGCTATATATATTATGATATATATCAGAGAGATAGAGAGGGAGAGAGATATATATTGCGATCAATTTTGTTAATATTGTGATCATTTTTATATATCTTGCGATCATTTTTGTATATTTGCGATCATTTATGCGATCATTTAGGTTTCTCCTGCGATCATTTTTATATATCTTGCGATCATTTAGGTTTATTCTGCGCGGTGAATAGTCGAAATTTTTCTTGCGATCTTTTTCGTATATCTTGCAATCAGTTTTGTATATATTGCGATCATTTTTGTATATCTTGCGATCATTTAGGTTTCTCATGCGATCATTTTTGTATATCTTGCAATCATTTATGTTTCTCCTGCGATAATTTTTGTATATCTTGCCATCATTAGGTTCCTCTTGCCAACAATTTTGTATAGTTTGTCATCATTTAGGTTTTTCCTATGCGGTGAATAGTCGAAATTTTTGTCAAACAAGAGCGCAGAAAGATAATAAATAACTCGGTACGTGTCGAATTCGGAACAGCCCCGTCTCCAAATCTGGAGACGGAGCCCAGACCCAAAAATCTTTCGGGAGAAAGAGGGGCGGTGAGAGGGGAAAGAGAGAGAAGAGAGAAGCAAGAGAGGCAGATGATGAATAAAATAGAGGGTGAGAGAAAAGGTGGAGGGAGAGAGGAGAGTGGGGCCCATATAATTATGCTCTCCTTACAACAATTTAATTCTCATATGGAGGTCAACTCTATATTTATGAAAATGTATATAATTTTGAGTGTTTATATTGGCAGCCTCTTTATAGATATTGGCAGCCCAAAGATAATGACAGCCTAAAATATGGCTATTGGCAGCCCGATGGATACTGACAGCCCAAAAATTAAATTTTTAAATAGACATTTTTAGAAAAAGTGTTCAACATGAAAGTTGTAGATCTCGATGAGATCTACAACTTTTATGTTGAATACTTTTTCTAAAAATGTCATGTAGTAGGCCTATTTTCAAAAGGCGCGGAACCGGGCGGAACTCGCATAATTCCGCCCGGGTTCCGCGCTTTTTGAAAATAGGTCTACTACATGACATTTTTAGAAAAAGTGTTCAACATGAAAGTTGTAGATCTCGTCGAGATCTACAACTTTCATGTTGAACAATTTTTCTAAAAATGTCATATAGTACACATATTTTTAAAAGACGCGTGTTCCGCATTTTGGGCTGCTATTAGCGGTCATATTATGTAAGTTTTTTATTATTTTGCTGGGCTGCCAATATCCAAAGTTGAGCTGCCAATATAAACACCCTATATTTTCAAACCAGACATTTCATTTTTTTCATTCAATATTAAAACAATATTATTATAAATAGTCAAATTTGACTATATACAAATCAAAATTTTGATTTGTTGAAGTCTTTTTTCTACTGTATATAAATCACTTTAATACTTCTCCAACCAAAAAAAAAAAGTCAAAATCTTATTTCTTTTCTAATCAATATCAGCCCTAGCGGCTCCCCACTCCCTTGCTCTCACTGATATCCCCTCCTGATCTGCCTCCCGTGCGCACGCCAAGGTCGCCAGCTGCCAATGTCGACTTCGGCGACTACTCAGGACCTTCTGCAAGGTCGGCGACCACTCCAGGGACCTTATGTTGTTAAGAAGCAAGAGAAGTCTTATGAAATGAAAAACTCATTTTGAATGCTCCCCTCTATGTTCTCCCGTCTGTGTAAATGTTTGTGTTTTCTGTTTCAATCTTTATCAAGATCTATGTCAAATTCTAGTGGCAGAGCCGAAATCGATAACAAAGATTTGGGTAAGTTGTCGGTGAGATCTGTAATATGTGACTGCAGGTTGTTGGAGAAGAAAATCCTAACCTCAACCTAGAGTCGATCTGGAGGCGAGCTTAATGCAGGTAATAGGTGGAATGCCATCTTTTCCCTGTGTTTTCTCCACACCCAAGAACATGTAAAACAGGAACCAAGAAGGACAAAGTGAACCTTGCCTTTCTCCTTAAAGGGCGTAGCAGCAGTAGACTCGATCTTCCTCCTCCAAAGGCCTTAGCAGAGCAGATCTGGTAATGGGTGACCTTGATCAAGAGAGAATCACATGGTCTAGAAAATCTTTTTATTTTCCTCTCGATCTGCACTAATGCGCCTCCAAAGCAGGTAGAAGGAGGCTCTTGCTTTTTGAAGTTTAATATTGGTCTGAATATCTACATATATCTATTTTGAATTAATATTATTTATATATATAGTAATAATTTGTGTACAATAAAACTTGAGCTATATATAACAATGCTATATTAATATATATATAAATATATATATATATATATATATATATATATATATATATATATATTATTTTCTTTTGTTAAAAAAAATTAAAATATATAAAAAAATTACATGATAAAACCATTTTAAGAAACGACGGGGTGGACGAAGCTTGCCGGGGGCGGGCTGTGCGGAGGAGGGTGAAGCCCACTTGGTCGCGGCCAAGGCCCGCCTAGTTGGCCAAAGCACGCCTGGTTGCAGGCAAAGCTCTCCTGGTTGCAGTCGAATGCCTCCCGAGAGCATCGAGCACAGTCGTAGCTCGTGCAAAGATGCTTATATACATTATCTATTGTCGCTCGGTTACATTCGCTCTGCCTATTTTACGCCTCCTTTGCCTCTCCAAGGTTCACTACCAGCAACAACTGGCCCCCGCCCCCAAAACACCACTCTAACATCCTTTACATTCGCCTCCCATCCTCACCCTCATACCCCCTCCCCTCTTCCTTGAGAAATGCAACCGCTTTCCCTTCTCCTGGCACCACTCTCATCCCTCCTCTCCCTCTTCCTTGAGATCTGAAACATCTTTCCCTTCTCCCGGCGACCCTCACCGCTTTCACCTCTTCCTCCTTTCCCACCACCCTTCCTTCTCCCTCTCCCATATTGCCGCCTCCAAACTTCTTGACTCCTTCGGAAAATCCCACAATATTGATCTCCAATGGTCCCACCTCCGCCTCATGGTCGACCGCCGCCTTCTCTTCGTCTCCTCCTCTGCATCGCCGCCCACGCCCATGCTGACACCAATGAGATATCCAAATGAGTCCTGCTCTTCCACCTTGTTGAGATTATATTATCTAGCAGGACTCGTGTGTGTGGGACCGCGTGTTTGGCTTCCCCATCGCGTTCCAGGTCTGGGTGTTGACCCCGGTGGGCCCCTTGTGGTGGAATATCCCCACGGTTCTGTGATTGGGGTTAATCTCACACCGCCTGCAGCCTTCTCCCCTTTGTGTTCAAGTACCCTGCCACCCTTCATCATAATACCAGGGTTTTGAGATGAACTATTGGGTTGGCGGGTTCTAACTCACCTCAACCCCCAATTCCTCATAGTCGGAGCTATCAACTCCGCCGTGGACGTAATATGAGCTAGAAAGAATCTATCTTTATCCATAACGGCTAAAACTAAATGTTCATCATCTCCCACAAAAGATCGCACTCCGGCCTTCTAAGGTATTTTTGCTCTGCGAAATCTCGCATCGTCGAACTACGGTCCTATTTCTGTCTCCCCTGCCGTCGGAATCTCCTAAAACACATCTAGCCCAAACTCCTCTGCCTTTGTGATGCGTACCGAATTGTTGGCAGGAAGTTTGAGTGGGGGAGTTGTAATATTTGTACTATGAGGGGGGGTATTTTGGTCTTGTACTGCCAGGATATAAGGCAGAGGGGTAGGGTTTATCTTTTATGTTTTTGGTGTCTTGTGTGTGTGGCGGCAGCATGGAGAGTTCCCCTGTCGAGTTGTTCACCTATTCAGGATCCGGTCCTTAACGTGGTTGTATCCGGCGGTACCGTGGAGGTGCTGTTTGTTATTGCATTCTAAGGTAATCTTACAGCCCACTATTTTCCCCATCTTTCCCATCCCCAAACGTTCGAATCCTATCATCTAGTATCAGAGCCAGGTATCGGTAGGAGAAGATGCTGGTCTCTGACGCTACCTGTAAAGCCCCAAAACTCGGAAAAGATCTGGTAGCGTCTTAAGGCCAATCTGGGGCCTGGCAAGGGTCACACGGCCTTGGACACGGGCGTGTCCATGGCCGTGTCATGCTATGAGTTCGACGATTTTCCGTGTAGTCGACGAAATGCATTCGACGATCCTTGGAGGTTGGTAACACGGCCTGAGACACGGGCGTGTCCAGGGCGGTGTCCTGCTCTGTATCGGCAGGGTGGTATTGAGTGAGGTACACGGCCTGAGACACGGGCGTGTCCAGGTCGAACACGGGCGTGTCCAGGTCGGACACGGGCGTGTCCAGGTCGAACACGGGCGTGTCCAGGTCGGACACGGGCGTGTCCAGAGCCGTATCCTCCTCTGTGTTAGGCGGGCTGTGTCGGGTAAGGGACACAACCTGGAACATGGGTGTGTACTTTCCGACATGGGTGTGTCAAATATTAAAACGAGTGTGTCTAAGCCCGTGTACTGTTCGGGACGTGACGGTTTCCTGTGTCGCTTGAGGGACACGCCCCGTGACACGAGCGTGTCATAAGCTGACACGGGCGTGTCAAGCAGTACACGGGCGTGTTTGAGCTCAAGTCCTATTCTGCATTCGACGATCGTGTTCTGATCGTGAGACACGACCTGTGACATGTGCGTGTCACAAGCCATGTTCGGCCCAGGAAGTTGTTTTTAAGTGCGATTCGTGGCCGTGCATTTCCTTCAAATGGGATCTAAAGGTCCATGTTTGTCCTTACAGTTATAAGGTCGGGAATAGGGGTGAAACCTTCATTCCTCTTTAGGTTTTCTCTTTCTAAAGGGTTAGAGAGAGGGGAGAGTAAGGAAGAAGGAGAAGGAGAAATCTGGCCGCCGGCGGAGCTTCGGAGCCCCAAATCATGTGCCGAGTCCAGATCCGTGGAGGCGAGGCCGTTGTAATGCTTTTCATCCATCTAAGTTTCTTCTCTTCTCCATGGGGCCTAAACGAACTTCTAGGGTAACGATTCTCTTCTTGGACATGTGAAGTCCTCTTCCTTTTTGCATAGGAAACCCGCTCTCGCGAGTGTGCGATGAGTGTGCAGTATTTTCTTCGGGTGGACATGAATAGTCCCCGTAATCTTGCATATAGAGTCCAGAATCGAAGTACGGACATAGGCATGGTGTGTGAAGCCTACCCAGACAAGTTGGTCTTGACTAGTGATGTTTCCATTATGCATTGTTTGCCGGAGAAGACTTCATGTCGTATGTTTTCGGGTTTCTACGTGGTAGATTGCAATAGGGAGTCTTGGGGATTAACTCCAAGGTGCACCCGAAAAACTGGGCAGAAACGCATTTCTGTCAGGTACCGCACGACGTTAATTATATCGTCGACGGTAGCTCTATGAGAGAGCTATTCTTGAGGCCTGTCTCACGGAGACCTGGGGGCCTGTATGTGGGGCTGTGTGCTCTGGGAGCCCAGCTTGGTGGCCTGAGAGCCAACCTTGTACATAACCGGGTTATGTACTATTGTATGATCGATACATTGGGATTTGGTGAAGTTTGACCCGCTCTTATGGCTTAAATTGTCGTGGCGAGGTGAGCAACAGGATGGTGGATCCTTACCCACTCCAAGTGGTTCGGTTAAAGCGAACTAAGGTACATGGGACTTGCCGATGTCTTGGAGGGTGAGTTTAGGCTTCGGCTGAAAGGACTAATGCTCACGATGTTTGCCATCCTGGGGGTGGTGGTGGAGTGCGGGACGGACCGGGTTCGGATCGGCTTCACCGTATAAGTGCCCTGAGAGCACGGGGTGTGTGACCGTGCGGGCCTGCACATGTGGTGAAGTGTGCTTTTCTTGTACTTTCACTATCTTGTTTGGTTATACTAATAAAATGCAGGGAGGGAGCACTATCACCACGATTTAGGGGTGGGGTCATTATAATTTGGTCAGCTTTAGCTAATCGTTGCTTTTGTTTGTCACCGTTGCGGTGGAATGTTGATTGCAGGTGCGCGGAGCCTAGAGGCAAGTAGCGGGCTATCGCCCATGTTGCTGAGCTTACCCTTGAAGGCCAAGGAGGATGTTTACTTTTTATGCTCATGTCTGACCGGCCTGCGTGCCGATGTATGGAAGACATTTATTGTTAAGTAAACTCTTGTAAGCCCATAAGACCAAGTACTTTGTGTATTTGTACGCTCATTCCTACTTGGGGTTTTTAGTGGACATTCATGTTGTGGCTTGTGTTCTTTTCTTCGCAACATTTAAAATTCTTCCACTAGAATGTGCTCTGTGTATGACGTGTGTTATTGGAAGGATGGTTTCATTTAGTAACTCTTCGGTCTGTTGGTAGTATATGGCATCGGGCCCGGTCGGACCTACTGGTATATGCTATGTGACGGATAGGTGTGTTACTATTTGGTATCAGACTATCAGTTTAGGTCTTGCTTATTTGAATTCGTGGGCGAATTCTTTTAAGGGGTGGTTAGCACATGTATGTGTGTCATCGTTATAACATAAAAAGAACCCATGAATGTCCACTTAGGAATGAAAATACACTTGTTTGAGGAACCTGAGCGTTCCAATAATTGCCTTCTGGCAATTTGTGTGTCGCCTAATTGAGTGTTTTTCCTCTATAGGTGACTAGGCGCGGTGCGCGACAGTCGCAACTACAACATTTCGCGGAGAGTAGTGCACCCAACGACGTGCCTGAGACCCCTCCTTATGTTGAAATCATAAGAAGGATAGTTGAAGCGGTGTTCGCTGTGAGTAATGCTCAACATGGAAATAATGTACAACCCTTTGTTCCTGAGGTGGCTTCAATGTCGGCTGGTGTGTTGGAGCAAATGGCATGTAGGAGGCCATCAGGTCATCAGTTGAGCATGTTTTTAGTGCAGGGTACGCACTCAGTTGATGATTATTTGCAGGCGTTTCTTATGATAAGGCGCTACCCAAGCGTTGATTTGGAAAACTAGCAGTCTATGGTCGATAGATTTTATAACGGCCTGCGTGATGATTTACGACTGTTGTTGTTAGGACCAAAGCTACTTGGATTCTGAGCGTTGGTGGAGTCGGATAGATATTTGGAAGAAGATTTTGTAAAAGTCAAACAGACGTCAGTGTTCAAGGTACCAAACTCTGCAAGCTCGGCAAAGTCTGAACGCTGAAGGAGGAGGATTAAGAGATCTAGAACATCTACTAGTCGAGCTCCATATACTTGTTATACTTGCAGAAAGTTAGGACACTTAGCCCGCGATTGTCGGAATGTTGCACAGAAGATAAAAAAAGGTGTGTCAGGAGTAGCTATAGGACAGAGTGCCAGAGAACGTAGTGGCAATCCAGTGGCAACGAAGACTAGACCTGGAGCAACAATTGGGCGAGACCCAATTATATGTTTTAACTGTGGGAATTCGGGACACTTTTCCCGAGAGTGATGGAGTGGACGTCTGAAGTCCGAAAGGAAGCCTGGAGCAACATAAGAGGAAAAGTGGAAGGCGGTGGAGTTAATAGCATCCCACTATGCTCCAGCCTAAACTAGAGTGTACAATCTTGGCCTTCAGGAGGCCATAAAGCAGACTGACGTGGTGACAGGTATGAGTTAACTAAAAACAGATAAGCTTTATATATTTGTTAGCTTTTGTGTGTTAGCTTATAACTGCTTGTGCTATGCTTTGTTTTGATTTTCGATTATCCGGCGAGAGCACTGTTCGATACGGGAGCTTCGCATCCCTTTTTGTTCGAAGGATTTGTATCGTGCATCGGAGTACCTTTTTTGATGGCAATGGACAAATTGGATTTGTTGTTGCCTAATGGGTGTTCACTGCGCGCAGATAGAGTGCATTGCGTAAAGATACAGATTGGGAGTCAAGAGTTTGACTTGCAAGCGTCGCTACTGCCGATAGTGGAGTTCGACGTGATCTTTGGTACGGACTAACTCTCGGAGCAACGTGCGTACATTGTTTGCAACCGTAAGGTGGGTTGTTTTCTGAGTTTATTGACGCATTCCCTGAAGATCTCCCTGAGACCCCGACTTAGTGAGATATCGACTTCACCACTGAGCAAGTGTCATGTGACAAACCTATGTCACGCCCTCCATATCGGTTAGTACCTAAGGAGATGATGGAACTGAAAGGTCAACTTTAAGAGCTGTTAGAACAGGGGTATGTGCGTCCAAGTTTGTCGTCTTGGACCACACCGGTCCTCTTTGTTAAGAAGAAGGACGGAAGCTTACGACTCTGTATTGTTTACCGAGAGTTGAATAAGCTAACGGAGAAGAATAAGTATTTGATCTCAAGGACTGATGATCTGTTCGACTAGCTGGTGGGGTCGACTGTGTACTCAAAGTTGGATCTGAAATCCGAATACTATCAGCTGCGGATAAGGGAAAGTGACATCCCCAAGACAGCTTTCAGCACGCGGTATGGGCATTATAAGTTCACCGTCATGCCATTTGGGCTAACTAATGCGCCATCTGTGCTTATGGATTTGATGAATAGAACGTTTAGAGAGTACCTGGACCACATCATGATAGTCTTTTCGACGATATATTGGTGTAATAGTAGTACGAGGATGATTCATTTCACGTATCTGCATATGGTGTTGGAGACATTGAAGAGGAATCAACTTTATGCCAAATTCTCCAAATACGAATTCTGGTTATGCTCGGTAGCATTCCTTGGTCGTATAGTTAGTGGAGAAGGGATTATAGTAGATCCGACGAGGATAGTTGCGATACGGGAGTAGCCTGTGTTATCTACAATGTCAGAAGTCCGGAGTTTACTTGGACTTGCCAACTACTACAGGCACTTCGTAGAGAACTTCTCGCAGATAGCATTACCCCTCACGACTTTGACAAGGAAAGATCAAAAGTTTGCATGGTCGCTGGAGTGAAAGCAACCTTTTGACGAACTGAAAAGTCGATTGACCACGACACATATTCTATGCTCGCCGAGTGGGACCGAAGGATTTGAGATTTACAGTGATGCTTCGGGCAGTGACTTAGGTTGTGTTCTACTGCAGCATGAGAGTGTAATAGCTTATGGCTCGCGTCAGTTGAAGGTACACCAGAGGAACTATCCGCTCCATAACTTGGAATTAGCGGCCGTAATATTTGCTCTGAAGCTGTGGAGGCATTACCTGTACTGTGTGAATGTCGATATCTATACCGATCACAAGAGCCTGAAGTACTTGTTGGATCAAAAGGACCTAAACATGCGTCAGCGGAGGTGGATAGAGTTCCTGTGTGACTACACATTCAAGATACATTATGTGCCTGGGAAAGGCAATGCGGTGGCGGATAAGTTGAGTCGCAGGGCCCCCGCGCAGGCCAACTGGTTGTCGGTTCATGATGAGTGCTTGATTCAGGATTTGAAGGCATTAGAGACATCTTGTGTTGACAAGCAGACAATTGCCAAAGCGCAATTGAACTGGACTGAGGTGCAGTATGACCTTGCTGATAGGATTCGACAAGCTCTAGTTAGGGATGACAGCATGAAGCAGATCATGGAGGAGGCTTTGGATTGGTCAAATTCTCAATTTATTATTAAGGATGGACTGTTATGGAGGGACAATTGTCTGTATGTCCCAAGCGTGGGTAAGCTACGGGAGGAATTGATGTACGAGTCTCATCATACTAGTACTCGATTCACCCGAGGAGCACAAAAGTGTTTAAAGATATGAAAAAGTTGTTCTGGTGGACAGGACTCAAAAAGAACGTAACACTTTATGTGGTGAAGTGTCAAACGTGAGCCTTGGTGAAGGCGGAGTGACAGAAGCCTGGAGGTTTCTTGAAGCCCTTGCCTATCCCGGAGTGGAAGTTCGACGATATTTCAATGTATTTCGTGCATGGGTTGCCAATGTCGCATAAGGGAAACAATGTCATCTGGGTGGTCGTAGATCGATTGACGAAAGTGTCGCGCTTCAATCCTAATAGGAAGGATGATTCGATGGATAAGCTAGCAAAACTCTATTAGATAACATTGTTCGGCTGCATGGTGTGCCCACGGCATCGTGAGTGACCGAGATGGGCGCTTCACGTCCAATGACTGGAATTTGGTGCAACAAATGTTGGGAACCAAGCTGAGTTTCAGCACGGCCTTTCATCTGCAAACGGATGGTCAGACCGAGAGGGTTAACAGGACGATGGAGGACATGCTTCGTATGTGTGTCCTGGATTTCAGAAAGTGGTGGGAAGATCACCTGTACATGGTGGAGTTTGCTTATAACAACAGCTACCAAGCGAGTATTCAAATGACGCCCTTTGAGGCTCTTTACGGTATAAAATGTCGCACGTCGTTGTCATGGTTGGAGACGGGTGAGTCGAAGCTGTACAAACGACAAGAAGTGGAAGGCGCCACTTCGTTGGTACAAACAATATGAGAATGTTTGCTGATCGCTCAGGACAGGCAGGCTAAATATTATAATGCCAAGCACAGGAACATTGAGTTCGCTGTTGGTGACTGGGTATATTTGAAAATTAAGTCGTTCAAGGGTGTCTCGCGGGTACGACGCTTGAAGAAGCTGAGTCCGAGGTACCTTGGACCATTTGAGATTCTAGAGCGTATTGGTGAAGTGGCTTATCGACTGAAGTTATCAGTGGAATTGAGTGGTCTACACGACATATTTCACATATCAGTGTTGCAGAAGGCGGTGCAAGAGCCTTCGTAAGTGATTGCGGTCGATCAGGTACCTGTTGATAGTGGGTTGATGACGAAGGTCAAGCCCGTTCGCATTGAGGACTTTGAAGTCAAGCGACTTCGTAACAAAGACATCATGATGGTCAAGATCCGATGAGACAACTGCGGGCGTGAGGAGCTTTCATGGGAGCGAGAGCAGACCACGCTTGAGGAGTATCCCGAGCTCTTCTACTTAGGTACTGTTTAAGTTTGAGTACTTTTCTTTCTATAATTTCGGGACGAAATTCTTTTAACGGGGGAGAATTGTAACACCCCAAAACTCAGAAAAGATCTGGTAGCATCTTAAGGCCAATCTGGGACCAGGTAAGGGTCACACGGCCTTGGACACGGGCGTGTCCATGGCCGTGTCATGCTACGAGTTCGATAATTTTTCGTGTAGTCGACGAAATGCATTCGACGATCCTTAGATGTCAGGGATACGACCTGAGACATGGGCGTGTCCAGGGCCGTATCCTGCTCTATGTCGGCAGGGTGATGTTGAGTGATGTACACGGCCTGGGACACGGGCGTGTCCCGGTCGGACACGGGCATGTCCAGGTCGGACACGGACGTGTCCAGAGCCGTGTCCTAATCTGTGTTAGGCGGGCTGCGTCGGCTAAGGGACGCGGCTTGGAACACGGGCGTGTACTTGCCGACATGGGCGTGTCAAATGTTAACACATGCATGTCTAAGCAGGTGTCCTGGTCGGGACGTGGCAGTTTCCTGTGTCGCTTGAGGGACTCGCCCCGTGACACGAGCGTGTCATAAGCTGACACGGGTGTGTCAAGAAGTATACGGGCGTGTGTGAGCCCGTGTCCTATTCTACATTCAACGATCGTGTTTTGATCGTGAGACACGGCCTGTGACACGGGCGTGTCACAAGCCGTGTTCGGCCCAGGAAGTTGTTTTTAAGTGCGAATCGTGGTCGTCCATTTTCTTCAAATGGGATCTAAAGGTCCAGGTTTGTCCTTGCAGTTATAAGGTCGGGAATAGGGGTGAAACCCTCATTCCTCTTTAGGTTTTCTCTTTCTAAAGGGTTAGAGAGAGGGGAGAGCAAGGAAGAAGGAGAAGGAGAAATCCGGCCGCCGGTGGAGCTTCGGAGCCCCAAATCATGTGCCGAGTCCAGATTCGTGGAGGCGACGCCGTTGTAATGCTTTTCATCCATCTAAGATTCTTCTCTTCACCATGGGGCCGAAACGAACTTCTAGGGTAACGATTCTCTTCTTGGACATGCGAAGTCCTCTTCCTTTTCACATAGGAAACCCTCTCTCACGAGTGTGCGATGAGTGTACAGTATTTCCTTCGGGTGGACATGAATAGTCCCTATAATCTTGCATATAGAGTCCGGAATTGAAGTACGGACATAGGCATGGTGTGTGAAGCCTACTCGGACAAGTTGGTCTTGACCATTGATGTTTCTATTATGCATTTTTTGCCGGAGAAGACTCCATGCCATATGTTTTCAGGTTTCTACGTGGTAGATTGCAACAGGGAGCCTTGGGGATTAACTCCAAGGTGCACCCGGAAAACTGGGCAGAAACACATTTCTGACAGGTACCGCACGACGTTAATTATATCGCCGATGGTAGCTCTATGAGAGAGCTATTCTTGAGGCCTGTCTCACGGAGACCTGGGGTCCTGCATGTGGGGCTATGTGCTCTGGGATCCCAGCTTGGTGGCCTGAGAGCCAACCTTGCACATAACCGGGTTATGTACTATTGTATGATCGATACATTGGGATTTGGTGAAGTTTGACCCGCGCTTATGGCTTAAATTGTCGTGGCGAGGTGAGCAACGGGCTGGTGGATCCTTACCCACTCCAAGTGGTTCGGTTAAAGCGAACTAAGGTACATGGGACTTGTCGATGGCTTGGAGGGCGAGTCTAGGCTTCGACTGAAAGGACTAATGTTCATGATGTTTACCATCCTGGGGCGGTGGTGGAGTGCGGGACGGACCGGGTTCGGACTGGCTTCACCGTGTAAGTGCCCTGAGAGCACGGGGTGTGTGGCCGTGCGGGCCTGCACCTGTGGTGAAGTGTGCTTTCCTTGTACTTTCACTATCTTGTTTGGTTATACTAATAAAATGCAGGGATGGAGCACTGTCACCCCGATTTAGGGGTGGGGTCATTATAATTTGGTCAGCTTTAGCTAACCGTTGCTTTTGTTTGCCACCGTTACGGTGGAATGTTGATTGCAGGTGTTGTGGAGCCTGGAGGCATGTAGCGGGCTGTCGCCCATGTTGCTGAGCTGACCCTTGAAGGCCAAGGAGAATGTTTACTTTTTATGCTCATGTCTGACCGGCCTGCATGCCGATGTATGGAAGATATTTATTGTTAAGTAAACTCGTGTAAGCCTATAATATCAAGTACTTTGTGTATTTGTACGCTCATTCATACTTGGGGTTTTTAGTGGACATTCCTGTTGTGGCTTGGGTTCTTTTCTTTGCAACATTTAAAATGCTTCTGCTAGAATGTGCTTTGTGTAGGACGTGTGTTATTGGAAGGATGGTTTCATTTAGTAACTCTTCGGTCTGTTGGTAGTATATGGCATCGAGCCCCGACCGGACCTACTGCTATATGCTATGTGATGGATAGGTGTGTTACTATTTGGTATCAGACTATCGGTTTCGGTCTTGCTTATTTTAATTCGTGGGCGAATTCGTTTAAGGGGTGGTTAGCACATGTATGTGCATCATCGTTATAACATAAAAAGAACCCATGAATGTCCACTTAGGAATCAAAATACACTTGTTTGAGGAACCTGAGCGTTCTAATAATTGCCTTTTGGCAATTTGTGTGTCACCTAATTGAGTGTTTTTCCTTTATAGGTGACTAGGCGCGGTGCGCGGCAGTCGCAACTACAACATTTCGCGGAGAGTAGTGCACCCAACGACGTGCCTGAGACCCCTCCATCTGTTGAAATCATAAGAAGGATAGTTGAAGCGGTGTTCGCTGTGAGTAATGCTCAACATGGAAGGAATGTACAACCCTTTGTTCCTGAGGTGGCTTCAATGTCGACTGGTGTGTTGGAGCAAATGGCATGTACGAGGTCATCAGGTCAGCAGTTGAGCATGTTTTTAGTGCAGGGTACGCACTCAGTTGATGATTATTTGCAGGAGTTTCTTATGATAAGGCGCTACCCAAGCGTTGATTTGGAAAACGAGCAGTCTATGGTCGATAGATTTTATAACGGCTTGCGTGATGATTTACGACTGTTGTTGTTAGGACCAAAGCTAGTTGGATTCCGAGCGTTGGTGGAGTCGGATAGATCTTTGGAAGAAGATTTGGTAAAAGTCAACCAGACGTCAGAGTTCAGGGTACCAAACTCTGCAAGCTCGGCAAAGTCTAAAAGCCGAAGGAGGAGGATTAAGAGATCTAGAACATCTACTAGTCGAGCTCCATATACTTGTTATACTTGCGGCAAGTCAGGACACTTAGCCCGAGATTGTCGGAATGGTGCACAGAAGATAAAGCAAGGTGTGTCAGGAGCAGCTATAGGATAGAGTGCCAGAGAACGTAGTGGTAATCCAGTGGCAAAGAAGACTGGACCTGGTGCAACAATTGGGCGAGACCCAATTATATGTTTTAACTGTGGGGAAGCCGGGACACTTTGCCCGAGAGTGTTGGAGCGGACGTCTGAAGTCCGAAAGGAAACCTGGAGCAACATACGAGGAAAAGGGGAAGGCGGTGGAGTTAACTGCATCCCACTATGCTCCATCCTAGACTAGAGTGTACAATCTTGGCCTTCAGGAGGCCATAAAGCAGACTGACGTTGTGACAGGTATGAGTTAACTAAAAACAGAAAAGCTTTATACATTTGTTAGATTTTGTGCGTTAGCTTATAACTACTTGTGCTAGACTTTGTTTTGATTTTCGATTATCCAGCGAGAGCACTGTTCGATACGGGAGCTTCACATCCCTTTTTGTTCGAAGGATTTGTATCATGCATCAGAGGACCTTTTTCGATGACAATGGACAAATTGGATGTGTTGTTGCCTAATGGGTGTTCACTGCGCGTGGATAGAGTGTGTTGCGTAAAGATACAGATTGGGAGTCAAGAGTTTGACTTGCAAGCATCGCTACTGCCGATAGTGGAGTTCGACGTGATCTTTGGTACGGACTAACTCTCGGAGCAACGTGCGTACATTGTTTGCAACCATAAGGTGGGTTGTTTTCTGAGTTTATTGACGCATTCCCTGAAGATCTCCCTGAGGCCCCGACTTAGTGAGAGATCGACTTCACCACTGAGCAAGTGTCATGTGATAAACCTATGTCACGCCCTCCATATCGGTTAGTACCTAAGGAGATGACGGAACTGAAAGGTCAACTTCAAGAGCTGTTAGAACAGGGGTATGTGCGTCCAAGTTCGTCGTCTTGGACCGCACCGGTCCTCTTTGTTAAGAAGAAGGACGGAATCTTACGACTCTGTATTGTTTACTGAGAGCTGAATAAGCTAACGGAGAAGAATAAGTATCTGATCCCAAGGACTGATGATCTGTTCGACTAGCTGGTGGGGTCGACTGTGTACTCAAAGTTGGATCTGAAATCCGAATACTATCAGCTGCGGATAAGGGAAAGTGACATCCCCAAGATAGCTTTCAGCACGCGGTATGAGCATTATAAGTTCACCGTCATGCCATTTGGGCTAACTAATGCGCCATCTGTGCTTATGGATTTGATGAATATAATGTTTAGAGAGTACCTGGACCACTTCATGATAGTCTTTATCGACGATATATTGGTGTAATAGTAGTTCGAGGATGATCATTTCAAGTATCTGCATATGGTGTTGGAGACATTGAGGAGGAATCAACTTTATGGCAAATTCTCCAAATACAAATTCTGGTTATGCTCGGTAGCATTCCTTGGTCGTATAGTTAGTGGAGAAGGGATTGCAGTAGATCCGGCGAGGATAGTTGCGATACGGGAGTGTTCTGTGTTATCTACAATGGCAGAAGTCCGGAGTTTCCTTGGACTTGCCGGCTACTACATGCGCTTCGTAGAGAACTTCTCGCGGATAGCGTTACCCCTCACGACTTTGACAAGGAAAGATCAAAAGTTTTCATGGTCGCTGGAGTGCAAGCAACCTTTTGAAGAACTGAAAAGTCGGTTGACCACGATGCCTATTCTATGCTCGCCGAGTGGGACCGAAGGATTTGAGATTTACAATGATGCTTTGGGCAGTGACTTAGGTTGTGTTCTACTGCAGCATGGGAGTGTAATAGCTTATGGCTCGTGTCAGCTGAAGGTACACGAGAGGAACTATCCGCTCCATGACTTGGAATTAGCGGCCGCGATATTTGCTCTGAAGCTGTGAAGGCATTACCTGTACGGTGTGAAGGTCGATATCTATACCGATCACAAGAGCCTGAAGTACTTGTTGGATCAAAAGGACCTAAACATGCGTCAGCGGAGGTGGATGGAGTTCCTGTGTGACTACACATTCAAGATACATTATGTGCCTGGGAAAGGCAATGTGGTGGCGGATGCGTTGAGTCGCAGGGCCCCCGCGCAGGCCAACTGGTTGTCGGTTCATGACGAGTGTTTGATTCAGGATTTGGAGGCATTAGAGACATCTTGTGTTGACAAGCAGACAATTGCCAAAGGGCAATTGAACTGGACTGAGGTGCAGTATGACCTTGCTGATAGGATTCGGCAAGCTCTGGTTAGGGATGACAGTATGAAGAAGATCATGGAGGAGGCTTTGGATGGATCAAATTCTCAATTTATTATTAAGGATGGACTGTTGTGGAGGGACAGTTGTATGTACGTCCCAAGCGTGGGTAAGCTACGAGAGGAATTGCTGTACGAGGCTCATCATACTAGTACTTGATTCACCCGAGGAGCACAAAAGTGTTTAAAGATATGAAAAAGTTGTTCTGGTGGCCAGGACTCAAAAAGGACGTAACACTTTATGTGGTGAAGTGTCAAACGTGCGCCTTGGTGAAGGCGGAGTGCCAAAAGCCTGGAGGTTTCTTGAAGCCCTTGCCTATCGCAGAGTGGAAGTTCGATGATATTTCAATGGATTTTGTGCATGGGTTGCCAACGTCGCAGAAGGGAAACGATGTCATCTGGGTGGTCATAGATCGATTGACGAAAGTGTCACGCTTCAATACTAATAGGAAGGATGATTCGGTGGATAAGCTAGCAAAACGCTATGTAGGTAACATTGTTCGGCTGCACTGTGTGCCCTGCATCATCGTGAGTGACCGAGATGGGCGCTTCACGTCCAATGACTGGAAGTTGGTGCAACAAATGTTGGGAACCAAGCTGAGTTTCAGCACGGCCTTTCATCCGCAGACGGATGGTCAGACCGAGAGGTTTAACAGGACGATGGAGTACATGCTTCGCATGTGCGTCTTTGATTTCAGAAAGTGGTGGGAAGATCACCTGTACATTGTGGAGTTTGCTTATAACAACAGCTACCAAGTGAGTTCCAAATGGCGCCCTTCGAGGCTCTTTACGGTAGAAAATGTCGCACGTCGTTGTCCTGGTTGGAGACGGGTGAGTCGAAGCTGTACAAACGATAAGAAGTGGAAGGCTCCACTTCGTTGGTACAAACAATACGAGAATGTTTGCTGATCGCTCAGGACAGGCAGGCTAAATATTATAATGCCAAGCACAGGAACATTGAGTTCGCTGTTGGTGACTGGGTATATTTGAAAATTAAGCCGTTCAAGGGTGTCTCGCGGGTACGACGCTTGAAGAAGCTGAGTCCGAGGTACCTTGGACCGTTTGAGATTCTCGAGCATATTGGTGAAGTGGCTTATCGACTGAAGTTATCAGTGGAATTGAGTGGTCTACATGACGTATTTCACATATCAGTGTTGCAGAAGGCGGTGCAAGAGCCTTCATAAGTGATTGTGGTCGATCAGGTACCTGTTGATAGTGGGTTGATGACGAAGGTCAAGCCCGTTCGCATTGAGGACTTTGAAGTCAAGCGACTTTGTAACAAAGACATCAGGATGGTCAAGGTCCGATGAGACAACTGTGGTCGTGAGGAGCTTTTATGCGAGCGAGAGCAGACCACACTTGAGGAGTATCCCGAGCTCTTCTACTCAGGTACCGTTTAAGTTTGAGTACTTTTCTTTCTATAATTTCGGGACGAAATTCTTTTAACGGGGGAGTATTGTAACACCCCAAAATTCGAAAAAGATCTGGTAGCGTCTTAAGTCCAATCTGGGGCCAGGTAAGGGTCATACGGCCTTGGACACGGGCGTGTCCATGGCCGTGTCATGCTATGAGTTCGACAATTTTTCGTGTAGTCGACGAAATGCATTTGACGATCCTTATAGGTCGGGGATACGGCCTAAGACACGGGCGTGTCCAGGGCTGTGTCCTGATCTGTGTCGACAGGGTGGTGTTGAGTGAGGTACACAGCCTGGGACACGGGCGTGTCCCGGTCGGACACGGGTGTGTCCAAGTCGGACACGGGCGTGTCCAAGTCGGACACGGACGTGTCCAGAGCCGTGTCCTCCTCTGTATTAGGCGGGCTATGTCGGGTAAGGGACACAGCCTGGAACACGGGCGTGTACTTGCCGACATGGGCGTGTCAAATGTTAACACAGGCGTGTCTAAGCAGGTGTCCTGGTCGGGACGTGACGGTTTCCTGTGTCGCTTGAGGGACTGGCCCCGTAACACGAGCGTGCCATAAGCTGACACGAGCATGTCAAGCAGTACATTGGCGTGTCTGAGCCCGTGTCCTATTCTGCATTCGACGATCGTGTTCTGGTCGTGAGACACGGCCTGTGACACGGGCGTGTCACTAGTCGTGTTCAGCCCAGTAAGTTGTTTTTAAGTGCGAGTCATGGCCGTCCATTTCCTTCAAATGGGATCTAAAGGTCCAGGTTTGTCCTTGCAGTTATAAGGCCGGGAATAGGGGTGAAACCCTCATTCCTCTTTTGGTTTTCTCTTTCTAAAGGGTTAGAGAGAGGGGAGAGCAAGGAGGAAGGAGAAGGAGAAATCTGGCCGCCGGTGGAGCTTCGGAGCCCCAAATCGTGTGCCGAGTCCAGATTCGTGGAGGCGAGGGCATTGCGGTGTTTTTCATCCGACTAAGTTTCTTCTCTTCTCCATGGGGCCTAAACGAACTTCTAGGGTAACGATTCTCTTCTTGGACATGTGAAGTCCTCTTCTTTTTCGCATAGGAAATCCCGCTCTCGCGAGTGTGCGGTGAGTGTGCGTTATTTCCTTCGGGTGGACATGAATAGTCCCTGTAATCTTGCATATAGAGTCCAGAATCGAAGTACGGACATAGGCATGGTGTGTGAAGCCTACCCAGACAAGTTGGACTGGATCGGTGATGTTTCCATTATGCATTGTTTGCCGGAGAAGACTCTGTGCCGTATGTTTTCGAGTTTCTACTTGGTAGATTGCAACAAAGAGCCTTGTGGATTAACTACAAGGTGCACCTGAAAAACTGGCAGAAACACATTTCTATCAGGTACTGCGCGACATTAATGATATTGCCGGTGGTAGCTCTATGAGAGATCTATTCTTGAGGCCTGTCTCACGGAGACCTGGGGGCCTGTATGTGGGGCTGTGTGCTCTGGAAGCCCAGCTTGGTGGCCTGAGAGCCAACCTTGTACATAACCAGGTTATGTACTATTGTATGATCGATATATTGGGATTTGGTGAAGCTTTACCCGCGCTTATGGCTTAAATTGTCATGGCGAGGTGAGCAATGGGCTGGTGGATACTTACCCACTCCAAGTGGTTCAGTTAAAGCGAACTAAGGTACATGGGACTTATCGATGGCTTGGAGGGAGAGTCCAGGCTTCGGCTGAAAGGACTAATGCTCACGATGTTTGCCGTCCTAGGGGCGGTGGTGGAGTGCGGGACGGACCGAGTTCGGAATGACTTCACCGTGTAAGTGCCCTGAGAACACTGAGTATGTGGCCGTGCGGGCCTGCACCTGTGGTGAAGTGTGCTTTCCTTGTACTTTCACTATCTTGTTTGGTTATACTAATAAAATGGTGGGAAGGAGCACTACCGCCCCCATTTAGGGGTGGGGTCGTTATAATTTGGTCAGCTTTAGCTGACCGTTGCTTTTGTTTGCCACTGTTGCAGTGGAATGTTGATTACAGGTACTGCGGAGCCTAGAGGCAAGTAGCGGGCTGTCACCCATGTTGCTGAGCTGGCCCTTGAAGGCCAAGGAGAATGTTTACTTTTTATGCTCATGTGTGACCGGCCTGCGTGCCGATGTATGGAAGACATTTATTGTTAAGTAAACTCTTGTAAGGCCATAAGGCCAAGTACTTTGTGTATTTGTACGCTCATTCCTACTTGGGGTTTTTAGCGGACATTCATGATGTGGTTTGGGTTCTTTTCTTTGCAACATTTAAAATGCTTCTGCTAGAATGTGCTCTGTGTAGGACATGTGTTATTGGATGGATGGTTTCGTTTAGTAACTCTTCGGTCTGTTTGTAGTATATGACGTCGGGCCCCGGCCGGACCTAATACTATATGCTATGTGACGGATAGGTGTGTTACACTACCTGTTCGAGGGACAAGGAACCAGCCACCAAGCTCAATCTCATCCGACAGGACCCGGCGCTGATGGCTCAGGCTCTCAAATCACTCACCGACCACTCCGATCAACAGGGTAAAACTCTGGAGGCACTACGCGATATGCTAGCCGGCATGTCCGCTGGTCGGCAAGACAGGGCAGGAGATTTCGGGGCCCGCGGCTCCAACCTAGAGGGACGACCCTCCCATTACACCGTCGATGACACTCACCCTACAATAAGGCTCGCTCTGGTTGAGTTTCCCCACTTCTATGGTGATGATTTGCAAGAATAGATCTACAAGGTGGAACAGTTTTTCGAGTTGGACAGCACACCCGAAGGTCTGAAGGTCAAGCTTGCTTCCGCACATGTGGAGGGCAAGGCACTATATTGGCACCAAGCTTACATGAAATCGCGCCTCACACACCACTGGCCTACATGGGAAGAGTACACACAAGCATTGGCAAAGTGCTTCGGATCCGTCCTCTTTGAAGATCCAATGGCGAAGTTGAAAAACCTGCGACAAAAGGGCACTGTCCATGCCTTCCTGGATGAGTTTGACATCCTGTTACACCGGGTGAACATTTTGGAGGAATACGCCATAAGTTTTTGCTTCGCCGGACTTCGCGATGAAATTGGATTTGCAGTTCGTATGTTTCAAATCAAGACATTGCAAGATGTCTTTGCTTTAGCTCGCATGGAAGAACGCCACACGACATCTTCAACTCGTCGGAATTACTCCAGCTTGGTAGAATCGAGTGTGACGGTGGATCGCCTCACTTCAACTCCCAAAACCTTCCAACACCGTACAACCGCATATACTACTCCAGCATATACACCTAACCGGTCTCATAGCGGAAATCGACGCCTGACTTCTAAGGAGCTGGACGAGAAACACACCAAGGGACTCTGTTTTTGGTGCGATAGCAAGTACACACCGGACCACGGCGAAGAAGGGGACACAATGCCGCACTTATCGGTTCATGCGTTGATTGGCATCACCCAATATCATACCATGAAGGCAACGGCCACCTATCACGGCAAGCCATTCAATTGTTGATTGACTCGGGAAGTACCCACAACTTCATCGATGAGGAAGCAGCCCACCGATTACAATGTGAAGTGACACCAAAACCTCCGTTTCAAGTGGCCATTCTGGATGGGAGACGAGTGTCTAGTTCCAACAAGGAAGTGGGGTTTAGGTGATGAATGCAAGGAGTGTTTTTCACGACGGACATGTTGGTGCTTCCGTTAGGCGGATGTGAAGTGGTGCTTGGGATCCAACGGTTGAGCACACTAGGCGTGATCCAATGGGACTTTGGCAATCTCCATATGGATTTCACTAGCCAAGGTTGGAAAATCTCATTACGTGGATCCAAATCAATGAGGGGCACTTGGATGAAACAAAAAAGTTTGGAAAAAGTGGTGGCCAAGGGAGGAGGACAATTGAACATGCTTTCTATTTGTCAGGTGGAGAGTCTGCCCACCGTAACAAACGATAGACATGGAGCGGTGAAAATAATTACAGCAGCCCGCACAGTGGAGTTAGTTGCCTAGAAGAGTTCAGAAGTGTGTCACCGCAAGAAGAGGCTCATCTACGGGAGTTACTCACTGCTTTCCAGGATTTATTTTAGGAGCCCGTAGGCCTACAACCTCACCGCGAGCATGAACACAGGATCCCTCTTAAGGGAGGACACGGTGACATTAATTTACGACTCTATCGCTACCCGCCGCTACAAAAAGATGCAATTGAGAAATTGGTCAAAGAAATGTTGGAAACCGGAATAGTGCGACCGAGTTGTAATCCCTATGCATCTCTGGTCATGCTTGTGAAGAAGGGTGACGGAACATGGAGAATGTGCATTGACTGCCGCCAACTAAATTTGCAAACCATCAAGGACAAATTTCCTATTCCCATTATCGAGGAGCTCATCGACGAACTCCATGGAGCAACCTTTTTCTCCAAGCTACATATGCGAGCGGGTTACCATCAAGTATGGATGGCGGACGAGGACATTTACAAAACGACGTTTCAGACACATCATGACCACTACGAATTTCTGGTCATGCCATCTAGCTTCACTAATGCGCCATCAACGTTTCAAAGCTTGATGAACAAGTTCTTCCACGAGCAACTTCGAAGGTTCATATTAATTTTTTTGATGGCAAATTGATCTTTTGTAAAACATGGCAGGAGCACTTGGAGCACCTAAAATTCACCTTCGAGACATTACAACAATGAAGTATGTTCTTAAAAAAGATCAAATCATGTTTTGGAAGCCGCAAAGTGCATTACTTGGGCCACATCATCTCACAGGATTGCGTAGCAACCGATCCGGAGAAGATCCGAGCCATGCTGGAGTGGCCAACACCTAAAACCGTGAAGCACGTTAGTGGATTCTTGGGCCTCACAGGTTACTACCTGAGGTTCATTCAAGGATATGGGGGCATCGTCAAACCGCTCACTAAACTACTCAAAACATCCCACCTACAATGGACCGATGAAGCGGATCAAGCTTTCTGTCATCTCAAGCGGGCAGTGTCTCAACCACCGGTCTTGTGCTTGTCGGACTTCACACATCCATTTTTGGTTGAGACGGATGCATCAGAGACTGGAGTGGGGGATGTTTTGCTACCGGGAGGGAGGCCATTCGCCTATTTTAGCAAGGAGTTGGGCAAGAAAAACTCCATGCTCTCAACCTACGAAAAGGAGTTATTGGCGGTGGTATTGGCCGTGCAACAATGACATCATTACTTGCTCACGGGACCTTTCACCATACAGACAGATCAGCAAAGTTTGAAGTTCCTTTTGAACCAGAAGTTAGCAACACCGACACAACAGAAATATTTGGCCAAAATATTGGGTTATGACTACACGATCCAATATAAAGAGGGGAAGGAAACCACACGTGCCGACGCGCTATCCCGCCGAGAAGGACATGAAGAGGCGGAGCTGAATTCCTTAGTCACCGTTACCTCGGATTTCTTGAAGCAGCTCAAAGAATAATGTCTTCAAGACCCCACCACCCAGGAGATAATACATCAAAAAATAGTGGACAACAATAAAAAACCAAAATACCAGTGGGAAAGAGGGTTGTTGAAGCGGAAGGGGAGGTTGGTGGTCGGAAATGACGAGGCAATTAGATCCAAATTATTGCAACTGTACCACGACAGTGAATGGGGTGTGCATTCAGGTATCACATCGAGATACCATCAGCTACGGAAGACGTTCTTTTGGAAAAAGATGAAGGTGGATGTTTATGAGTATGTAGTTTGCCCACAGTGCAACCCGAATAACCAAAAAACAATGGGGCTGCTCCAACCCCTCCCAATACCGGCTAGAATTTGGCAAGACATCTCCCTTGATTTCGTGGAAGGACTTCCAAAAAATGAAGGCAAGACGACAATTTTGGTGGTCGTGGATCAGCTTAGTAAACAGGCACATTTCATGGCCCTAGCCCATCCATACATGACGGAGAGTGTGGCACAAGTCTTCTTATAATTCGTGGTCCGCCTGCATGGCATGCCAGAGTCCATTGTCAGCGACCGAGACACCATCTTCGTGATCCAAGTATGGCAAGAGCTATTCCGAGTTTTCCAAGTCAAGTTGAACCTATCCACCGCGTACCACCCCCAATCGGACGACCAAACAAAGGTAGCAAACCAGTGTTTGGAGAGTTACCTAAGGTGTATGTGCTTTGAGAAACCAAAAAAATGGGCGCGTTGGTTGCCCCTAGCGGAGTTGTGGTACAACACTTCGTACCAAAGTGCTATCAAAATGTCGTCGTATGAGGTTGTGTACGACCAAGCTCCTCCGACACATACAACATAGCCCCGGTCTAGCGGAAGTCGAAGAAATGGATCATTCCCTAGCGACAAGAGAATGAGTCATAAACCTTTTGAAGACTAACCTTGCAGAAGCCCAAAACTGAATGCGAGTGATGGCGGACAAGAAGCGGCGAGAACGAACCTTGGAGTTAGGCTCGTGGGTGCATGATCGATTGCAGTCGTATCAGCAAACCTCCATCCATCCTAGAGGCTGTCACAAGCTAGCACCTAGATACTTTGGGCCATTCCAAGTGATGGAGCGAGTTGGACCGGTGGCCTACCGACTAGATCTTATGACGGAGGCAAAAATACATCACACCTTTCACATTTCGTAGCTACGGGAACACCATGGAGAACCGCCCATGCATTGCACCGCATTGCCTACAGCAGTGAATAGTAAAGGCAATTTAATGATTGAACCAATGACAGTTTTGCAACGTCGTATTGTACCCCTGAATAGAAGGGTGGTCACTCAGTTGTTAGTGTAATGGTCACAAGGCTCGGAGGAATAAGCAACTTGGGAGGATCTGTGGACACTACAACAACGCTTTCTGCATTTCCATCCTTGAGGACAAGGATGTAGTGGAGGAGGGGGTGGTTGATGCGTACCAAATTGTTAGCAGGAAGTTTGAGTGGGGGATTTGTTATATTTGTATTAGGAGGGGGGCGTTTTGGTCTTATACTGCCAGGATATAAGGCAGAGGGGTACCGTTGAGGTGCTGTTTGTTCTTGCATTCTAAGGTATTCTTACAGCCCGCTGTTTTACTCATCTTTCCCATCCCCAAACATTCGGATCCTATCACTTTGAAAGCCCCATCGCAAACACCTCTAGATCAACCAATACTACCCCGCCGCCAAAGACAACTATGACACAACAATTGGCAGAGAAGAAGATGATGGCGAGGCGATCTGCAGATCTGTAACATCGCTTGATTTCTTCACAAAGCCTTCAACGAAGAAAAGAAATCGATAGTAGGATGAGAATCAATTTGAGATGGAGATGTGAGTGCATAGATCACAGAGAGGGGGAGATGAAAAATAGTTCAAAGGTGTACCAAAAAGGATCAAAATGGAGAAGAATCTGAAACAAATAGTTATCATTCCCATAACTCTCCTCATCTATACCACCTCTGACGGCTATTGACCCTGCTTACAATCTTCTTATGGGCAAGAAGAAGAAATAAAATCCTTAAATAATACGAGGATCTTCGCACGGGATCTCGCGCTCGATGCTCTCGGGCGGGCTTCGGTCACCTCTAGGCGGGCTTCGCATCCCTCTGCACGGGCTTTGCTCGCTTCCATGCAATCCACCAGCTCGACGCCACACATGCCACTCACGGCCCACTAGAGCGTGTAGGGGGCAACGAGTGGCGGGAGCGACGTCGATCTAGTAGATTGAAAAGAAGCGGATGAAGCCCGCTTCAATTCGCTCGAAGATCGCCCAAAACATCAAACACGAGTGAAGCCCGTGTAGAGGCGGTCGAAGGCCACCGAGAGCATCGAGGACGGGTGTAACTCATACGAAGATGCTCTTATATATAGATGAATGTAAAAGTCTTTAGTTTTAAGGATAGCTAAATCACCTAGAGGGGGGGAGGGGGTGAATAGGTTTCTTAGTCTTACGTGACTGTCTTTAACTTAGTATGATGTGAGTTAGCTTAGTTAGCTTGATTTCAAGACAATCACACAACACACACAAGATTTATAGTGGTTCCACAGATTATGGGTACGTCCATTATCCCTCCCATATTTTTAACAACTTGTTAGACAAGACACTTATCCAAATCTCAGCTCCAAAGAGCTTACAACACAGATTCCGCAGGATCTTTCAGTCTCCTCCAAGACTTACCTCAGGAACAAAGGCCTACCTCAGAGCAAGCTTGATCCTACAACTCAGTGATCTAAAGATCACCAACCTCAAACTTGAGCACAAGTCCTACACTCAGGCTAGAAGGATAGCCCTATATTAGAGAGAATGACTGTAACGCCCCGAAAATTATATTTGAGTTGGTCCCGTAAAAAGGGATTTTGGTGCCCGTATAGGGGTACACGGCCTAGGACACGGGCGTGTCCAAGGCCGTGTCTGGCTGGTGTTTTGGCCGTTTTCATCCCGAGAAGGACACGACAAGAAACACGGCTGGATGACACGGGTGTGTCATTTGACACAGGCGTGTGCCTACCCGTGTAAGTACCCGTGTTCAGCAGGGTCGTGTCGGTTGGCGTGGCAGTTATGTGTGACACGCCCCCGGACACGGGCGTGTCGAGGACCCGACATGGGCGTGTCGAATGAGACACGGGCATGTCTGAGCCCATGTGAGTCTCTGTGTTCGACGATCATGCCTAGATCGAGGCACACGGCCTGGTACACGGCCGTGTGCCAAGCCGTGTTCGGCCCAGGTTTGGGGATTTTTGAGCGGATCTGAGCCGTTCGTTTTCCTTAAATAAGATCCAACGGCCCAAATGGTTTCCCTGCTCTGTTAAGGTCGGAAATAGAGGATCATTTCCTCATTTTCTCCCTTAGTCTCTCTCTCTCAAGGAGTTAGAAAGAGGAGGAAGAAGGAGGAGTTTTCCGGCCGCCGACGGAGCATTGGAGCACCATTTTGAGATCTGAGAGCGGATCCGTGGAGGAAAGTTTGTTGCGAAGATTTCCATCCGTGTAGTTTTCTATGGCTCCAAAGCATACTATAAGGGTAACGATTCTCCACTTGAGCATGTGAAGCTCTTCCTTTTTGCATAGGGAAAACCCGCTCCCGCGAGTGTGCGGTGAGTGTGTGGTGTTCCTTGGGGTTGACGGGAATAGTCCCCCTTGTGTTGCATATAGAGTCCGGAATCGAAGTACGGGCATAGCATTGTGTGTGAATCCTACCCGGACATGTTGGTCTGGATCGGTGATGTTGCATTTGTTATGATTTGCCGGAGAAGACTCTGTGCTTTGGGTTTTCGGGTTTCTACGCGGTAGATTGCAGCATGGATCCTTGGAGGTTAGCTCCAAGGCGCACCCGGAAAACTAAGAGGAATCGTTGTTCTGCTAACTTGGCGGTCTGGGAACTGGCCTTGAACATAACTGGGTTATGTCATTGTTTGGAATGTCAGGATCCGAGAGAAGCTTGGCCCGTGCGTACGTCTTAAGGTGAACTACGCGGTTGAGCAACAGGCAAGTGGAATTGGACCTGGGCTATGTGGTTCGGTGCGGGAGACCCGAAAAGGGGACTGGCCGTTGGCATAGTCGGGAGCCTTAGACAGTGGTCAGAAAGGCTAAAATGCTCATGTTGTTTCCATCCTGTGGGTGGTGGTGAAGATGCTGAAGTGTCAGGATTCACCGTTAATGTTCCCTGAGTGCACGGGGTGTTTGGTCGTGCGAGTCTACACCTATGGTGAAATGTAATTGCACTTTATTGTTTAGCTGGGCTAATGTTATGCAGGGAAAGAGCACCGTCGTCCCGAGTAAGGGGCGGGGTCGTTATAATTTGGTCGGATTTTGCTGACCATTTCATTGTTTGCCATCATGCGGTGGAATGTTGCTTGCAGGTGCTGCGGAGCCGTATGCAAGTTAGCGGGGTGGAGCCCATGTTGCTGTGCTGGCCCTTGAAGGCCGTAAAGAATAGTTGTCTTTATTTTGTTATGTGTGGCCGGCCTGCGAGCCGATGTATGTAAGACACTATCTTATTAAGTGAATATTTGTAAGGCCATAAGGCCGTGTTACTTTCTATAACGGTCCATGCCCATCCCATGGGAACCCACTGGCACCGCCGGCCTACCAGGGTCCAGACCCGAGCCTACCACTGGTAGTCAGCCTTTCACATTCAAGCCTGCAGGCCATGCACCCCAACCCCTCTCCGGCCTGTTTATCAGCACGGTAGGTTTTTTCCACTGGGTCTCGAGCCCAGGACCTTGATAAGAGAGCTTTCTGCCACTCCCTCATCACCAACTGAGCTGCAGCTCAGTTGGTGATGAGGTAGTGGTGGAAAGCTCTCTTATAAAGGTCCTGGGCTCGAGACCCAGTGGCAACAACCTACCGTGCTGATAAACAACCCGGAGAGGGTTTGGGGTGCATGGCGTGCAGACTTGAATGTGAAAGGCTGACTACCAGTGGTGGGCCCGGGTCTGGACCCTGGTAGGCCGGCGGTGCCAGTGGGTTCCCATGGGATGGGCCTGGACCGTTATAAAAAGTGCACTTTTATTGTAACACCCCTGGCCGATCCAACGTGACGGCGTCACGGCTCCACTCTAAGCGACGCTACCGGGTTACAGCCCAAGCACCCCAACCCCTCTCCCTCCACAGGAGGGTTGTTGGTGGCCACAGCCTCCCTTTGATGAGGCAAACTCGATAGTCAAGCGCGCACCACAGGGACTTCCCAGGAGGTCACCCATCCCAGTACTACTGCAGCTTAGTTGGTGATGAGGGAGTGGCGGAAAGCTCTCTTATTAAGGTCCTGGGTTCGAGACCCAGTGGCAACAACCTACCGTGCTGATAAACAGGCCGGAGAGGGGTTGGGGTGCATGGTCTGCAGACTTGGTTAGGCTGAACCCTTTCGAGCATGGTGCTGGGGGTGTCGGCGGCCATCCTTGCGAGCCATGGGCTAGGGAGGCCGTTACACTTTCAATGTATTGTTATTTCATTCTAGTGTTAGGGTTTGTGGACATTCATGTAAATTGATTATTCAGTTTGGGTTCTTTCCACTTTTAAAAAGCTTCCGCTAGAATGCTCTGTGTTAGGACGAGTAGTCTTAATTGAAATGTTTGGTTATTAATACGTAACCCTTCCATCTATCTGTGGTATATGGCGTCGGGTTCCAGCTGGACCTTCTATTATATGTCATACGACCGATGAGGGTGTTACAATGACTCTCCTACAGCTCAGGCACAAAGTCCCTACCTCAGATCCACAAGAGGATCCTACAACTCAGGAACAAATGCCCTTCCTCAAAGAGAATGACTCACCTACCTCAGGCACAAAGCCCTACCTCAGACACAAATGCACTACACTCAGATCCACACATGGATCCTACCTCAGATCAATAAGTGATCCAACACTCATCCTTTATAAATCAGGCCTACAACTCAGATCCAAAAGGATCCTACAGAAATGAAAGGTTTTTGTTGTTGATTTGACTCAAGAGAAGTTCTCTGAGTCTACTGCTTCCTGAGCTGAGCAAATCCCAACCCTAACTTTTTCTCAGTAACAAGAAATTTGATCTTTAGTAAACTGCTGCTTGTGCTGGAAGTATCTTGCAGTGAAATGCTTCTTCTTGAACTGAGAGTGAATCTCAGTTCTATCTTTGACTCCAGAGAGATAGTTATTTGAGCCTTCTTTTTCCTAAACTAAGACAGCTTAGTTCTATCTTCTTCATAGCAACAAAATTGTTGATCTTCAAGTTGACTTGGCTTGTGCTGAGAAGTAACTCAGAGATTTTCTCTGATCTTGCTGTTGAAGGTGTTGATCACAACAACTATCTTCTATTTGCTGCAGCTAGGGTAGAACCTTGCTACTTTTTCTTTTACCTCAAAGATTTCTCTGAACTAGGTATTGCTGGTGTTAATTATAGCAACTTACTTCTTTTACCTTCCAGATCAGCAGCAGCTAGGGTTTTGCCTTTGCTGCTTCTTATTCCTCAGAAATTTCTCTGATCTAGCTATTGATGGTGTTGATTACAACAGCTTACTTCTTTTACCTTCAAGATCAGCTGCAACTAGGGTTTTTTCCTTGGCTGCTTCTTCTTCCTCAGATATTTCTCTGATCTTGTTATTGAAGACAATGATTTGACATTTGTTTTTACTCGTCAAATAGCTAACCTTTACTGTAGAAACCAAATGGCCCTGCTTCTCCTTTTTCCTCAAAAAGCTTTTCTAAACTTGATGTAGCTGGTGTAAATTGCTAGAGCTAACTAGATGAACTTTTAGTCCAACTGGTTTGAACTTCAGCTTTAAGCTCTGCAACAATGGCGAGAGAGAAGACAAAGAGTTCCGCCTCTTTGCGAAATGAAAAACCATAAAAGTTGTCTTTGCATCCGCCGAACTTACCAGTTTTATCTTCCTTCGTCCAACGACTATTTGACCCGTAGGCCCCATTGTAGTTGACAGCTGCAACTTATCTTTATATGCAAAAGTCATACTGTACACCTGCGACACCATTTGTCATCTAATGTAGCTTTCCCGCAACATTTTGAAACTTTGCTGACTCGTGCTGACGTCAGCATTTATGGACTTAGCCAAATTCTCAGTTTCATCTCAGGCATTGAGTGCGTTGAGTGAATGACCTTCACTCAATGCCAAAACCCTTAGTCTATTACTCTGCACTTCCATGTGTTGAGTGCATTGAGTGATTAGCCTTCACTCAATGCTTTTGTCCTTAGACAATCTTTATGCTGATTAGGCGTTGAGTGATCCTTCATCACTCAAAACCAACTTGACTTAGCCAAATTCTGCCCTGCTAGGCGTTGAGTGAGTTGAGTGAATAGCCTTCACTCAACGCTTTTGGACTTGGCCAATTTCTTCTGCACTGTCAGGCGTTGAGTGTGTTGAGTGAACCTTCATCACTCAATGCCCCTGGACTTAGCTGCTTCTCTGAACGCCTGCCTTCTTTCTAAGGCGTTGAGTGAACTGGCTTCACTCAACGCTTCTGTACTTAGCCGCAACTTTCTTTATGAATGTGTTAAGTGAGCCTTCATCACTCAACGCTTCTGCTTTATTCTACCTTTTTGATAAGGCGTTGAGTGAACTTGCTTCACTTAACGCTTCTATACTTAGCCACTGCTTCTTGATGAGCTTGCGTTGAGTGAGCTATCCTCACTCAATGTATGTGGACTTAGACAGATTTTTCTGTCCATCTTTCCTTAGGCTTTGACCGATTATTGCTCTGTCGACGCCTTCTACTTTAGGCATTGAGTGAACTGTCCTCACTCAACGCTTCTGAACTTAGCCATAATTCTTTGACAGAATCTTCAATTGCTTAAGCTTAACTCAACACTTCTCTTCAGGCGTTGAGTAAGTTGTCCTCACTCAATGATTCTGGACTTAGTCGATATTTCTGCTTGCCAATGTTGGGGCTTTGACAGACTCAGCTCTACTCGACGCCTCTTATTATATAGCGTTGAGTGAACTACCTTCACTCAACGCCTGTGGACTTACCCGCAATCTATTTCTGCTTTGACTGTCCATCCTTTACTCGACGCTTTTTGGAATCTAGTGTTGAGTGAACAGGTTTCACTCAAAGCCTGTGGACTTAGACGATTTTCAGTATTTCCAGCATCCTTCCTTGGCATGTAGCGTTGAGTGAATTGGCTTCACTCAATGCCTGTAGACTTAGACAAATTTCTGTCTCTCCACCTCTCTACCTTGTGACCACCTGTCACAATCACTTAGACAACCTGTCTAACCTTGTTGCAAGGAACATCCTGCACATGATGAGCTTAAATAACATCAAATACAACTATGCTCTTAATGTTGATGGTGATGCCTCTTCAAATCAAAAATAGGGAACATTGAGGGCAATATTCCCAACAATCTCCCCCTATTTGAAGAAGACAGAACACCCAACAATACTAAGAAGCATTTACACATAAAAAATATAAATTGAGAGGCAGTTTTAAGCTTTCTCATAACACTTGATAATTTGAAGCAGCTTTCAACACACCTCACTGCTTAACACTCAAGTGGAGGACTTTCCTCAACCCACTTGAGGGTGGAGACATAACATGCAATGGCTCAACATTGCTCTCTTCATATTACTTGAATGTTTCCAAGTAATATGCACTCTTCAGTATTCTACATCTCCCCTTCGGCATGTATTGTCCACCATCTCCCCTTTGTTTGGCAAGTACTGCTCTACTTAGTATTCTACTTAGTATGCTTTACTCCTCCTCCTTTAGGATTTAGGGTATTGTATACCTCTCCCCCTTTCTGGCTTCTTCAACAAGAAATAGTTTCCTAATGAGGGAGGTGATAGGATCATGGGAGAAATTAACTCTTGATCCTAGTCAACATCTCAAGTTGATACCACTTGAGAAATTATCCCAGTGATTAAACTATTTGACTAGATGTCATACCTTTTGTGTTGAAACTACTGAGACAACACATCACTACAGCCACTTGAGCTAGCTGCAACATTGGTCCACTTGAGCCAATGCCACTCCATATAATTCCTAAACCTTCTGCAAAATTGTGCGAACAGAAAAAAGACAGTCCGAAAATTGGACAAATAGAAATTTTTGTATTCAAAAAGAGGTTTCAATTACATGGTATAACCTCCCTTTTATAGAATGGAGGAGATGAGAGAGATTACAAACAAATAATGTGGGACCAAAAAATATCATGTACAAGCGGTTTAACATAAATACAAGCCGACCAAGCCGTGCGGTTTGATGAATGGGCAAACCGCCCGACAACCACAAGAGTAAGACACCAAGCCGCCATAATAAACTGCCAGGTCGCCCGATCTTCAAGTCATCAGGGTCTGATTGACAAATCGCCAGAGCACCAACAGCAACAGGTCAGCAACCAAACCGCAGGAGAGAAACCGACAGACTGCCTGGACTGCAACCTGCCAGAGTCAGACGGCCAGACTGCCCGGTCTCTAATCTGCAACACTCCCCCTCAAGCTGGAGCATATACATCGATCATGCCCAGATTGTCGCAAATGTGATGAAAAGAGGCGGATACTGACTTGGTGGAAATATCAGCCAACTCTTTATTGGAGGTGACAAACGGAGTACAAATTTGTTCCTTCAGAATCTCCTCTTGAATGAAATGGCAGTCAACTTCGATGTTCTTGGTTCTCTCATAGAAGACCGGATTTTTAGAGATGTATATAGTGGCTTTGTTGTCACAAAACATAGGCAGAGGATGGTTGTAGACCTCTCCTAAGTCAAGCATGAGAGCCCGTAACCACTTCAACTCACACGTGGTCGATTCCATACTTCGATATTATGCTTTTACACTAGACCTGGAGACTACCGAATGTTTCTTGCTTTTCTAGCTCACAAGGTCCCCCCCCCCCACAAAGGTGAAACACCTGAAGTTGACTTACGGTCTCCTTTGTCATCGGCATAGCTTGAATCGGAGTACGCTTTAACCCTTAAATGGTCATTCTTCTGAAAGAGAAGTCCTTTCCCAGGAGCTGATTTAATATACTCCAATATCTTCAGGGCCGACTGTAGATGGCACTCCCTAGGAGCTTGCATGAATTGGCTAACTTTGCCAACAACATAGGAAATGTCGGGTCTAGTCACTATGAGATATATGAGCTTACCAACCAGACGTCTGTACCTCATAACATCAAAAAGAAGAGGAGAGTCAATCGTCCATGTTTTATCTTCTCCAGTCGCCATGGGACATCAGGCAGGTTTAGCCCCGGTCAACCTTGCCTCTTTTAACAAGTCAAGAGCATACTTCTGTTGGGAGAGGACAAGAGAAGCGGGCTTCCGAGAAATTTCTATCCACAGAAAGTATTTTGGAGAGCCCATGTCCTTTGTAACCAGGTGTTGCCAAAGATGCTTCTTTGTTAAGATTATCCCAGCTTGGTCATCTCCAGTAAGAAGAATATCATCCACATATACTGCAAGCACCACTAGACCCAGAGAAGTTTTATGAGTAAATAGGGAGTGATCAGCAGAACTCCTCGTATAACCAACATCCGCCACAATCCCGCTAAACTTGTCAAACCAAGCATGAGGACTTTGTTTTAGGCCATAGATAGCCTTCTTGAGCCAGCAAACCTGTGTCTCCTCGTGAGCAACATACCCTGGAGGTTGCTCCAAGTATACATCTTCCTGAAGATCCCCATAAAGAAGGACATTCTTCACATCCAGCTATGAAATGGGTCAATCTCCATTGACATCCACAGAGAGAAGGACCCGAATAGTGCTGAGACGAGCAACTAGAGAGAAGGTGTCAAAATAATCAACGTCATAAGTCTGGGTAAAGCCCTTGGCAACAAGCCGAGCCTTGTAACGATCCACACTGCCATCGGGGAGGAATTTCACCACAAAACCCAGCAACAGCCAACAACATCTGTGCCGACAGGTGGAGGAACCAGGGTCCAGGTACCCCGTTCAGTGAGAGTAGCAATCTCTTCATCCATGGTAGCCTTCCAATGTGGAATGGTAAGGGCCTCCTGATAGGAACGGGGGGTGGAAGTGGAAGAGATGGCCAACGCAAAGTTCCTGCCAGCAGGTGTCAGACGATCATAGGAAAAAACGGCAGCAAGTGTATGCTTGGTAAAAGCCTGAACCCCTTTGTGAAGGGCAATGGGGAGGTCCAGGTCAGCAGTTTCCTCAGTATCTGGAGCATCTGTGGTGGAGAGAGCTGGCCCGAGAGGAGAGAGCGACGATGGCGAAGAGGAGGGAGATTATGGAGGTGGAGAGGGAGAAGAAGACGATGGAGATGGTGGAGGTGGAAAGACCTCGGTAGGAGGGGATGGGCTGGAGGGAAGAGGAAGAGGAAGACTGGGTGTCACATAGAGAGGAGATGAGTCATGAGAGAAATATGAAGCATTCTTGAAGAAGGTAACGTCCGCGGAGACGAACTACTTGCGAAGAATGGGGTCAAAACAACAGTAGCTTTTATGAGTGATAGCGCGGGTGGCGGAGGGAGCATGCACAAAGGCTATGCATCCAAAGATACGTAGAGGAAGAGGAAAGGGATCCTTTCTTGGATAGAGAATGGAGA
This sequence comes from Platanthera guangdongensis, assembly GCA_039583875.1. NCBI lineage: Eukaryota > Viridiplantae > Streptophyta > Magnoliopsida > Asparagales > Orchidaceae > Platanthera > Platanthera guangdongensis. Next base: position 137,052,377 of record CM077148.1, read on the forward strand.
AAGGGGTTTGACCGCAGAGAACAGTGGAGGGAATGTGATTGATGAGGTAGCAAGAAATGAGAACAGCATAGCCCCAGTAGGAGCGAGGGACATGCATTTGCGTAAGTTAGGTACGAGCAACATCAAGGAGGTGATGATTTTTGCATTCCGCCACCCCATTTTGTTGGGAGGTGTAAACGCAACTTATTTGATGAATAATCCCATGTTGCATACAAAATGAGGAAAAAGCTTGACTAACATACTCTTTTGCATTATCAGAGCGTAATACTTTAATAGAAACATCAAACTGATTTTTAATTAAATGATAAAAAGATTGTCATACATCAAAAACTTCAGAGCATTCTCGTAAGAGATACACCCAAGTACATCGAGAGAAATAATCAATGAGAGTAACAAAATAAGAGCTACCCCGACCAACAATGAGGGTAGGAGTAGGGCCCCAGATGTCGGAGTGAACAAGATCAAATGGACGGGTAGAACCACGAGCTTGCTTCGGCAGGAAGGAGGAACGGTGATGCTTGCCAAGCTGACAAGCATCGAAGTTGAGAGGAGAACTGTGCGGAGGGAGGTGAGGCAGAAGCTGATGAAGAAGTCATGGAGGAGGATGCCCAAGGCGAAGATGTCATTGTAGGTGATCTGTAGAAGTGGAAGAGAAGGCGGACAGAGTAAAAACATTATCGAGGAAGTAGAGGCCGCCGCTCTCAGTCCCAGTAGCAATCATCCGTTGGGAGGTCGGATCCTGAAAAGAGCAAGATGTGGGAGTAAATGTGACGGAGCATTGAAGTTGCTTGCACAAAGATGTAACTGATAACAAATTATAGGGAAACTTGGGCACATAGAGAGTGTCGGCCAAGCAAAGAGACGGAGTGACATAAACCACTCCTGTCCCATGAACCGGGGAGGGAGAGCCGTCTGCAACAAGGATTGGGGGCAACCGATCATGTGTTTCAAGGAGAGAAAAGCATTGCGGATTGCCCGTCATGTGATTAGTTGCACCAGAATCGATGAGCCATTTACCTTGAGTAACTACGTGAGCACTACCTGAGGAAGTGACCACCGAAGTGGAAAGCTTGGAAGAGGAGGTGGAAGAGTCACCAGAAGGGCGAAGATGTGGATGTTTCATCCAGCACCGATCCACAAGATGCCTAGTGCGGCCACAGTGAGAGCAGAGGAAGCGGGAAGAACTCCGACCACCGAAATGGTGGTTGCGACTACCAGAACTGATCCGTTGAGTCTGGTGAGCATATTGTTCTGGAGGAGGAGAAGACAGAAGCGGACGCTGAAGAAGAGATGTAACTACGGCAATGCGTGCAGTAGTGGTATCCAAGTTGGGAGAGTCCTCTTCACCCAAGATTTGTTGGTGGATCATGTCGTAGGAATCAGGAAGCCAGAGGAGGTAGCATACAACAAGCAGTTCTTGAAAGTGCTTGTGTTGTTCGGCAAGATCCGCAGAGAAGGGGTGATGTTGAAGAATCTCATCCCCAAGAGCTTGAACCTATTGATAAGCGGCAACAGGAGACATAGAAGGACGGACAAAGAGGTCTGCATACAAAGTATAAATGCGGGACGTCTGATCCCCCTTTGAGTACAGAGTAGAAAGATGAAGCCATGCCTTCTTGACCGTCTCATCATGATGGATAACAGGAAGACATTCATCCGAAATACTGTTAGCGAGACAAGTGCGGACAAGTGCATCGCTAGCATCCCAATAGTCAAATTCAGCAGAAGTGGTGGGAGGAGGATCATCGGTAAGGTGGTGGCATTTACGTTGTGAGCAGAGGAGGAACGTGAAGGATACTCTCCAATCCGGGTAGTTGGAACCAACCAGCTTGAGATGGTGCCAAGATTCCTGGAAGGAATAGGAGGAGGAGGCGGAGTTATCACAGGAGTAGTGGTGGTGGTAGAAGAGCTGGAAAGGGCCATGGAAGAAGCTGCGCTGGTAGAGGGAAAAGAGAAAGGTCACGCGAAAAGAAAGAGGTCGGGGCAGATAAAAGGCCGCGCGGGAAAGAGAAGACCACAACAGACACAATTAAAGGACTTACAGCAGATAGAAGAAGAATCTGTAATAGATAAAAGGAAAGAAGTCGCGCGGGAAGAGAGAAGGCCGCGCGAACAGAAGACCGAGAGGCCGCAAAAGCAGCCCGCGGAGAAGAGCAAGAAGAAGAAGAAGGCCACTCAAACAAAGAGCAGCGACAAAGGAGGAGAGGCCGTGCGAATAAGAGGCAAGAAGGAGATCAAGTTGCTCGGACAGAGGAAGGCACTAAATCAGGCGGACAAGATCGCGGGCTCTGATAACATGTGCGAACAGAAAAAAGACAGTCCGAAAATTGAACAAACAGAAATTTTTGTATTCCAAAAAAGGTATCAATTACATGGTATAGCCTCCCTTTTATAGTATGGAGGAGATGAGAGAGATTATAAATAAATAATGTGGGACTAAAAAATAACATGTACAAGCAGTTTAACATAAATACAAGCCGATCAAGCCGTGTGGTTTGACGAATGGGCAAACCGCCCGACAACCACAAGAGGAAGACACCAAGCCACCACAATAGACCTCCAGGTCGCCCTGTTTCCAAGTCACCAGGGTTTGATTGACAAACCGCCAGAGCACCAACAACAACAGGTCAGCAACCAAACCACAGGAGAGAAACCAATAGAACGCTCGGACCGCTAGACCGCCCGGTCTCTAATCTGCAACAAAAATGCAGCTATAGTAAGGGAGGTGCTGGTTTTTCCTTTTCTCCTGTAGCAACATGTATTTTCTGCAGCAGCAATGACTTCACAGCAGCAGCCATCCACTTGGGTTGACCTCCCCCTCAGACTGTGCATAATATTGAGGACCTGCTGATTAGCTGTGATAATCTTTGATCTATTACAGCTGCTGGCTGCCTCTTAACAGTAAGCTGAACTTGTTCCTGCAACTTCTAGATTTACTCCCCCTCAATAGGAGCATCTTGACTTGCTCCCCTCAACTGGAGCATCTGCTGTCATTCTCTTTACTGGACACTTGAGTCCATATTAGTCTTGATACCACTTGATATCACTTGAGAGTCTTGATGTCAAATGACAGACTTGACAAGCTTGATACCACTTTGAAGACTTGTCTACCTAAAAGAAAAGTAAATCCTGTAACAAAAATATTACAGGGAGCAACTGAAGCTATACCAAGTTCAACATACCTAACTCAACCTTGAAAGAGTTGAACTTGACTTCATCTAATGGCCTAGTAGAGATGTCTGCCACTTGCTTGTCTGTGGGGACAAACTCAAGACAAATGTCTTTCTTTTTCCACATGCTCCCTAATAAAATGATACATAATCTCAATATGCATAGTCCTGCTATAAGAGACATGATTCCTAGCAATTGAGATTGCAATAGTTGACTCAAAATACATGGGAATGTTACTTATCTCGGCTCCAAAGAGCTTACAACACAGATCCCGCGGGATCTCTCAGTCTCCTCCAAGACTTACCTCAAACACAAAGCCCTACCTCAAAGCAAGCTTGCTCTTATAGCTCAGTGATCCAAAGATAACCTACCTCAGACTTGAGCACAAGTTCTACACTCAGTCTAGGAGGATAGCCCTACCTCAGAGAGAATGAGTCTCCTACAGCTCAGGCACAATGGCCCTACCACAGATCCGCAGGTGGATCCTATAATTCAAGCACAACGGTCCAACCTCAGAGAGAATGACTCTCCTTCCTCAGACACAAAGCCCTACCTCAGGCATATAGGCCCTACACTTAGATCCACACAGCAATCCTACCACGGATCAATAAGTAATCCTACACTCAACCTTTATAAATCAGGCATATAGCTCAGATACAAAAGGATCCTATAAAAATGAAAGGTGTTTGTTGTTGATTTGACTCAAGAGAAGTTCTCTAAATCTACTGCTTCCTGAGCTGAGCAAATATCAGCCCTAACTTCTTCTTAGCAACAAGAAATTTGATCTTTAGTAAACTATTGCTTATGCTGGAAGTATCTTGCAGTGAACTACTTCTTCTTGAATTGAGAGTGAATCTCAGTCCTATCTTTGACTCCAGAGAGATAGTACTTGAGCCTTCTTTTTTCTGAACTAAGACATGTTAGTCCTATCTTCTTCATAACAATAAGATTATTGATCTTCAAGTTGACCTGGCTTGTGCTGAGAAGTGACTCCAGATTTTCTCAGATCTTGCTGATGAAGGTGTTGATCATAACAGTTATCTTCTATTTGCTTCTAGTTGCTGCAGCTAGGGTAGAACCTTGTTGCTTCTTCTTTTACCTCAGAGATTTCTCTGAAATAGTTGTTGATGGTGTTGATTACAACAACCAACTTCTTTTACCTTCTAGATCAGCAGCAGCTAGGGTTTTGCCTTGACCGCTTCTTCTTCCTTAGAGATTTCTCTGAACTAGGTGTTGATTACAACAACGTACTTATTTTACCTTCCAGATCAGTTGCAGCTAGGGTTTTGCCTTGGCCTCTTCTTCTTCCTCAAAGATTTCTCTGATCTTGTTGTTGAAGACAATGATTTGACAGTTGTTTTTACTCTTCAAATGGCTAACCTTGACTGCATAAACCAGATGGCCCTGCTACTCCTTTTTCCTCAGAAAGCTTTTCTGAACTTATTGTAGCTGGTGTAAATTTCTACAGCTAACTGGATGAACTTTTAGTCCAGTGGGTTTGAACTTTAGCTTCAAGCTCTACAACAATGGCGAGAGAGAAGACGAAGAAGTTCCGCCTCTTTGTGAAATGAAAAAACCTAAAAGTTGTCTTTGCATCCGCCAAACTTATCCCTTTTATCTTCCACCATCCAACAACTATTTGACCTGTGGGCCCCACTGTAGTTGATAGCTACAACTTATCTTTATCTGCAAAAGTCACACTGTAAACCTGCGGCGCCATTTGTCGTCTACTGCAGCTTTCCGCAATATTTTGAAACTTTGCTGACTCATGCTGACGTCAGCATCTATGGACTTCGCCAAATTCTCAGTTTCATCTTAGGCGTTGAGTGTGTTGAGTGAATAAGCTTCACTCAACGCAAAAACCCTTAGTCTATTACTCTGCAATTCCAGGCGTTGAGTGCATTGAGTGAATAGCCTTCACTCAACGCTTTTGTCCTTAGACAATCTTTCTGCTTATTAGGCGTTGAGTGCATTGAGTGAGCCTTCATCACTCAACAACAACTTGACTTAGCCAAATTCTGTCCTACTAGGCGTTGAGTGAATAGCCTTCACTTAATGCTTTTGGACTTGGCCAATTTCTTCTGCACTGCCAGGCATTGAGTGCGTTGAGTGAACCTTCATCACTCAATACCCCTGGACTTAGCTGCTTCTCTGAACACCTGCCTTCTTGATGAGGCGTTGAGTGAACTGGCTTCACTCAATGCTTCTGTACTTACCCACAACTTTCTTTTTTAATGCGTTGAGTGAGCCTTCATCACTCAATGCTTCTGCCTTATCTTGCCTTTTTGATGAGGCGTTGAGTGAACTGGTGAAAGTTTTGATTTCAAGAACAACTAATCACCTAGAGGGTGGGGGGTGGTGAATAGGTCCAATTCCAAAAACTTAAGCAACTAATCGATTAATATCACATCATAGTAATCTCATCACAATCAAAACCAGCACAACACAGTACACAAAATTTTATAGTGGTTCCCCAATTGATGGGTACATCAACTTTCCCCCTTCGCTTATCTAGTGGTTCCCCAATTGATTCTCCTCTACTTCTTGCAGATATCTGGTCTAGTAACTGTCAGATATAAAATTTTGCCTATAAGTCACCTGTATACAGTGAAATCTAGAAGAAGAGGAGAATCATCAGTCCACCCTTTATCATCACCAACCGCCATCGGGCAACGAGCAGGTTTCGTTCCAAGAAGACATGTCTCCTTTAAGAGATCTAGCGCATACTTTTGCTGTGAAAGAACCACTGAGTTCCTCTTTCGTGAAATCTTAATTCCTAGAAAGTACTTCGGAGTTCCCATATCCTTAGTAACAAAATGTTGTCGATGATATCGTTTGGCTAGATAAACACCCTCTTTATCATCGCCGGTCAAAACATTATCATCAACGTAGACAGCAAGAACCACAAGGCCTTTATTAGTCTTGCGTATAAACAGAGAATGATCAGCAGAGCTTCGACTGAACCCAATAAGAGAAACAATTTCACTAAACTTTTTAAACCAGGCTCGTGGACTCTGTTTCAAATCATAAATCGCCTCCGAAGCTTGCACACCTGAGACTCCTCCTGAGCAACATACACAAGTGGTTGTGTAACAACCCCATCCGTTCATATGATATATTCTAGAAGGTCCGGCTGGGGCCCCACAGGATATACCACAAAACAGTCGGTGAAGGTACAGGATGATACTAGAGCAGCGCATCGCACCTATCTCAAGCATTCTAGCGGAAGCCTAAGCTACTTGAACTCCTCATGAATGTCCAAATATAAACTCCACATTTTATATATAGATAGGAATGTCTTACAACATGTATCAAGTATTGGCCTTATGGCCTTACAGGGCTTTCATGCAGTGGCCTAAACAAATTGGCGCGCAGGCCGGCCACAAAAAGAAAACACTCAAAAGAACATTAGCCTTCGAGGGCTAGCAGCAGCAGCAACACCAGCAGGAGCATCAACCTCTATGCGACCCGCTCGGCTCTCCAGCACCTGTGCAAGGACAATCCACCCAACGGTGGCAAACAAAAGCAACGGTCAGCGTTTAGCTGACCAAATTATAACGACCCTACCCCTCCTCTCGGGGCAGCGGTATTTTCCCTGCAGGCATATCATATCACAAGTATGGCAAGCTATATCATCAAAGGTGCTTTCACGCACACAAGCCATCACAACCGTTCGCCGCCCGGCCCAACGGTCCGTGCACTCAGGGCACATTCTTGGTGTTCTGGCAACCTCTTGCCCACCACCGTCTCAGGGTTATCACCCAACGGTAACACTCTTGAGCATTTACTCCATGGCGTGCAGCCGGAGTTAGTCCTCGGACACCGGGATGGCCCGTAGCCCCCCTTTGTGTCATGGCGCGCAGGCCGAAGACTCTTGCTATGCGCTCCAACAGACCGCACTTTTGGTCTCACGTCAGACGGACATAGCGCAGGTCGGATCCTCCACCCCCCATTGCTCAAATCGCCTTGCCTTCTCCGAGTACAGCGTACTCACGGCTATATCAAAGGCGCGGGTCGGTCTCACCAATCCTGTTCCTGGCATTCAAGCCTGGGTATTTCTCTATACCCATTTCCTTACAGCAACAGCGGGTCTTTCCTGGGCACACCAGTACTTCCTGTGACTCCCGTCACAGGTGGACACCGCAAAGTATAAATGTCAGGGGTCTTTCCTGGGCACACCAGTACTTCCTGTTACTCGCTTCACAGGTGGACACCCTATGACATCAAACAGTACAAAAAGGGCCTTTCCTGGTCCCACCAGTACTACCTGTGCATCATTCACAGGTTGGACCCAAAACCAACACAAGGCTATTTTCCTGGGCTACTACCCCAGTACTTCCTGCTACTCCTTTTCGCAGGCATAACCCGTAGACTCCGTACACTACACGTTTATCACGGAGTCTTCTCCGGTTCGTATGCAACATCACCAATCTAGACCAACCTGTCCAGATGGGCTTCACACAGCATGCCTATTCCGTACTCCATTTCCGGATCTATATGCTAACAAGGGGGATTTCACACATCCACCTAAAGAGTCCCAAAACCAGCCACCTCTTGGTGGGGGAACTCACAAAGATATGCTAAAAGGAAGCCTTCACATGGCTAGGAAGAAAGGTCGTTACCCTTGACGATCGCTTCGGTGCCATGGCTTGAAAGCTTGCTTGCAAGATTCGCAAGAGCGTTTCCTCCGCAACGCTGGCTTCGGATCTCTCGCCGGTAAACCGCAGCACCACCAACCAGCAGCCCCCTTCCCTTCTTCCTCCTCCTTTCTCTCTCTCTTTCTCTCTCTTGAAGAAAGATGAAGGCCAAAGAAAATGAGAAATCATTCTCTGAGTTCGGCCCTTAAGGAAAAGGAAGAAGATCTTTCAGCCCTTGGATCCAGACTGAAGAAATGGACGGCCACGATTCTGCCAAAAACACATAATTTGACCCGACACGGCCTCGAACACGGCCGTGTGCCTGGCCGTGTGCCTCAAGCGGTGGTCAACCGACTTATCCAAACCAGTGACACGCCCACGGGACACGCCCGTGTCATGGGCCGTGTCACCAACACGCCTTCAGACACGCCCGTGTCTGTGGCCGTGTACCTGGGTGAAAAAAAATCCCAATTCATCCCGAGACTTCACACGGCCTGGGACACGCCCGTGTCCCCGGCCGTGTGCCCAGACACGGCACCCAGACACGCCCTGTCGAATTCTCGGTGGGCTGAGTTCGTCGCCTGATTTGACACGCCCTGTGACACGCCCGTGTCACAGGCCGTGTTCAACACTCGACACGCACTTCTCGACACTCGACGATCGTCGAGTAAAAATCGTCGAGCATGCGACACGGCCTTGGACACGCCCGTGTCATGGGCCGTGTGCCTCTCTCGACGAATCGTCGAGACCAAAAAAATCGTCGAGACAAAGCCCAATCGTCGACACAACCCGACACGCCCTGCGACATGCCCGTGTCGCAGGCCGTGTCACCTGACACGCCCTGGGACACGCCCGTGTCCCAGGCCGTGTCACCCAAATGTTTCCTGTTTCTGAACTTTGGGCTGTTACAATCCTCCCCTCCTACAAAACAATTTCGTCCTCGAAATTCAGAGACAGGAAAGTAACAAAAAGACAGCAAGAAAAATGTAACAATATAGCACTTTTTATGTTACAACAGTCTCGCTACCAATTACAGAAACAACTCAGGGAACTCTTCTCGCATGGTCTGCTCGCGTTCCCATGTCAACTCTTCACGGCCGCAGTTGTCCCACCGGACTTTCACCATACCGACCGTCTTGTTCCGCAACTGTTTCTCGGCTCGATCTTCGATCCGAATGGGTCTAACTCTCGTTGTTAGCCCATACTCCACCGGCACACGATCATCCGCGATCACTTGAGCTGGATCTTTCACGGCTTTCCGCAGCACCGAGATGTGAAAGACATCATATAACCCACCCAAGTCCGCCGACAGAGCTAGCCGATAAGCTGCTTCGCCAATTCGCTCAACCACTTCAAAGGGACCCAAATACCTTGGACTCAACTTTTTCATTCGTCGAATCCTGGAGACACCTTTGAATGGCTTGATCTTCAAGTAGACCCAATCGCCAACCGCAAATTCAACGTTCCGGTGCTTGGCGTTGTAGTACTTCGCTTGTCGATCTTGAGCAACTAGCAATCTCTCTCGAATAGTCCGAATGGTTGAGTTTGCTTCATCCACCTCATTTGGTTTAACAATCCGAGCTTCACCCGCTTCTACCCAAGCCAAGGGAGTACGACACTTCCTTCCGTATAGGGCTTCATATGGTGCCATCCCAATACTTGCCTGGTAGCTGTTATTATAAGCAAACTCTACCATATAGAGATGATCTTCCCATCTCTTTTCGAAATCAAGGGCGCACATTCGGAGCATGTCCTCCATTGTTCTGTTGGTACGTTCAGTCTGGCCATCCGTTTGGGGATGAAAGGCCGTACTGAAAGTCAACTTCGTACCCAACAGTCGGTGAACTAGCCTCCAATCATTTGACGTGAATCGCCCATCTCTATCACTTACGATGCTCCGAGGAACACCGTGAAGCCGCACAATCTGATCAACGTATAACTTTGCCAAATATTCAACTGAATCATCCCGTCTGTTCGGGAGAAAATGTGCTACTTTTGTTAGCCGGTCAACAATTACCCAAATGGAATCATTTCCTCGCTGCGATCTTGGCAATCCATGCACAAAATCCATGGAAATATCATCAAATTTCCACACTGGGATCGGTAGTGACTTCAAATAACCGCCCGGCTTTTGGCATTCCGCCTTCACCATCGCACATGTTTGGCATTTTGCTACATACAGGGCAACATCTTTCTTGAGCCCTGGCCACCAGAAAACTTTCTTCATATCGTTGAACATCTTTGTGCTCCCGGGGTGAATGGAATACTTTGTATAATGTGCTTCATACATCAGTTCTTCCCTCAACTTCCCCACATTTGGGACGCACAAACGGCCATCGTTTCGAACAAGACCGTCATTCCAGGTGAATTTGCCCTCTGGCCCTTCATTCACATAGCGTAAGAGATCTTCATCCAACTCCGTTGCCCGTCGAACTCGATCCGCAAGGTCACATTGCACCTCGATCCAGTTCAAACATGCAGTGGCAGTGGACTTCTTGTCAACACAATAGATCTCCAATGCTTCCAACTCCTGGATAAGACGTTCATCATGCCTTTGTAACCAATTTGCTCTAGCCGGAACTCGCCGACTCAACGCATCCGCGACAACATTCCCCTTCCCGGGTGTATAATGAATCTCGAAAGTGTAGTCCCCAAGGAACTCCAACCACCTTCGTTGTCGCATGTTCAGCTCTTTCTGCTCCAACAGATACTTTAGGCTCTTGTGATCCGTATAGATTTCCACCTTCACTCCATAAAGGTAGTGCCGCCACAACTTGAGTGCAAAAATCACCGCCGCTAATTCCAAATCATGGACGGGATAGTTTCGCTCGTGCACCTTCAGCTGGCGTGAGCCATACGCAATCACTTTTCCGCTCTGCAGAAGAACGCAGCCTAAGCCGCTTCCTGAGGCATCACTATATATTACAAACCCATCGGTGCCACATGGCGAAGACAACACCGGCGCCGTGGTCAACCGAACCTTCAGCTCTTCAAAAGCTCGTGCGCACTCTGGCGTCCAAACGAACTTCTGATCTTTTCGCGTCAGTGTGGTTAGCGGCAAAGCGATCCGCGAGAAGTTTTCCACAAATCTTCTATAATAGCCCGCAAGTCCAAGGAAACTCCTAACTTCGGCCACGGAAGACAGTATTGGCCAATCTTGTATGGCTCTTATCTTCGCTGGATCCACTGCAATGCCCGCTCCACTCACCACATGGCCCAAAAATGCCACTGACGATAGCCAAAACTCGCACTTCGAGAACTTGGCATAAAGCTGATTTTTCCTCAACGTATTCAACACTAACCGCAAATGAATCTCATGCTCCGCTTTGGACTTCGAGTACACCAGGATATCATCAATGAACACTATCACAAACAGATCCAGGTACTCACGAAAAATACGGTGCATCAAATCCATAAACACCGAGGGCGCATTACACAATCCAAAGGGCATGACTGTGAACTCATAGTGCCCATAACGCATTCCAAATGCGGTTTTGGGAATGTCACCTTCCCGAATCCTTAACTGGTAATAACCAGATTTCAGGTCCAACTTCGAATAGACGGTAGAACCAACTAGCTGATCAAATAATTCATCAATCCGGGGGATCGGATATTTATTCTTCTCGGTCAGCTTATTTAGTTCACGGTAGTCGATGCACAATCGCAATCCACCGTCTTTCTTCTTTACAAAAAGCACAGGCGCGCTCCAAGATGACATACTTGGGCGTATATAACCTTGCTCTAACATTTCTTGGAGTTGAACCTTCAACTCAGCCATCTCTTTTGGCGCGACGCGATATGGCGAGCGGGCCACAGGTTTCGCACCTGGCACCAACTCGATCGTAAAGTCAATCTCCCGCTGGGGTGGTAGCCCAGGGAGATCTGCGGGAAACACATCTGTAAATTCTGCCACAATCGGAACCTCGCACAAAGTGGCCTTAGGCTCAACAGCCTGAATTAGTGCAAAGTAACACTCCGCACCCTTCCGAACAGCTTTGACTACCTGGAGTGCAGACATCAACGTCCCGCCTACTCCTCGCATACCCGCGAACTTGGTCTCCTGTTCGGTATTCTGGCCCAACGTGATTTCTTTGGACTGGCAATCGATCAGAGCATGTTGTTCCGCAAGCCAATCCATCCCAAAAATCACGTCAAATTCCGATATTGGCAATACAGACGCAGATAAACTAAAATCCTGATTCCCGACTTGGACCGCCACATCGCAAGCTTGATCCGCAAGCATCCAACATCCATTCGGCAACACTACTCTGACGCTATCTGTCTTTGCACGACTGGATATCCCAAGCCGCGTCATAAAGTCACGAGACAGAAAAGAATGCGATGCACCTGTGTCAAACAGTGCTCGCGCCAGCGTGTCCCGAATCATTACAAAACCTATGACAAACATGTCACACACACAAACCACAAACATAGGGGTACTAAGCTAAGCATACAAACAATAGCATATGCAAAACTAAACTCATACCTGTGACCACGTCACTCTGCTTGATGGCCTCCTGCAGGCCAAGATTGTAGACCCGGGGTTGCGCTTGCGAGGCAGAAGAATCCACCACCGCTTTTCCTTTCTCCGCATAAGATGCTCCCGCCTTCTTTTCACTTTTTGGCGGCAGCCGACAGTCTCGCGCAATATGCCCCATTTTACCACAATTGAAGCAGGTACGAGTATCTGGCCTGGAAGTTGCCCCTGATGTTGCTCCCGTTGCAACTGATGAAGGATCTTGTCCACTCGGCTTGGACTTCTTACCCCATTTCTTCTTATAAAACGATTTTCCCGATCGGGGTGCCTTCCACTCTGGTTGCGTCACAGCCAACGCTCTCTTCCCTTGCACCCTCTTCATATCCTTCTCCAGCGCACTTGCAGTGTCTACCAAAGCTTGGAAACCTTGGTTCACAGAACTTGACACAAGGAACCTCAACTCGTCCCTCAGGCCTTCATAGAACCTATTGGTCTTCCTTTGCTCATCAGCAAATATCGAACCCGCATACCGCCCTAAGCGAGTAAACTCATGCAGGTACGCGTCAACACTGCCATCACCTTGAGTTAACCTTTGGAATTCGTTTTCCATGGCTATCCGTTGCGCCGTAGGAAGGTGCTTCGCTAGGAACAGTCGAGAGAATTCATCCATGGAAACTTGAGCTAACGGACGACCCGCCAAATGATGTAACTCTATCTCATCCCACCACAATCGAGCTTCTCCTTCAAGTAAGAATGTAGCTAAGGTAACCTTCTGACTTTCCGCCGTGCCAATCGCCGTCATAACTCTCTTGACGCGCGATAACCAATCCTCTGCCTGCGTCGGAGTACCCGCTCCCGAAAATGTAGGCGGATGGAAACTCATGAACCGTGTTAGTTGCTTCTCAGCTGTTCGAGGAGCCACATCCACTACAGGTTCCGGCCTTGCCTCCACCTGTTCTGGCCTAACATCCACTTGTTCCTGCCTAAGTGGCTGGCCTTGGATCATGGTAAATAATGCCTCCGCAACTAACCGTACATGCTCTGCAGACGGTGGAGGTGTAGGCACCTCAGCTGGTGCCCTACTCTCATCAGAATGCTGGGACGCAGACGGCCCAGCTCCACTTCATGTCACCTAAAAGGGGACAAGACACACATATAAGCGGTCGTACCCAAGCAAACAACACAAAATAAGAACACGCAGGTTCCTCAAACATACAAAATGCATTCCTATCATGGACATTCAGGAGTTCAATCGTAGACTTTGGTTTGCACAAACACGTGCTCGCCACCCCACAAAAGAAGTCGGCCACGACTTCGAGAGGGAAAGACCAAGACAACCGATACCAAAAATGTAACAACCCCGTCCGTTCATATGATATATTCTAGAAGGTCCGGCCGGGGCCCCACAGGATATACCACAAAACAGTCGGTGAAGGTACAGGATGATACCAGAGCAGCGCATCGCACCTATCTCAAGCATTCTAGCGGAAGCCTAAGCTACTTGAACTCCTCATGAATGTCCAAATATAAACTCCACATTTTATATATAGATAGGAATGTCTTACAACATGTATCAAGTATTGGCCTTATGGCCTTACAGGGCTTTCATGCAGTGGCCTAAACAAATTGGCGCGCAGGCCGGCCACAAAAAGAAAACACTCAAAAGAACATTAGCCTTCGAGGGCTAGCAGCAGCAGCAACACCAGCAGGAGCATCAACCTCTATGCGACCCGCTCGGCTCTCCAGCACCTGTGCAAGGACAATCCACCCAACGGTGGCAAACAAAAGCAACGGTCAGCGTTCAGCTGACCAAATTATAACGACCCTACCCCTCCTCTCGGGGCAGCGGTATTTTCCCTGCAGGCATATCATATCACAAGTATGGCAAGCTATATCATCAAAGGTGCTTTCACGCACACAAGCCATCACAACCGTTCGCCGCCCGGCCCAACGGTCCGTGCACTCAGGGCACATTCTTGGTGTTCTGGCAACCTCTTGCCCACCACCGTCTCAGGGTTATCACCCAACGGTAACACTCTTGAGCATTTACTCCATGGCGTGCAGCCGGAGTTAGTCCTCGGACACCGGGATGGCCCGTAGCCCCCCTTTGTGTCATGGCGCGCAGGCCGAAGACTCTTGCTATGCGCTCCAACAGACCGCACTTTTGGTCTCACGTCAGACGGACATAGCGCAGGTCGGATCCTCCACCCCCCGTTGCTCAAATCGCCTTGCCTTCTCCGAGTACAGCGTACTCACGGCTATATCAAAGGCGCGGGTCGGTCTCACCAATCCTGTTCCTGGCATTCAAGCCTGGGTATTTCTCTATACCCATTTCCTTACAGCAACAGCGGGTCTTTCCTGGGCACACCAGTACTTCCTGTGACTCCCGTCACAGGTGGACACCGCAAAGTATAAATGTCAGGGGTCTTTCTGGGCACACCAGTACTTCCTGTTACTCGCTTCACAGGTGGACACCCTATGACATCAAGCAGTACAAAAAGGGCCTTTCCTTGTCCCACCAGTACTACCTGTACATCATTCACAGGTTGGACCCAAAACCAACACAAGGCTATTTTCTTGGGCTACCACCCCAGTACTTCCTGCTACTCCTTTTCGCAGGCATAACCCGTAGACTCCGTACACTACACGTTTATCACGGAGTCTTCTCCGGTTCGTATGCAACATCACCAATCTAGACCAACCTGTCCAGATGGGCTTCACACAGCATGCCTATTCCGTACTCCATTTCCGGATCTATATGCTAACAAGGGGGATTTCACACATCCACCTAAAGAGTCCCAAAACCAGCCACCTCTTGGTGGGGGAACTCACAAAGATATGCTAAAAGGAAGCCTTCACATGGCTAGGAAGAAAGGTCGTTACCCTTGACGATCGCTTCGGTGCCATGGCTTGAAAGCTTGCTTGCAAGATTCGCAAGAGCGTTTCCTCCGCAACGCTGGCTTCGGATCTCTCGCCGGTAAACCGCAGCACCACCAACCAGCAGCCCCCTTCCCTTCTTCCTCCTCCTTTCTCTCTCTCTTTCTCTCTCTTGAAGAAAGATGAAGGCCAAAGAAAATGAGAAATCATTCTCTGAGTTCGGCCCTTAAGGAAAAGGAAGAAGATCTTTCAGCCCTTGGATCCAGACTGAAGAAATGGACGGCCACGATTCTGCCAAAAACACATAATTTGACCCGACACGGCCTCGAACACGGCCGTGTGCCTGGCCGTGTGCCTCAAGCGGTGGTCAACCGACTTATCCAAACCAGTGACACGCCCACGGGACACGCCCGTGTCATGGGCCGTGTCACCAACACGCCTTCAGACACGCCCGTGTCTGTGGCCGTGTACCTGGGTGAAAAAAAATCCCAATTCATCCCGAGACTTCACACGGCCTGGGACACGCCCGTGTCCCCGGCCGTGTGCCCAGACACGGCACCCAGACACGCCCTGTCGAATTCTCGGCGGGCTGAGTTCGTCGCCTGATTTGACACGCCCTG
The DNA here is from genome assembly GCA_039583875.1 of Platanthera guangdongensis. Lineage (NCBI taxonomy): Eukaryota > Viridiplantae > Streptophyta > Magnoliopsida > Asparagales > Orchidaceae > Platanthera > Platanthera guangdongensis. The sequence goes on from CM077148.1 coordinate 137,068,159, forward strand.
TGACACGCCCGTGTCACAGGCCGTGTTCAACACTCGACACGCACTTCTCGACACTCGACGATCGTCGAGTAAAAATCGTCGAGCATGCGACACGGCCTTGGACACGCCCGTGTCATGGGCCGTGTGCCTCTCTCGACGAATCGTCGAGACCAAAAAAATCGTCGAGACAAAGCCCAATCGTCGACACAACCCGACACGCCCTGCGACACGCCCGTGTCGCAGGCCGTGTCACCTGACACGCCCTGGGACACGCCCGTGTCCCAGGCCGTGTCACCCAAATGTTTCCTGTTTCTGAACTTTGGGCTGTTACAGGTTGCTCCATGTAGACCACCTCTTGCAAATCACCGTAAAGGAAGGTATTTTTCACATCTAACTGAGACATCTCCCAGTCTCTATTAATATCCACAGAGAATAGAACACGGATAGTGCTGATGCGAGCAACAGGAGAAAAAATATCAAAGAAATTCACCCCATATGTTTGAGTAAACCCTTTTGTAACAAGCCTTGCCTTATAGCGATCAATAGAGCCATTTGTAACAAGCCTTGCCTTATCTTTCTTAGAAGATACTTAATTTCTGATAAGGCTCTAAGCTGTAAGATCTGAGGATCTGAGAAATTAATCCAATTAATTCATTGATCATGCTTTTAGATCTCGATCTTTCTGCTATTTATAATCTCGTCACATTGACGAGATGATCGACTTGTGTCTCAGTTTTAACGGTGGATAAAACCTCAGCTATATTAACTTGAGATCCACTATAGACTGACGATGACGTTAATGTCGATTTGCATCGAATATGAACTTTGTTGACTTGTTGACTTTGCTGAGTCAGCATCATTCTGGACTTAGCCAAAATCAACTAACTTTTCTGAAATCCTGCGTTCGACAAACTTCAAACTTAGCTCGATGAAATATGAACTCTGCTTGACGAAACAGTGAAGCTGAGATCAATGAATTCTCTCAGCCCAGTTCTTTCTTCAGGTGAAGGCTGAGTTCGACAAATTATCTGAACACTGATCGACGAAATCTAAACTCTGGTCGACAATTCTGATAGTTGAGTCCTTCTTATAGGTAAAAGCTGAGATCGACAAATTTTGAACTCCGGTCGACAAAATCTAATCTCCAGTCGACGATTCTTATAGACTCAGCGATTTTGGACTTAAAAATTTCTTCAGATTTGCTTGATGACATTGAGAGCGTTGAGTGAGCTTGCCTTTCTCAACGATTCTGAACTTAGCCGATTTTCTGGATTCTTCACAGTAAGGCTATGACATGATAACCTTGACTCAATGCTTCTAGATGTATGGCATTGAGTGAGTTGAGCTCACTCAATTCTTCTGGACTTGGCTGATTTTCTCAGGCTTTGTCTCAGCGATCTCAACGCTTTCTTCTCAGCTATATTAACTGTCTCAGCACTTTTTGCTGAATGGCATTGAGTGAGCTTGCCTCACTCAATGCTTTTGGACTTACATATTTTTTCTGCCTGCCTTCTCTCAGCGCTATTAGCTGGATGGTGTTGAGTGATCTTGCCTCACTCAATGCTTTTGGACTAAGGTAATTTTCTTAGTTTCCAACTCCACCTTGAGTCCACCTGTCATTATATCTTGAACTAGCTGTCCAATCATTATGACAAAGGCTAACTTGTATGCATTAAATTAACCATACATCAAATACAACTATGTCTATCTCATTGACATGTTTGACATCATCAAATCAGGTCCATTGGGATCAATGGAACCAAAAATTCTCCCCTATTTGAAGATGTCAAAACCACTGATCAAGCATGTCAAAACCACTGATCAATCTTCTTTAGTCAATGAGATACATATTACACAGGCAATAAAAGCATACTCATATTAAATTCAGTGAAATAAATTTTACCTACTCCCCCTGGATTTCTGTAGGGTGAGTTACACCTTAGAGTATTACCTCTTAGCTTGATCTCCCCATGACTTTCTCCCCCTGTGTTTCTACCATGAAGGAGCTTGATCCTTTCTGATAGTCATCTTCTATCTCTCCCCCTTGAGCTTGAACAACCAAAGGTAAACATGATCTCCATCTCTCCCCCCTTTTGACCTCTTCAGATAGTCAGGAAGGATCATGAGGTCCTTTTCTCCCCTTGTGTTCTCCCCCTAGCTGATGTAAATGTAGTCAGGATTGTAGCTGCCAACATGCCCCTTATACAGGGCTGACTTGTATATCACTTGATACCACTTGCAGCACTTGAAATTCATTATCACTGGAAATTCTCTACACCACTAGAGAAGACTACTTGAAAGTCTGTAATCCTGCAGCTGCTGATATCACTTGAGAAGAAGCATCTTCTCTCATTTTGCTTTCCATTAGGTCTGCAGAACCTGCAAAAAGAACAAACCTGTACCAATCATAATACTTTACGGAGTACAAACAACTCGGTATATTCTTCGAGCATGGTTTGTTCTCGCTACCAAGAGAACTCATCTCGCTTGCAGTTGTCCTAGCGCACCTTTACGAGCTTCACTTCTTTATTCCGCAACTACCGAACTTCTGAATCCTCTATGCCCACCGGATGGACTTTCGTCCTCAAGTCCTCTTCTATCGGCACCATCGCCGGTTGGCTTTGCCTGGCGTATACTGAATCGCCACTTCATAGTCTCCAAGGAACTCGACCCATCTACGTTGTTGCATATTCAAGTCCTTTTTGTCTAGAAGATACTTCAGGCTTTTGTGGTTAGTGAAGATCTCCACTTTCGCACCATACACATAGTGCCGCCACAACTTTAGTGCAAAAATTATAGCCGCCAACTCCAAGTCATGGACGCGGTAATTCCTCTCGTGAGGCTTCAACTGCCTGGACCCAAAGGCTATCACACTGCCATGCTGCACCAACACGCAACTCAAACTGCATCCTAATGCGTCACTGAAAATCTGAAATCCTTCAATCCCTTGAGGCAGACTTAGGATTGGAGCTGTCATCAGTCTTTCCTTCAGGGTGTCAAACGCCTGATTACACTCTTACATCCACACAAACTTCTGATCATTATGAGTTAGAGAAGTGAGTGGTAGAGCTATCCGCAAAAAGTTTTCCTCAAACCTTCTATAGTACCCGGCTAGTCCAAGAAAACTTCGGACTTCTGCCATGGTTCTCAAAACTGGCAAATCTCTGATGGCCTCCACTTTTGTAGGAACTACCGCCACCCCATCACCACTGATCACATGGCCCAGAAATACCACCTTCTCCAACCAGAACTCCCACTTTGAGAACTTTGCATAAAGTCGGATCTCTCTCAGCACCAGCAACACTGATCTCAAATAAGTCTTATGCTCCGCCTCTGATTTGGAGTATACCAAAATATCGTCGATAAAGACGACAACGAAAGAGTCCAAGTATTCACGAAATACTCGATTCATCAAATCCATGAATACTGATGGTACGTTCGTCAACCCGACGACATCATCAAGAACTCGAAATGACCATACCTCATTCTAAAAGCATCTTTGGTATGTCATCATCTCGAATCCGCAACTGATAGTATCATGATTTCAAGTCCAACTTAGAATACATCACTGACCCCACCAACTGGTCGAACAGGTCGTCTATCCGAGGAATCAGATGCTTATTCTTTACAGTTAGTTTATTCAACTCTCGATAGTCTATGCACAACCACATACTACCGTATTTCTTCTTCACAAACAACACTAGCGTGCTCCAAGGTGAAGAACTGGGTCTAATATACCCCTGCTCTAACAGTTCCTGCAACTGTACTTTGAGTTTGGCCAACTCTTTTGGTGCTATCCTAAAAGGAGCACGTGACATCGGCCTAGCCTCTGACACTAACTCAATCAAGAAATCGATCTCCCGTCGAGGAGATGCTCCAGGAAGCTCCTCGAGAAACACATCCTCAAACTCTGCCACTCTGGCACAACTCCAAGTGACAGCCTGGAAAGGCGAACCTCCAACAATGCTACAAGAGCTACTCCTCCTTGGTTAACTACCCGCACCAACTTCATGGCCGAAATTAGGGAGCATGCCACTCCACTAAGGCCCTTAAACGTAACTTCTGTCTGACCTTCACTTCTCAGGGTCACCACCTTAGATTGGCATTCAATACTGGCACGCTACTCTGCAAGCCAGCCCATTTCCAATATTAAATCGAACTCAACCAACGGTAGAACCGTCGCTACCAATGTAAAGTCAACTCCATCCAGACTCCAACAAATGCGCCCCTTCGCCCCGGTAGTCATGGATGACCCATTGGGCATGCACACCTTCAGCTCTGCGTCCACCAGGAATGGCTCTACTCCAATCCTCCGGATAAAGCTTTTCGTAAGGAAACAATACCCTATCGGGGTACCCAGAAACTAACACAAAACCTGTCACCACATCGGGTTGGTGGATCGTTTCCTGGTGCCCAAAGTTATACGCCATTGGCTCCACGGGTTGGAAACGAGAAGCGCTAGACTCCACGATCTTTCCTTTCTCCGATGTGCTGGGCCCGGAGCGCACCGACTATTCTTGTCTCAGCTCCTGCTCCGCGCCACCCTCAGTACAGAAACGAGCTATGTGGCCCAGTTTGCCACACTGGTAGCATGATCGTGGTCCCTTGAAGTGAGACCCCCCCCCGACGTCGTACTATCCTTCTCCCAATTCTTGTAAGAACGAGGCTTCTTTTTCCACCTACTTCCTTCAGATTTTCCTTGCGAATGAGAAGGCTTTCCTTCCCGTTATTTGGTAGCAAAACCCTTCCATCGTTGGGTTCGCTCCAAATCGCTCTCCAACATTTTGGCAGCCTCAACCAGCTCATTGAACCCGACATTCTTCATAGATATGAGTGGTTGTCTCAGATTCTCCGTCAGTCTGTGGTAGAAGAGGTTGTCCCTCTCCATATCGTCAGTCATGGTCGTCCCAGCATAACGACCCAACCGAGTAAATTCCTGAACATACTCGTCCACCGTCTTATCCTGCTGCACCAAGTGCAAAAACTGCCTCTGAAGGGCTAACCTTGTCAACGTGGGAATATGATTTTTCATGAAAGCTTTCACAAACTCCTCCATGGTCGGGGTGCGACCAAGAAACTAGAGACTACCATGGCTCACCCACCATAACTTAGCATCGCCTTCCAACATGAAACTTGCAAACTCAGCTTACATCTCTACCAGCATCTCGGCCGCTCTCAGCAGTTCTTGAATCCTTGCCCACCAGTCCTCCACATCGGTCGGCGTGCTGATGCCCTTGAATGTTGGAGGATGGAAGCTTAAGAAATACTTCATTTGCCGGTCTTCATGTCCGATAACCATTCTTTCAACTAATGGCTCTGCTTGCTTGGATCCTCCACCTGGCACGACTGTTGCCTTATCCGGGGTAGCAGGAGTTGCTACCTCTACGATAGGGGTCACATCTTGTGAAGTTGCGGAAGCTTGGGTTGCCACCATTGCTTCTGCATGCATACGACAAAATTCAGCCGGGACTACCCCCATGCCCAAAGGACCCTGAGCAGTATCACAGCTCACCGAAGGCCCTTCTCGTGGCATCGACGTCCCCGCCTTGTCGCTTGCACCCTGTTGGGTACATTGGTTCTAATGTACCTGATTTGAAGAAGCCTCACCCAACTCAATGATATACATCAAAATGTATTTGATGTATTTTGAGTTTACTTGTGCAGGTTAAGTATTTGCAGGAAAGATGAAAAAGTTTCTAAGTCCATGTGTCGACACCCAGAGGGAAAGTGTCGACACTTAAGAAGACTTGTGTCGACACCAAGGCAAGCAGTGTCGACACTTGGAGTACTCGTGTCGTCACCTGGGATGCAGAGTCGACACCAGACAAAAAGTGTCGACACAAGGAGCTGTGTCGACACTCAGTGAAGAAAAGTGCAGTGAAGTAGTGTCGACACTTAGCAATTGTGTCGACACCCAGTGAAACTGTGTCTATATCAAAAAGTGTCGACACTTGGAAGCTGTGTCGACACTCAGCAAAAGTCAGCAGAGACTAAGTATAAGTGTTGGCACTCAGAGCAATGTGTCGACACACAACAGAAGAGTCAACACTTGAAGAAAGTGTCGACACAAGAAAGAATGTGTCGACACTCAGCTGAATACTCAACACTTGAAGAAAGTGTCGACACAAGGAGCTGTGTCGACACTTAGTAAAGATCAGCAAAGTTCAACAAAAATATTCTAAGTACAAGTGTCGACACTAAGGGAATGTGTCGACACTCAGCCAGAGTCTCTACAGAAGAAGAATGTGTCGACACAAGGAGCAGTGTCGACACTCAACAAGTATCAACATTGAAGACATGTGTCGACACCAAGAAGCAGTGTCGACACTTAACAGATTCAACACATGAAGATGTGCCGACACAAAGGAGATGTGTCGACACTTAGAAGAATTCAGCAAAATACTGAAGTACAAGGACTTGTGTCGACACACATTATCAGTGTCGACACATGAAGAAGAAGCAGTGTCAAGATATAAAGTCTACAACACAAGGAGTTGTGTCGACACCTTGTAGGCTAGTGTCGACACTTAGACAACTTGTGTCGACACTTAGTCTATAAGTGTCGACACTTAAAAACAGAAAGTCTCGACACTTTCAGACAGTTACAGAATTTTCAAGAACTGACTGGATGACTTGACAGCTGCCATTCCAGCCGGTCTTCTGCACCTGTCAGAGTTGTCAGAAAACAGTTATGAACCGGACCAGCCGGTTACTATGAAGAAGGCCTATAAATAGGCTTATACTGTCTACAGAAACTGTTGTTCAAAAGATCAAGTTGTTCAAGTAATTGAAATAGAAGAAGATCTAACTATTCCTTGAAGAATTCAGTGAAGATCTAAGAAGTTGGAGAGAGAGAGCTCCATCCAAGAAGTCAGTCATTGGAACCAGGCTGAGAAGAAGGGTTCAAATTTATTCTGAATCTTAAGTAGCAGAGATCAAGGATCAACTGCAGAGGAATCAGTCTTATTGTGTTCTACATTCAAGAAACTTTGAAGAAAGCCAAGTCAGATTGATTTCAGCTGAGTTCTTCCAAGAACTCATCAAGAAACTCACATCTCATCTCTCTATTCTCTGAGTTGTTGAGTATATATTTTTGTATTCATATTATCTTGTAGGATCCTTAGGGATCTGAGTCTTGTAAGCCTGTAATTATAAAGGCTGAGTGTAGGGCTTGAGTGTCTGAGTGTAGGAGATTTGAATCTCTGAGTGTAGGCCTATTGTGGCTGAGTGTAGGCCTTGGTGGCTGAGTGTAAGCTTTGTGAGGAAGCTGAGTTGTAGGGCCTTGGGGTTGAGTTGTAGGAACCTGTATTGTGGGTTCTGAGTGTAAGATCTTAGGATCTGAGATAGTGGAGAAGTTGGGCCGAATCTAGTACACTGCTAGATAGGCGAAGGGGGAAAGTGGATGTACCCAAACCTTGGGGAACCACTATAAAACTGTGTGTCTACTGTGTGCTGTGATATTCTGTGCTTGCTGTGTGATTGCTGTGTTCAAATAGATATAACTCTGAGATAAAATCTGATTGCTGCCTTAAAAAGTTAAAAAGATTCAAGTCACCTATTCACCCCCCCCCCCTCTAGGTGTTTAGGTACAATATCTTTCAAGTGGTATCAGAGCGAGGTTGCTCAAAAGAGGACATAACTGTCTGAGTAGATCCTGTTGGCAGATTCAGTCTAAGTCAAATTACAGAATCAAGAAAATCAAGAACCATGGGTTCCACTGAGAATCACAAGGAATTGGGATCCATGAAGTTACCCATATGTAGAAAAGAGATCTTTGGTATCTGGAAGGAAAGGGTGAGACTTTTTATGGAAGCCTCAGACCCTAGGATTTACATCACAGTAAAAGAAGGGTCATATGTGCCCATGAAGGTGTCAGTCTTAGATGCAAATCAGAGAACACCTAAGGATTTCTCTGAAATGACAAAGGATGAAATTGTTCTAGCCACTATGGATAAGAGGGCTCAGAACATCATAGTGAGTGCCATAGATGATGCAACTTTTCAGAATTTGATACACTGTAAGACAGCTAAAGAGATGTGGGATACTCTTATTGTGTACATGGAGGGTTCTGAAGAATTCAGGCAAGACAGAAAATCCTTGCTCAATCAAGAATATGAAAGTTTTAGACAAGGTAAGGCTGATAGCATAACTGAGTGCTATAAGAAGTTCTACAGGATTGTAAAAGAGCTCATGTCCTATGACAGAGAGTTCAATAATTATGAACTCAATGATAAGTTTCTAAGGTCCCTAAAAAAAGATTGGGACACCAAGATCTATGTCCATTAGGGAAATGACAAAGTTAGCAGAAATTCCTCCACCAACACTATTTGGCAAACTGCTGTCCTATGAAATGCAGTTAATGGTGAGGAAAGAAGAGGAGAAATCAACAAGAAGTGAACATAGGGAAAGGACAGTGGCCTTCAAAACTGAAGCCCCCAGAAAGTACAGGAGTAAGTCACCAACTCCACCTCCAAAGGTTGCTGAAACTGAGTCAGATGAGTCAGCAAGTACAAAGTCTGAAAGCAGTGAAAGTGATGAGGACTTTGCTGCCTTTACAAGACATTTCCAGAAGTTCTTAAAGAAGAAACAGTGGAGGACAAGGTCATCTACTTCACAGGGAAAAGAAGACTTTTATCAGAATAAAAAGTCTTCAAAGAAAGACAGGAAAAAGACTAAGTCTAGCAAGGCAACTCTTTCAAAAATAGTATGCTATTGCTGTAATAGACAAGGTCATGTTGTTGCTGATTGTCCAGAAAAAAGGAAGGAGTCTAGTGACAAGAAAAGGACTCAATACAAGGGCAAGAAGGAAAAGTCTTTTGTTGCCAAAAAGGACAAGAGCCTGTCAGATATTTCTTCATCAGAAACTGAGTCAGATGCTGAGGCATATATAGGACTGTTTGCTGAGGAAGAAGAAGAAGAGTTCATTCAAATCATGAACTCTATGTATGAACAAGAGGACAGTCAGTGCCAAGGGCTAATGGTATTAACAGAAAGTGACAAAATCCTGGAGCAGCCAGGACCTAGTAAGGTACAACATTGCTCTTTCAGTTCAATTTCTTATGTCAGTACAGAATCAGATTCATCATCATCAAGTGATGAGAGTGTATCTGAGTCTGAAGAGGATATTCATCAGTTAATAGATGAATATAAAGTTCTGTTGCAAGCTTATAAGAAGAGCAAGTCCCTAGCCAAAAGTCAGGCAAAGGAAATTGCTAATCTCAAAGCTGCTGCAACTGATTTTGAGAAGTTATTTGATCAAAAGCTTAATGAGATAGCCAGACTGAAGCACATAACAGTGATTCAGATGGGGACTATAACATATAAGAATGATCAAATCAAGAGTCTGGAGATTAGTCTTCAGAAGGAGAAAGTTCTTGTTGCTAGGTTTTCTAAACCTAAGTCAGTTCTACCTTTAATTGATGAATTTGTTCATCACAAAGGTAAAGCTGGACTGGGTTTTACTAAACCTGTAAGGACTGTTCAGTCCAAGTCCAAGTCCAAGGGCAAAGCCCCAACTCTCAACAAGTCAGCTGTAGATAAAACATCAAAGACAGTACCTAAGCAAAGGTACAATAAGTTTGAGTGTTGTTGTTGTGGCAAGGTAGGCCACTTTGCAATGGACTGTTGGCACAATGCTAGTGCCAAAGTGAGTAGCAAACTGCCTGTTGGAAAACCTGCAGGTAGCTTTGTTAGGATGCAAACTAACCAGTACCAAGGACCCAAGAATTCTTTGGGTTCTAAGGTTCACTAATCTGTTTTGCAGGTGAGTCCCAGTGGCCATGCCCCAATATGGTACTTGGACAGTGGATGTTCCAGACATATGACTGGAACTAGGGGACTACTAAGGGACTACACACCTATCAAAGATGGTCCAAAAGTCATCTTTGGTGGTTCTGAAAAAGGAATCATCAAAGGGTTTGGTAACATTTCTAGTAACTTAGTTACCATTACTCAAGTGACTTATGTTAAAGGTTTGAAACACAACCTAATTAGTATAAGTCAATTAAGTGATGTAGGATATGACATCTCATTTGTTAAGGATGGTTGTCATATCAAGAGGTCAAATGATCAAGAGATCATTTTGACAGGTTATAGAAATAGGAATGTCTACTGCCTAGACATTATGTGTGAGACCAATGGTTCTCAAGTGTGTCTTGTAGCTGATGAGACAGTCTCTCATTATGTCAAATGACACAAGAGGCTAGCCCATCTCAACTACAAGACAATTGACAAACTCTTTAGTAAAGAGTTAGTGAGGAATGGTCCTCAAGTTAAGTGTATTAAAGATGGTATTTGCTCAGCTTGTCAAAAGGGCAAGCAAACTAGATCCACCTTTAGAAGCATTGAAAACAAAGATGTTGTGAGGTGTTTATACCTCTTGCATATGGATCTCTTTGGTCCAATGCCAGTTCACAGCCTAGGTAGGAAGGTCTATACCTTTGTAGTTGTAGATGACTACTCAAGGTTTTCCTGGGTGTTCTTTCTTAGAAAGAAATCTGAAAAACCTAGTGTCTTCTATAGCTTTGTCAAACAAATTCAGAATGAACTAGCTTGTACAGTGGTCAAAATAAGAAGTGACCATGGTACTGAATTTCAGTATGAGAGTATGACAAAACTATGTGAAGACTTTGGGATATTTCAAGAGTTTTCTTCACCAAGAACACCTCAGCAAAATGACATTGCTGAGAGGAAGAATAGAACCTTGATTGAGGCTGGTAGGACCCTATTAAGTGATACTTCACTACCAGAATATTTCTGGGCTGAAGCAGTCAATACTGCATGCCATGTTATTAATAGGGCTACAAAACCTAAAAGCCACAACAAGACCCCCTATGAAGTTGTGAAAGGCAGGAAACCAAACCTATCCTACTTCAGGATCTTTGGTTGTAAATGTTTTATACTTAACAATGGAAAGTCTTACTTGACTAAGTTTGCTGCCAAGTCCCAAGAGGGAATTTTTGTTGTGTACAGCAACAACAGTAAGGCTTATAGAGTCTACAACTTGTCTACACAAGTTGTAGAAGAATCTGTACATGTAGTATTTGATAAAACTAGACTTATTAACAATGAGTTGTCTAGTAGTGTATGCAGCCCCACAGGTTTAACAAAGAAGATGGACAAGCTCACTATAGAAGAAGAATCTATTGCAAGGCAGCAAGTAGAAGATAGTGGCTGCTGTCCAGGGGGAGTACTACATGTACCTAATGCAGAAGGAGTACAAGGAGTACAGCAAGATGATGAAGTTGAAGAAGTTCAACCTGAAGTAAGGATGCCTCCAGCCAATAGGCATCTTAGAGATCATCCAGCAGAACAAATCATTGGTGATCCAAGATAAGGGGTACAAATAAGGAGCAGAAATCTGAATGCAGCAATCTACTCTAGTTTTCTGTCCCAAGTTGAACCAAAGAAGTTTGAAGAAGCCATCCAAGACCCTCTTTGGATTGAGGCAATGCAAGAAGAACTGAATCAGTTCAAGAGGTGCAAGGTCTGGGAGCTTGTTTTTAAACCTAAAGACCACAATATAATTGGAACCAAGTGGATCTATAGGAACAAGATGGATGAACAAGGAGTCATCATTAAGAACAAAGCAAGATTGGTTGCTAAAGGATATAGGCAGGAAGAAGGTATTGACTTTGATCAAACCCTTGCTCCAGTAGCCAGACTGGAAGCCATAAGGATGTTCCTGGCCTATGCAACCTTTCAAGGATTTAAAGTTTACCAAATGGATGTCAAGTCAGCATTTCTAAATGGTAATCTAAAAGAGGAAGTCTATGTGGAATAGCCATCAGGTTTTGTTGATTCAACTCTACCTAATCATGTCTATAGACTTAGGAAAGCATTATATGGGTTAAAACAAGCCCCTAGGGCTTGGTATGAAGCCCTGTCTAGTTTCCTCATTGAGAATAAGTTCACAAGGGGGAAAATAGACAAGACTCTATTCCTTAGGGAATCCAGAGGCAAAGTAATACTAGTCCAAATATATGTAGATGACATAATATTTGGGTCTACTGAAAGTAGTCTTTGCAAAAAGTTTGCAAAACTTATGCAAGGACAATTTGAGATGAGTAGTATGGGAGAACTTAAGTTCTTCTTGGGTCTCCAAGTAAGACAGACTGAGAATGGTTTATCCATATGCCAGTCTAAGTTCACCCTAGAACTCATAAGGAAGTATGGTATAGATTCATCCAGTACCATGAAGACTCCTATGGGGTCAGGTATGTCTCTTAGCAAGGATGATGCAGGGAAACCTGTAGATGAAACCTTGTATAGAGGGATAGTTGGCTCCCTATTATATTTGACTGCAAGTAGACCAGATATCATGTATGCTACATGTGTCTGTGCAAGGTATCAAGTCTGCCCTAAAGTGTCTCATTTGACAGCAGTCAAAAGAATATTGAGATATCTAAAGGGCACTCCTTATCTAGGCCTCTGGTACCCTAGGAATGGGGATTTTGAACTAATAGGTTATTCAGATGCAGACTTTGCAGGATGCAAAGAAGACAGAAAAATCACAACTGGAACCTGTCAATTCCTAGGTGGAAGACTGATTTCATGGAGTAGCAAAAAACAAACAAGTGTGGCTATCTCCACTGCAGAGTCAGAATATGTGGCTGCTGGAAGTTGCTGTGCTCAACTTCTATGGATACAACATCAGCTTGAGGACTATGGAATTCAGGTAAGTAGAACTCCACTCTTTTGTGATTCTACTAGTGCTATATCAATAGCTAATAATCATGTATCCCATAGTAGAACTAAACATATTGAAATAAAATATCATTTTCTTAGGGAGCATGTAGAGAGAGAAGATATTTTACTAGAATATGTTAGAACAGATAATCAACTAGCTGATATGTATACTAAGCCCTTAGAAGAAACTAAGTTCAATAGGTTTAAAATTGAACTAGGTATGATAAACTTAGAATAAGTTTATAAAAATGGCTAAGTCAAAAGGTGTTGACACACAGAGTTCTCTGTGTCGACACAGAATAAAGTGGTGTCGACACTTCAGGAAAAAGGTGTCGACACATCTAGGAAGTTGGTGTCGACACTTCAGAAAATTAGTGTCGACACATGGCAAGTAGGTGTCGACACATCCAAAGTGGTGTCGACACTTAGGTTTTACTCATAATTAACTAAGTAAAGACTCGACTATGTGTCGAGTTAAGTGGTGTCGACACATAAACAAGTGTCGACACATATAATCTGTTGACTACACTTGTGTCGACACGTAAGTGTCGAGACATTATAAGTCAGTGTCGACACTTATCGACAGTGTCGACACAATTTAAGTTAGCTGCCCGCCTTTTCATCTTCAAACCTAGAAAGGTATAAATAGGATTTTGCCTTATTCTGTCGACACACTTTCAAAAGTTTCGAGACCAAACTTGTGTGTCGACACCTCTCTTCTCTCAGTTCAAATTCTTCAAACCCTAATGGCGCCAAAGTTGAGGAGAACGTCAATGAAGGGTATGAACTGCTGCACGATGCGTTTGGTGATGCCGACCCAGAAATCAAGAATGTGATAACCCTAGTTGCAGACTCGGGGTTGGAATTTCTTATTTCAAAGCCTACAAAGATCTGGAAGAAAGAAGTGTTAGAATTTCTGAATGGAGCTAAGGTCGACGAATCTGGACTCAAGATCAAGTCCAGGGTGCATGGAGAAAAAGTAAAGGTCTCTCCAAAAAAAGTCTGAGAAATGTACTATATCTTTCAAGTGGTATCAGATGTGCAGAAGGACCTCCAAACTGCCAATTCTTGAAGAACCTACAAAGCAAGAGACTGAGAAGGCACCAGATGTGCAGAAGGAGTTACCCCCAAGCCCTAAGGAGAGGGTAGAAATTGCTAGCTCCTCAGCTTCTGAAGATGAGGAATCTGCAAGGGCAAAGAAAAAGAAATTTCAGGTATTCAGAAGAAGAAGCCAGAGTTACAAAAAGGCTCTCCAAACTGTTGCTCCACAGCCTATATCACAGCCAGCACCAACTGTTGATTATAGTGCTCTCATGGTTGCAATGCAAATTAAGCTTGATGAGCACAGGCAGGCCATTGAAAAGTATGTGGATGAAGGGCAGAAATCATTGCAGTTTGATTTGGCCCAGGATATAAAGTCTATAAGATTTGAAATGAATCTTAATAAAAAGGAGATGATAGACTGCTTTCACAAGGGAGGAAATGCAGTGGTGTACTTGGCTACACATCAGGAAAAAATTCAGGCTCAAGTAGATGACATTGCATTGAAGCAAGGGTATTTATTGGAAAATCAGATAAGAATGAATGATAACTTAACTGCTTCCCATAATGCAATTGTCACAGAAATGAAGAACATAGCTGCTGGACCTTCTACCTCTACTGCTACTGCTAAAGCAGATTTTGACAAAGTATTCCAAGAGGAAATAACTGCAGTTAAGACTGCCATACTAGACTCTCAAAAAATCATTACTAACAAACTCCAAAGGTTAAAGCATTATTTTAAATATGGAGTCAATTATTTGGATAACCAGGTAAGATTTCAAAACGATGATGTCAGAGATCACATTGAAAGAGAAGTCATAAAGGGGGAGAGAGTGTTAGTCAAGGCCAGCTCTGATCATGCTAAGTGGATATCTAATTCTATCAGAGCAACTCTTGGATATCCTCCTCTTTGTGATGATGATAATGTGGCAGAATCTGGAATTAATCCTGCATATCTAGGAGGGGAGCAACCTAAAGTGGCTCAAGTCATCTACCCTCCTCCAGATTTTGACATGATACATGCTGATATACAGTCCATGTATAGCCCACCTGGGGGAAAGGATAATGTCATTATAGAGAAAGTTGTTCAACCAATATCTGAAGCTATGCAAGAAGCTCTGCAGAAAGAAGAAGAGACCAGATTGTCTAAAAAGAGGTTTAGGGAGCAAGCTGAACAGAGACCAGACTTTGAGCAGTGGAGCCCCACTTCTAGAAACATTATTTTGAATGTCTGGAAAGCTACAAAAGATAATGTGCAAGACAGGAACAAGTGGTTTTCTGAAGCTGAATGGAGAAAGCATGAGACAAGGCAGGAGGCTATAGTCCAATATAGAAGAAAGGCCAAGATGGGAAAGCTACCTCCTACTGCCCAGGAGCCTAGCAAGTACTTTCCCAAGCCTTATCATTATTTTGAGAGGCAAAAGATCAAAGCTGAAGAGCTAAAGAAGAAGGAGCTTAAAGAGAAAAAGCCTGCTGCTGCTGAAGACACTGAAGCCTCAGTACAAGCAAAAGTACAATCTGGGAAGGGCATAGTAATTAAGGAGGCTGAACAAAAGTAGCATAGAAATTTTCTTAAGTTTACTATGTATTCTTTTGATGTAAAACATTCTGTAAACTTTAGAATTATGAATATGACAAGCTATTAGAACAATGTCTGTGTGATAAATTTGTTGTGTAATAATTTTGTTTCCTAATTGTTCTATGATGATGTCTATGTATACATGTGTGATTGATACATGTTTATGTTTGCCCTGCTATATATAATCCTGCTTTACATCATTTTGTAATTTAATTATGAATGGTGTATATCATTGACTAAGGGTTATGACTTCTCCAAATAGGGGGAGATTGTTGGGTACATTGGTTCTAATGTACCTGATTTGAAGAAGCCTCACCCAACTCAATGATATACATCAAAATATATTTGATGTATTTTGAGTTTACTTGTGCAGGTTAAGTATTTGCAGGAAAGATGAAAAAGTTTCTAAGTCCATGTGTCGACACCCAGAGGGAAAGTGTCGACACTTAAGAAGACTTGTGTCGACACCCAGGCAAGCAGTGTCGACACTTGGAGTACTTGTGTCGACACCTGTGATGCAGAGTCGACACCAGACAGAAAGTGTCGACACAAGGAGCTGTGTCGACACTCAGTGAAGAAAAGTGCAGTGAAGTAGTGTCGACACTTAGCAATTGTGTCGACACCCAGTGAAACTGTGTCTACATCAGAAAGTGTCGACACTTGGAAGCTGTGTCGACACTCAGCAAAAGTCAGCAGAGACTAAGTATAAGTGTAGACACTCAGAGCAATGTGTCGACACACAACAGAAGAGTCAACACTTGAAGAAAGTGTCGACACAAGAAAGAATGTGTCGACACTCAGCTGAAGACTCAACACTTGAAGAAAGTGTCGACACAAGGAGCTGTGTCGACACTTAGTAAAGATCAGCAAAGTTCAACAAAAATATTCTAAGTACAAGTGTCGACACTAAGGGAATGTGTCGACACTCAGCCAGAGTCTCGACAGAAGAAGAATGTGTCGACATAAGGAGCAGTGTCGACACTCAACAAGTATCAACACTGAATACATGTGTCGACACCAAGAAGCAGTGTCGACACTTAACAGATTCAACATATGAAGATGTGTCGACACAAAGGAGATGTGTCGACACTTAGAAAAATTCAGCAAAATACTGAAGTACAAGGACTTGTGTCGACACACATTATCAGTGTTGACACATGAAGAAGAAGCAGTGTCGAGATATAAAGTCTACAACACAAGGAGTTGTGTCGACACCTTGTAGGCTAGTGTCGACACTTAGACAACTTGTGTCGACACTTAGTCTATAAGTGTTGACACTTAAAGACAGAAAGTCTCGACACTTTCAGACAGTTACAGAATTTTCAAGAACTGACTGGATGACTTGACAGCTGCCATTCCAGCCGGTCTTCTGCACCTGTCAGAGTTGTCAGAAAACAGTTATGAACCGGACCAGCCGGTTACTATGAAGAAGGCCTATAAATAGGCTTATACTGTCTACAGAAACTGTTGTTCAAAAGATCAAGTTGTTCAAGTAATTGAAATAGAAGAAGATCTAACTATTCCTTGAAGAATTCAGTGAAGATCTAAGAAGTTGGAGAGAGAGAGAGCTCCATCCAAGAAGTCAGCAATTGGAACCAGGCTGAGAAGAAGGGTTCAGATTTATTCTGAATCTTAAGTAGCAGAGATCAAGGATCAACTGCAGAGGAATCAGTCTTATTGTGTTCTACATTCAAGAAGCTTTGATGAAAGCCAAGTCAGATTGATTTCAGCTGAGTTCTTCCAAGAACTCATCAAGAAACTCACATCTCATCTCTCTATTCTCTGAGTTGTTGAGTATATATTTTTGTATTCATATTATCTTGTAGGATCCTTAGGGATCTGAGTCTTGTAAGCCTGTAATTATAAAGGCTGACTGTAGGGCTTGAGTGCCTGAGTGTAGGAGATTTGAATCTCTGAGTGTAGGTCTATTGTGGCTGAGTGTAGGCCTTGGTGGCTGAGTGTAGGCCTTGGTGGCTGAGTGTAAGCTTTGTGAGGAAGCTGAGTTGTATGGCCTTGGACCTGAGTTGTAGGAACCTGTGTTGTGGGTTCTGAGTGTAAGATCTGAGGATCTGAGATAGTGGAGAAGTTGGGCCGAATATAGTACACTGCTAGATAGGCGAAGGGGGAAAGTGGATGTACCCAAACCTTGGGGAACCACTATAAAACTGTGTGTCTACTGTGTGCTGTGATATTCTGTGCTTGCTGTGTGATTGTTGTGTACAAATAGATATAACTCTGAGATAAAATCTGATTGCTGCCTTAAAAAGTTAAAAAGATTCAAGTCACCTGTTCACCCCCCCCCTCTAGGTGTTTAGGTACAATATCTTTCACACCCTTCACAAAAGCAAAGTAGAACAAAAGTCAGCTTCTAGTCGCACAACTAGACCCAAGGACACTCATAGTCCTGCGATACTCTTATGTGGATAACTTCTTAACGCAATTTGTTTAGGACATTCGTTCATGAAGACATACCCTGGATACTAACCTCCCTCTGATACCAAAATGTAACACCTCCCCTATAATGACCGTATATCATGGGTCTGACCGGGGCCCCACGACATACATACACTACAGCTTAAGCATTATAAGATGATATAAACTACCCAACTGAAAACTCAGACTAAATACATCGGAAAAAAGAGAGCAAGACCAGAAGTTATCCACTAACACATGAGTATCAATACGACCTTATGGACTTACAACATTTTAGAGTCCAAAACTCAGCCAAAACATTAAGTGTCAAAGTGCATAAGCACTCCTAGGCTACCTCGGCGTGCAAGCTGGAAAATATAGAACATCAAACATCTCATTCCACAAAAAAGAGCTATAACACAACTTGTAACACTTCATGAATCCTAGGCCTTTTTGGCCGGCGAGCTTGCTCCCTCTTGCGATCCTTGCCCTGTAAAACATTTTGTTGTAACGTGGGTCAGCAAAGGCTGAACTCAACTATGTAACCAACAAATCTCCTCCTGGTCGTCCCTATTGGACCCCGGGGCACTCCATCACCCTGTAGGTCAGCACTTCGTATGCAAAATACAATAACTTGTAAAGCTATAAAACAGGTTTGGATGTCTCATACAACAAACATGTTTCTATGTTGAGCATGTAATAAAAGGGGCCTACAATGCAGCATGAATGCAATTCTGGGTTTCACCCAAGGCACTCTAAAGTGTATGCTTCTAACACATCAACACATCGGGTACTTCCAATTTCCCCTTCGACGTTCAAGTCGCAAACACAAGGGTACTCCAAATTCTCCCAAACGATATAAAACCCACCACACAAACTGGTAAGAACCCTTGCTAAACCCCACCCATTCGCGATGACCCATGCCCGGCTCCAATATCAGGATCAATTCCACCGAAAGTTACCCATCGAGACCCAGCTAGAATCTTCCGGGCTTGCCCAAAGCTCGACGTTCTCATCAGTTCCACAGAAGGGGACTTATCTTGTCGGGACACTCTCCACACATGACTTTGCAATGTCACGGGCTAGCCAGCCGACCGCAGAGACAAATCACGCCTTAGCACATCACAATCCCAAGCCTTTCACGCCCAAATCCAACGTGCGTACCGTAACATTCCCGTGCCCCAAGGAAACCATCTACCATTGTAATGGAGCTAACCTTGTCTGATCCCGTGCCCCAAGGAAACCATCTCCCATAACAATGGAGCTATCCTTATTCGGTCCCGCGCCCCAAGAAAACCATCTACCGTCACAGCGGAGCTAACCTTGTCCAGTCCCGCGCCCCAAGGAAACCATCTAACGTCACAATAGAGCAAACCTTGTCCGGTTCTGATTACGCGTATTCGCACAGAATAAGGGGGGGGGGGACATACAACATCATCACAGACGGCATCTTGTTGCTAACGGATTTCTACAAAATCCTTAAGGCTCGCAATGCAACATCACTGAGTCGGACTAACGGTCGTGACTTCGGCTTCACACACAATGCCTAATCCACTAACGGAGCAGATTTCTAGTGCAATAACATGATGGGGACGAACACAATCAACCTGATGGCTCTTCTTGAACCATGGCAACCCTAATCCCTCTCACTTGAGAGATACGGTGCATAGAATGCTTGAAAGACAACAAGGAAAGTGTAGATGCCATGAATGCATCCTAAAACTGAGAGGAGAAGTGTCGTTATCTTACGACTCCTCTTCTTAGCCATGAAACCCTTGCCTTACACTGATGAAAATGAGCGCCTCCAAGTCCTCTACCCGGATCAGGCCTCGGAACGACGATCGGAGGTCTGAAGCTCCGTCAATGGCAAAAGAAAGCTCTCTTCTTCCTCCTCCCACCTTTCTCTTCCAAACCCTAACTCTCACTTCCCAAATGAGAAAATGAAGATCGAGAAACAACCGTTCAGCCCTATATAAGCACTCTGGAGGAGAGTCGTGGGCCTTAGGATTGAATCCTAAATGAAATCGGACGGCTATAAAGCCAAATGACGGAACTGCTTCTGTCTGTTACCACCGGGCGGTAACTACCTACCGCCAAGCGGTAGGTTCCCGAGCGCTCGACCAGAAAATAATGCCACGCTAACGTCGGCGATAAGGCTATCGCCGCGCAGTAGTATTTTTCTCGATAACATGTTCGACCAAACAGAGCTATCGTCGGGCGATAGCTACTATCGTCGGGTGATAATCCTCCAACGCTCAACGAACAGATCTTTCGATCGATGCTCGGCGAAACAGAGCTATCGCCGAGCGGTACCTAGCTAACGCCGCGCGCTAGTACTCAACACTGTCAGCGCCTGGCCACTTAACGCTAAGCTATCGTAGGGTGATAACTACTGCCGCCAGGCGATAGCTTCCAGAGACCCGTTCTGAAAACTGGGGTGTTATAATTGGAGTTCTCATGGTGGAGGCATTCTCCATACCATATTTCTTAATTAACTCTCTTGTGAACTTAGACTTAGATATGGACAAGCCAACATCAGTCTGTCTTACTTGGAGTCCCAAGAAGAATTTTAGCTCACCCATGCTGCTCATCTCAAACTTTCCTTGCATAAGTTTGGAAAACTTCCGGCAAAGATTGTTTTCAGTAGATTCAAAGATAATGTCATCGACATATATCTGGACTAGGATGACCATGCCCTTAGATTCCCTAAGGAATAGGGTCTTATCTATTTTACCCCTTGAGAATGTGTTCTCAATGAGGAAAGTAGTCAATGTTTCATACCATGCTCTAGGGGATTGCTTCAACCCATATAGAGCATTCTTAAGCTTATAAACATAGTTAGGAAAATAAGGATCCACAAAACCTGGTGGCTGATCTACATATACTTCCTCTTTCAAGTCTCCATTCAGGAATGCTCACTTCACATCCATCTGGAAGAGTTTGAATCCTTGATAGGCAGCAAAATCAAGGAATAACCTTATTGATTCCTGCCTTGCTACTGGGGCAAAGGTTTGGTCAAAATCTATTCCTTCTTCTTGCTTGTAGCCTTTTGTCACCAATCTGGCCTTATTTTTGACAATAATGTCATTCTCATCTAGCTTGTTCTTGTAGATCCATTTTATTCCTATAACATTATGTCCCTTTGGTCTGGGAACCAGCTCCAAGTCTCTATATCTTTTGAACTGATTCAACTCTTCCTGTATAGCTTCAATCCAGTAAGAGTCTTTGATAGCCTCTTTAAGATTCTTGGGCTCTATTTGTGATAGGAAGCTTGAACATAGAGCTGTGTTGATGCGCATGTTCCTTGTATGGACACTATGTCTTACATCACCAATGATTTGGTGTGTTGGATGGTCCCTAAAATGTCTCACATCTGGAGGCATTCTTGCTTCAGCTAGTTGTTCTGCATTGTTCTCAGCTGGCTGAAATTCATTGTATTTAGTTGGCTGTACTGCATTATCTTCAACTGAATGTTCTTCATCCTCAGCTTGTGAGTCTTGAGCTCCCCGTGGACAACACCCATCTTCTTCCTTATCTTGTCCTGCTGGATCCATTTACCTGATGGTAAGCTTGTCCATCACAACCTTTAAACCTGCAGAACTAGAAGAGGTGCTTGGCAGCTCATAGTTAATTAGGTTTGACTCATCAAAGACAACATGTACTGATTCTTCTACAACTTGAGTAGTCAAGTTATAGATCCTATATGTCCTACTGTTGTTGTTATACCCAACAAATATCCGTTCTTGGGACTTGGCAACAAACTTAGTCACATAGGACTTGTCATTGTTTAGAACATAGCACTTGCTACCAAAACTCCTGAAGTAGGATAAGTTTGGTTTTCTGGCTTTCAAAATCTCATAGGGAGTCTTTTTGTGGCTTTTGGTGATGGAAGCCCCGTTAAGGACAAGACATGCAGTGTTCACTACCTCAGCCCAGAAATATTCTGGGAGAAATGTGTCACTTAACATGGTTCTACCAGCCTTTATGAGTGTACTGTTTTTCCTCTCAGCAATCCCATTTTGTTGGGGTGTTCTAGGAGAGGATAACTCTTGATGAATCCCGAGCTCTTCACAGAATCTTGTCATGCATTCAGACTAAAACTCATTCCCATGGTCACTTCTGATTTTGACCACAGTACTGTTAAGTTCATTCTGAATTTACCTAACAAATGTTTGGAAGACATCACGGGATTCAGATTTCTTTCTTAGAAAGAATACCCAGGTAAATCTGGAAAGGTCATCAACAACCATAAGGGTGTAGACTTTCCTACCTAGACTATGAACTGGCATAGGACCAAATAGATACTTATGCAGGAGGTATAAACACCTCACTGAGTCTTTGGTATCAAGGATCTAAAAGGTCCTAGTCTGCTTGCCCTTTTGGCATGCTGAGCAGATACTCTCATTGATGCACTTCACCTTAGGACCATTTCTCACTAATCCTTCACTAAAGAGTTTGCCTATGGTCTTGTAATTGAGATGAGCTAGCCACTTGTGTCATTGGATGCAATGTGAAGATTTCTCATCTACAACTAGGCATATAGTAGAATCCTTACTCTCACAAACAAAATTGAGACAATAGACATTTCCTCTCCTAGTGCATGTCAAGATGAACTCTTGGTCACTTGACCTCCTAATTTGGCACTCATCCTTGAGGAAACAAATGTCATAGCCAAGATCACAAAATTGGCTTATGCTTATTAAGTTATGTGGCAAACCTTTCACATAAGATACTTGTGTGATAGTGATTATGCCATTAGATATCTTACCAAACCCTTTGGTTACTCCTCTTTCTGAACCATCAAAGATGACTTTGGGTCCATTTTCAACTACAGTGTACTCCTTCAGCATGCTCCTCTTTCCAGTCACGTGCCTGGAACATCCACTATCCAAGTACCATATAGGGGTATGGCCACTTGGACTCACCTGTAAAAATAGATCATCTTTCCTTATTGTTGATGTATGGAGACTGGGCAGTCTGGTGGTCTGATTCTGGAGGTTTAGAGACCAAGCAGTCTGTCAGTTTCTCTCCTGTAGTTTGGTGGGCAATCTGTTGCTGTTAGTATCCGAGCAGTCTGACTATTTGTCTCAGGCGGCTTAAAGACCGGGCGGTCTGGCGGTCTCTTATGGCGGCTTGATCTCTCTTTCTTGTGGTGGTCGGGTGGTTAGCCTATTTGTCTAACCGTGTGGCATGTTCGGCTTGTTTTCATGTTAAACAACTTACACCTATAATTATTTAGTCCCACATTACTTAATTGTAATCTCTCTCATCTCCTCCATTCTATAAAAGGGACGCTATACCTTTGTAATTGATATCTTTTTTGGACAATAAAAATTTTGTTACTCTAATTTTTCGGTCTCTTATTTTTTGTTCACACATGGTATCAGAGCCCTCGATCTTTTCCTCCTGATTCTGTGAGCTTCCTCTTTCCGCGCGACCTGTCAGTGCGGCTTGCTCCTTCTCGTGACCTAACTTTGCGACTTGTTTCTTCCTCCTGTTTGCGCCCTGTTTGCGCAGTTTTTGTCTCCTCTTTGTCGTCGCCCTTTGTTTGCGCGTCCTATCACTTTCTTTTTTCTGCGACCTATTTTCATGGTTGCTCTGCCTCTTCTCTCCCCGCGATCTCCTTTTATTCGTGCGGCCAGTTTCTGTTCGTGTGGTCTTTGCTCTGTTCGCACGGCCTACTTGCCTTTCTCGTGAACTAATCCCAGTTCGCGTGGTCTTCTCTTTCTCCTTTTATTCGTGCGGCCAGTTTCTGTTTGTGCGGTCTCTGCTATGTTCGCACGACCTGCTTGCCTTTCTCGCGAACTCCTCCCAGTTCGCGTGGTCTTCTCTTTCTCCTATTCACACGGCCTTCACTGTAGCTGTCCGACTTCTTTCCCTCTGCTTTGCTCTACTTCTTGGTCGTGGCCTTCCTTACCGCTGTTGTGTTGACACCGTGACCGCTGCAAAATCTTTCTTTGTCCGCTGCGGACTTCCTAGCCGCACGAACTGCTTTCTGGGGTTTGTTGCTTGCTCTTCGCTTGGCTTGGTGTTCCCCCTTCTCCCCGCGACCTGCTCCTTATAGTCGCGACCTTCTTTCTTGCTGCTTCCTGCTGTTCTCACGCAGTCTCCTATTCGATCGCACGGTCTCTCTTCTATGGACTCCACCTCCTCCTCCTCGCAGTATGCCTTGGTGGTCACATCTTACGATAGTGCCCACGTTATTACTCACGGATGATGGCTGATCGACTCTGGTGCCACCAATCATGTGTCAGGCAATTCTCAGTGTTTTTCTCTTCTAAAACACATGATCGGTTGCCCCTAGTCTTTGTTGCGGACGTCTCTCCCTCACCGGTCAATAGGACGGGAGTGGTTCAAGTCACTCCATCTCTTTGCCTGGTAGATACCCTATATGTGCCCAAGTTCCCTTGCAATTTATTATTAGTTACTTCTATATGCAAGCAACTACGGTGTTCCATCACATTCACTCCTACTTTTTGTTCTTTTCAAGATCTGGACTCCCAACGGACGATTGCTATTGGGACTAAGAGCGGCAGCCTCTACTTCCTCGACAATGTTTCAGCTCTATCCGCCTTCTCCTCCTCCTCTACAGATTTTCTCCAACGTCATCTTTGCCTTATTCATGCTCCTCCCCGGCTTCTTCGCCAGCTTCTGCTCCACCTCCCTCCGCATTATCCACCTCTCAACTGTGACGCTTCTCAGCTTGTCAAGCATCGCCGCTCCTCCTTCCCACCAACGCAAAGCCGTGGCTCTTCCCGTCCATTCGACCTCGTTCACTCTGACGTATGGGGTCCTGCTCCTACCCTCACCATCAGTCGGGGTAGTTCATATTTTGTCACATTTATTGATGATTTCTCTAGGTGTACGTGGGTGTATCTTCTTAAGGATCGCTCCGAACTGTTCTCGGTATGGACATCATTTTATTCTATGATTAAGACTCAGTTTGATAGCTCTATTAAAATCTTTCATTCTAACAATGATAAGGAATATCTTAGCCATGATTTCTCTTCTTTCTGTATGCAACATGGTGTTATTCATCAAACTAGATGTGTCTACACCTCACAGCAAAATGGGGTGGCAGAATGCAAAAACCGTCACCTCCTCGATGTCGCTCGCACTCTGATGACACAGATGCACATTCCTCGCTCCTATTGGGGCTATGATGTCCTCCTCTCCTGCTATCTCATCAATCGCATTCCCTCCACAGTTCTCCACAGTGAAACCTCATTCTCCATTCTTTATCCGAACAAGAATCTGTTTCCTCTTTGTTGGGTACATTGGTCAAATGTACCTGATTTGAAGAAGCCTCACCTAACTCAATGATATACATCATAATGTATTTGATGTGTGTTTGAGTTACTTGTGCAGGTTAGGTATTCACTAGACTGAAGCTAAAAGTTTCTAAGTCCATGTGTCGACACCCAGAGGGAAAGTGTCGACACTTGAGAAAGCTTGTGTCGACACCCAGACAAGCAGTGTCGACACTTGGAGTCATTGTGTCGACACCTGAGAAGAAGAGTCGACACCAGACAGAAAGTGTCGACACTTGGAGCTGTATCGACACTCAGTGAAGAAGTATGCAGAAAAGCTGTGTCGACACTTAGCAGAAGTGTCGACACCTAGAAGAGCTGTGTCTACACCAGAAAGTGTCGACACTTGGAGCTGTGTCGACACTCAGCAAAAGTCTGCAGAGTCTAAGTAAAAGTGTCGACACTCAACACAATGTGTCGACACTATGCTGAAGAGTCAGTATTTGAAGTAAGTGTCGACACTCAAAATAATGTGTCGACACTATGCTGAAGAGTCAGTATTTGAAGTAAGTGTCGACACTCAACACAATGTGTCGACACTATGCTGAAGAGTCAGTATTTGAAGAAAGTGTCGACACTCAGCACAATGTGTCGACACACACCCAGGAGAGTCAACACTTGAAGAAAGTGTCGACACTCAGCATAATGTGTCGACACTTAATTGAAGACTCTACACTTGAAGAAAGTGTCGACACAAGGAGCTGTGTCGACACTTAGCAAAGAACAGAAAAATTACAAAATATTCTAAGTACAAGTGTCGACACTAAAGGAATGTGTCGACACTCAGCTGAAGAAACAAAAGTGAAGACTTGTGTCGACACCTAGAAGCAGTGTCGACACTTGACAGTTTCAACACATGCAGAAGAATCTGTGTCGAGACATACAAGGAATTGTGTCAACACCTTGTAGACTTGTGTCGACACTTACACAACATGTGTCGACACTTAGTCTATAAGTGTCGACACTTAAGAACAGAAAGTCTCGACACTATCTGACAGTTAGAGAATTTCAAGAAGTGACTGGTTGACATGACAGCTGCCGATCCAGCCGGTCTACAGCAACTGTCAGAGAAATCAGAAGTTTGTTATGAACCGGACCAGCCGGTTATCATGAAGGAAGCCTATAAATAGGCATCCATAGTTTACAGAAACGGTGGTTGTCATTGAGAAACAAGAGTTACAGCTTGAGAGAATACTTAAAGTAGTTGATCAGATTAAATCAAGAAGTGATACACAGAGGATCAACACAAGAAGATCTGTCAGTCCAACTGCAGATCTAAGAAGTTGGAGAGAGAGAGCTCCAATCAAGAATTCAGTCTTTGGAACTAAGGCTGAGAAGAAGGATTCAGAAACATCTGGATCTCAAGAAGCAGAGGTCAAGGAACAACTGCAGAAGATTCAGACTAATTCAGTTCTAACTCAAGAAGCTTTGAAGGAAGCTAAGTCAGTTTGGATCTAACTGAGTTCTTCCAAGAACTCTTCAAGAAACTCTCAACTCCTCTCTTATTTTCTGAGTTGTAGAGTTAGCAATTGTATTTCTATTTTAACTTGTAGGATCCATTGGATCTGAGAGAATTGTAAGCCTATATTATAAAGGCTGAGGGTAGGGCTTGATTGCCTGAGTGTAGGAGTTGAAGAACTCTGAGTGTAGGCCTTAATTGGCTGAGTGTAGGCCTGGGTGGCTGAGTGTAGGCCTTTGTGGCTGAGTGTAAGGCTTTGGGCCTGAGGTGTAGGAACCTTGTTGGGTTCTGAGATAGTGGAGAAGGTTGGCCGAATCTAGTACACTGCTAGATAGGCGAAGGGGGAAAGTGGATGTACCCAAAGATTGGGGAACCACTATAAATTAGTGTGTCTGCTGTGCTGTGGATTGACTGTTTGATTTCTGTAATTGCTGTTAGCTGTAGTAATCTGTGAAATAACTGTTGTGCTGCCAACAAAGTTTTAAAAAGGTTTAGGTCACCTATTCACCCCCCTCTAGGTGTTTAGGTACCATATCTTTCAAGTGGTATCAAAGCGAGGTTCCTCAAAAAGGACTAACTGTCTGAGGAGATCCAGTTTGGCAGATTTAGGATAAGTCAGAACACAGTTTCAAGAAAATCAAGAAACATGGGTTCTTCAGAGAATCACAAGGAATTGGGATCAATGAAACTGCCCATATGCAGAAAAGAGATTTTTGGAATCTGGAAAGAAAGGGTAAGGCTGTTCATGGAAGCCTCTGACCCTAGGATCTACATCACAGTCAAAGAGGGGCCCTATGTGCCCATGAATATCTCAGTATTGGATGCAAATCAGAGGACTCCTAAGGATTTCTCTGAGATGACCAAGGATGAAATTGTCCTAGCCACTATGGACAAAAGGGCACAAAACATAATAGTAAGTGTCATTGATGATGCCACCTTCCAGAACTTAATTCATTGTAAGACAGCAAAAGAGATGTGGGACACTCTTATAGTCTATATGGAAGGTTCTGAAGAAGTAAGGCAAGATAGAAAGTCCTTGCTTAATCAAGAGTATGAGAGCTTTAGGCAAGGAAGAGGAGATAGCATCACTGAATGCTACAAAAAGTTCTATAGAATTGTTAATGAACTCATGTCCTATGGAAGAGAGTTCACTAACTATGAATTGAATGATAAGTTCTTAAGGTCCCTAACCAAAGATTGGGACACTAAGATCTGTGCCATCAGAGAAATGGCAAAGTTGGGAGAAATTCCTCCTCCCACACTGTTTGGCAAATTGTTATCTTATGAAATGCAGTTGTCTGTGAGAAAAGAGGAGGAAAAGTCAACAAGGACTGAGCACAGGGAAAGGACTGTTGCCTTCAAGTCAGAAGTACCTAGAAAGGGCAGGACTAAGTCATCAACTCCTCCTCCAGAGGTAGTTGAATCAGAATCAGATGAGTCTATTAGTACAAAGTCTACAAGCAGTGAAAGTGATGAAGACTTTGCTGCATTCACCAGACATTTTCAGAAATTCCTGAAGAAGAAACAGTGGAGGTCCAGACCTTCATTTTCCAAAGGGAAAGAAGTTCAGTATCATGAGAAGAAGCCTTCAAAGAAGGACAAGAAAAAGACAAAGACTAGCAAGGCAACTGGGTCTAAGATAGTATGTTACTGCTGCAATAGACAGGGGCATGTTATTGCAGATTGTCCTGAGAGAAGAAAAGAATCCAGTGACAAAAAGAAGACTCACTTCAAAGGAAAGAAGGAGAAGTCCTTTGTTGCAAAGAATGAGAAGACTCTTTCAGACATTTCTTCTTCAGACACTGAGACAGATGCTGAAGCCTACATAGGGCTATTTGCTGAAGAAGAAGAAGAGTTTATGCAGATCATGGAATCAATCTATGAACAAGAAGAGTGTCAGTGCCAAGGACTGATGGCATTGACTGAAAGTACCAAAATCCTGGAGCAGCCAGGACCTAGTCAGGTACAAAGTCCAACTCAAAGTTCAGATTTCAGTTCTAGTTCAGAGTCAGATTCATCTTCATCAAGTGATGAAAGTGTTTCTGAATCTGAGGGAGATATTCATCAGCTCTTAGATGAATATAAAGTACTGTTGCAAGCCTATAAGAAAAGCAAGTCCCTTGCCAAAAGTCAGGCAAAGGAAATTGCTGATCTAAAGGCAGCTGCAACAGACTTTGAGAAGGAATTTGATCAAAAGCTCAATGAGGTAGCCAGGCTGAAACACATTACTGTGATTCAGATGGGAACTATCACTTATAAAAATGATCAAATTAAGTTACTGGAGATCAATCTCCAGAAGGAAAAAGAGCTAGTTGCTAGGTTTTCAAAACCTAAATCAGTGCTACCCTTGATTGATGAATTTGTTCATCATAAAGGAAAGGCTGGATTGGGTTTTATTAAACCAGCTAGGACTGTTCAGGATCAGTCCAAGTCCAAGGGCAAAGCCCCAACATTCAACAAGCCTGCTGTAGTCAAAACAGCAAAGGTTGTACCTAAGCAAAGGTACAACAAGTTTGAATGCTGGTGTTGTGGCAAGGTTGGCCACTTTGCCTTGGATTGTTGGCACAATGCCAGTGCCAAGTTGAGTAGCAAGTTACCTGGTGGAAAGCCAGCAGGTAGCTATGTCAAGTTGCAAACTAACAATCACCAAGGACCCAAGTTTACTTTGGGTTCTAAGGTTCATTAATTTGTTTTGCAGGTGAATCCAAGTGGCCATACCCCAACATGGTACTTGGATAGTGGATGTTCCAGACATATGACTGGAACAAGGGGACTACTGAAGGACTACATTCCAATCAAAAATGGTCCTAAGTGACCTTTGGTGGTTCTGAAAAAGGAATCATCAAAGGGTTTGGTAACATTTCTTCAAACCTTGTTACCATTACTCAAGTGGCTTATGTTAAAGGGTTGAAACACAACCTTATTAGTATAAGTCAGTTAAGTGATGTAGGGTATGACATCTCATTTGTTAAAAATGGTTGTCATATCAAGAGGTCAAGTGATCAAGAGATCATTTTGACAGGATATAGAAAGAGGAATGTCTACTGTCTAGACATCATGATTGAGAACAATGGTTCTCCTGTTTGTCTTGTAGCTGATGAGACAGTCTCTCATTGTGTCAAGTGGCACAAGAGGCTAGCTCATCTTAACTATAAGACTATTAGCAAACTCTTTAGCAAAGAGTTAGTGAGGAATGGTCCTCAAGTTAAGTGTGTCAAGGATGGCATTTGCTCAGCTTGTCAAAAGGGCAAGCAGACTAAATCCACCTTTAGAAGCTTAGACAACAAAGATGCTGTGAGGTGTTTATACCTCTTGCATATGGATCTATTTGGTCCAATGCCAGTTCACAGCTTAGGTAGGAAGGTCTACACCTTTGTAGTTGTTGATGACTACTCAAGGTTTTCCTGGGTGTTCTTCTTAAAGCAGAAATCTGAAACACCTAGTGTCTTCTATAGTTTTGTTAAGCAAATTCAGAATGAATTGAACTGTACAGTGGTCAAAATTAGAAGTGACCATGGTACTGAGTTTCAGTCTGAAAGCATGACAAAGCTGTGTGAAGACTATGGGATATTTCAAGAATTCTCTTCACCTAGAACACCTCAGCAAAATGGCATTGCTGAAAGGAAAAATAGGACCTTGATAGAGGCTGGTAGAACCCTATTAAGTGATTCATCACTGCCAGAGTATTTCTGGGCTGAAGCAGTTAACACTGCATGCCATGTGATAAATAGGGCTACCATCACTAAAAGGTTAAATAAGACCCCCTATGAAGTTGTGAAAGGCAGGAAACCAAATCTATCCTACTTTAGGATCTTTGGTTGTAAATGCTTCATACTTAACAATGGAAAGTCTTACTAACTAAGTTTGCTGCCAAGTCCCAAGAGGGAGTGTTTGTTGGGTACAGCAATAATAGTAAGGCTTATAGAGTCTACAACTTGACTACACAAGTTGTAGAGGAGTCTGTGCATGTAGTTTTTGATGAAACACAACTAATTAACAATGAGTTGTCTAGTAGTGTGTGCAGCCCCACAGGTCTTACTAAGAAGATGGACAAGCTAACCATAGAAGATGTACCTGCTGCAAGACAGCAAGTAGAAGAAGATGGCTTATGTCCAGGGGAGAACTACATGTACCAGGAGCTGAAGAAGTACAAGGAACTCAGCATGATGAAGATGCTGTAGAAGTACAACCAGAAGTAAGGATGCCTCCAGCCAACAGGCATCTAAGAGATCATCCAGTAGAGCTGATAATTGGAGATCCAAGACAAGGTGTTCAGACAAGGAGCAGAAATCAGAATGCTGTAGTATATTCAAGTTTTCTGTCTCAAATAGAACCAAAGAAATTTGAAGAAGCTATACAAGATCCACAGTGGACTGAAGCAATGCAGGAAGAGCTTAATCAGTTCAAAAGGTGCAAGGTTTGGGACCTGGTTCCTAAACCTAAAGATCACAATGTGATAGGAACAAAGTGGATCTACAGGAATAAGTTAGATGAACAAGGAGTCATCATAAAGAATAAAGCAAGACTGGTTGCAAAAGGATATAGGCAAGAAGAAGGTATTGATTTTGATCAAACCTTTGCCCAGTAGCCAGACTGGAGGCCATAAGGATGTTCTTGGCCTATGCAACCTATCAAGGATTCAAGGTATACCAAATGGATGTGAAGTCAGCATTCCTAAATGGTAATTTAAAGGAAGAAGTATATGTGGAGCAGCCTTCAGGTTTTGTTGATCCTACTCTTCCACATTATGTGTATAGACTTAGGAAAGCATTATATGGGTTAAAACAAGCACCTAGAGCTTGGTATGAAACCCTATCTAGTTTCCTCATTGAGAACAAGTTCTCAAGGGGGAAAATAGATAAGACTCTATTCCTTAGGGAATCTAGAGGCAAAGTCATACTTGTCCAAATATATGTAGATGACATTATATTTGGGTCTACTGAAAGTAGCCTTTGCAAAAAGTTTGCAAAGCTTATGCAAAGTCAATTTGAGATGAGTAGTATGGGAGAACTGAAGTTTTTCTTGGGTCTCCAAGTTAAACAGACTGGAAGTGGTCTATCCATATGTCAGTCCAAGTTCACCCTAGAACTCATAAGGAAGTATGGTATGGATTCATCCAGTACCAT
The DNA here is from genome assembly GCA_039583875.1 of Platanthera guangdongensis. Classification (NCBI taxonomy): domain Eukaryota; kingdom Viridiplantae; phylum Streptophyta; class Magnoliopsida; order Asparagales; family Orchidaceae; genus Platanthera; species Platanthera guangdongensis. Next base: position 137,099,752 of record CM077148.1, read on the forward strand.
GAAGACTCCTATGGGGTCAAGTATGTCTCTAAGCAAGGATGATGCAGGGAAACCTGTAGATGAAACCTTGTATAGAGGGATAGTTGGCTCCCTACTATACTTGACTGCAAGTAGGCCTGACATTATGTATGCTACATGTGTTTGTGCCAGGTATCAAGCCTGCCCTAAAGAGTCTCACTTGACTGCAGTCAAGAGAATCTTGAGATATCTAAAGGGCACTCCTTATCTAGGCCTCTGGTACCCTAGGAATGGAGATTTTGATCTAACAGGCTATTCAGATGCAGACTTTGCAGGATGCAAAGAAGATAGAAAGAGCACTACTGGATCCTGTCAATTCCTAGGTGGAAGACTCATTTCATGGAGCAGTAAGAAGCAAACCAGTGTGGCTATTTCCACAGCTGAGTCAGAATATGTAGCTGCAGGAAGTTGCTGTGCTCAACTTCTGTGGATTCAACATCAGTTAGAAGACTATGGATTTCAGGTAAGTAGAACTCCACTTTACTGTGATTCTACAAGTGCTATTTCAATAGCTAACAATCCTGTATCACATAGTAGAACTAAACATATTGAGATTAAATATCACTTTCTTAGGGAGCATGTAGAAAGAAATGATATTGCACTTGAATATGTTAGAACTGATAATCAGATAGCTGATATGTTCACTAAGCCCTTAGAAGAAGCTAAGTTCAATAGGTTCAAAATTGAACTAGGTATGATAAACTTAGACTAAGTTTACAGAACTAAAAATTGGCTAAGTAAAAAGGTGTCGACACATAGACAAGTCTATGTCGACACAGAATAGTAAGTGTCGACACTTCAGGAAAATGGTGTCGACACATCTAGGAAGCTGGTGTCGACACTTCAGAATGTTAGTGTCGACACATGTCGAGTAGGTGTCGACACATTCAATACGGTGTCGACACTTAAGTTTTACTCAGAATTTTCTAAGTAAAGTCTCGACTACATGTCGAGTAGTGCGGTGTCGACACTCAACCAAGTGTCGACACATAAAATCTGTTGACTAAACTTGTGTCGACACATGTGTGTCGAGACATTATAAGTCAGTGTCGACACTTATTGACAGTGTCGACACATCTTTAGAAATTCATCCCGCCTGTTCGTCTTCAAACAAGAAAGGTATAAATAGGGTTCTGTCTTTGTTTGTCGACACGCTTTCAAAGTTTCGAGACCAAAACTCTTGTGTCGACATTTCTCTTCTCTAAAGACTAATTCTCCAAACCCTAATGGCTCCCAAGCTGGAAGAGAACGTTAACGAAGGCTATGAGCTCGTGCGAGGCGCATTCGACGATGGCGATCAAGAAATAAAATCGGTGGTAACCCTAGTCACCGATTCAGGATTGGAGTTCTTGGTTTCAGAACCAACCAAGATATGGAAGAAGGAAGTTATAGAATTTCTTACTGGAGCGTCTGTAGATGACTCAGGCTACAGAATCAAGTCAAGGGTGCATGGCACCAAGGTCAAGATTTCACCCAAGTCTCTGAGAAAGGTACTTCAGCTACCTAAAGTTCAAGAAGAAGAGGAAGTAACAACATCTAAGACCAGGGAAGCACTTACCTGGTGTGGACTAGATCCTAAGCTAAAGATAGGATCAGTATTCAACAGGAGAGGAATGAATACCCAAGGAAAGTTTCTGTCAGAAGTTGTGGGTAAAGTTATACTCAGTAAACCTGGAGGGCATGACAGGGTGTCAGCCTCCATGTTCAGTGTTATGACTAGAATCATCTTCAACCTCAAAACAGACTGGTCCATGGTTGTGTTTGAGAAAGTAAAGGAAAGTCTGAAGAAGCCCAATCTGGGCAGGATACTTAGTCTCTACCTGGCTGGTACAATACCAGAGGTAATGAGCTCTGCTGCAGGTAGCAAAATCAACCACATGAGAAGGATGGACATGAGGATCTTCTCCAGGTGGGAAAGGGTGCTGTCAAAGGAATTGACCACCCTGAGAAACAAGTTTCTAAGAAGGATTCCCCTCCAAAGAAGAAGAGGAAAATAGCTGCTGTGACTCAGGAGTCCTCCAGCAGCTCAGGTAGTGAAGAACATGTGGTTTTCACTCCTGATAATCATGAGGATGAGGCTGCAGAGAAGTCACCTGCTCCTCAAGAGCCAGCTGACATCCAGGGGGAGCCTCCAGCTGTAGAACAACCCTCTACACTGGAGAGTGAGCAAGCTACTCTCATTATCCAAGAGGTACTTTCTGACCTCAATACTTTAGATTTTTCTATAATAGATTCTGATTTGTCTGATATTCATCAGCAAACTCAGCAAGCAAACCAAGCACCAGATGTTGTTCTCCAAGACACATCAGTAGTACAAGAAGTTGTTCCTGATAAAGTAGTTGATGAACCCAGTACTTCTCCTGCACAGTCTCCTCCTGAATACACAATGGAAGATCTATTTCTGAATCTAGATCAAGAGGATTATGATATGGACAAGAATGCTGCTGATGAAGAGAAGGGTGCTGCTGCTGAGGGGGAGAACTTGGAAGTTCAGGAAGAGCCTATAAGGCTAGATACTGAGAAGGCACTAGATGTGCAAGCTGACAAACCCTCAAACCCTAAGGATAGGGTAAATATAGCAAGTACTTCAGAGTCTGAGGATGATGAAGCTGAGCAAGATAAGAAGAAGTTCTTTGTATTCAAAAGAAGGAGTCAGAGCTATAAGAAAGCTCTACAAACTGTTGCTCAACACTCCCTAGTCCAACAAGCTCCATCAACAGATTACAGCAGCTTAATGGTAGCAATGCAAGTTAAGCTGGATGAGCAAAGGAGGGCTATAGAGACATATATTGATGAAGGCCACAAGTCTTTACAGTTTGATTTAGCTCAAGATATCAAGTCAATCAGGTTTGAGATGAACCTGAATAAGAAGGAAATGAATGATTGCTTCCACAAGGGTGGAAATGCAGTGGTATTCCTGGCTAAACATCAAGAACAGATCAAAGACAAAGTAGATGATATAGCATTGAAGCAGGGATATGTGCTGGAAAATCAATTAAGAATGAATGACAATTTAACTGCCTCCCACAATGCTATAGTGACTGAATTAAAGAATAAGTCTGCTGAACCATCTACTTCTACTGATGCTGCCAAGGCTGAATTTGATAAAGCTTTTCAAGAAGAACTTGCTGCTGTCAAGACTGCAATCAAGGATTCCTAGAAGGTCATTTCTGAACAGCTTACCAAGCTTAGACCTTTCTTTAAGGATGGCATAAGGTATTTGGACAGCCAAATCAGGTTCCAGAAAGATGATGTAAGAGACCATGTAGCCCAAGAAGTCATAAAGGGGGAGAGAGTGTTAGTCAAAGCCAGTTCTGAACATGCAAAATGGATATCAAATTCCATCAGGGCTACACTTGGATATCCTCCCCTGTGTGATGATAATGAAGTTGCTGAATCTGGACTGAACCCTGCCTACTTTGGAGGTGAGCCACAAGAAGTAGCTCAAGTCATTTATCCACCTCCCGATTTTGAAATGATTCATGCAGAGGTGAGCACTATGTATAGCCCATCTGGGGGCAAGGACAATGTCCATTTAGAAAAGGTTACTCAACCTATTACAGCAGCTATGCAAGAGGCTATGGACAAAGAAGAAGAAATAAGGCTGTCAAAGAAGAAGTTCAGGGAACTGGCTGAGCAAAAACCAGATTTTGAACAGTGGAGCCCTACTTCTAGGAACATCATTCTCACAGCCTGGAAAGCAGCCAAGGACAATGCACATGAGAGGAACAAGTGGTTCTCAGAAGCTGAATGGAGGAAGCATGAGATCAGGCAAGAAGTCATTGTCCAGTATAGAAGGAAGGCTAAGTTAGGAAAGCTACCTCCTACAGCTGTGGAGCCTAGCAAGTACTTTCCTAAGCCCTATCATTATTTTGAGAGACAAAAAATCAAGGCTGAAGAACTAAAGAAGAAGGACTCCAAAGGCAAGAAGCCTGCTGATGCTGAGCCTGCTACTACTGCTGCTGTCAAAGCTCAAGTTAAAGCTGGAAAGGGAATAGTTATCAAAGAACCTGATTTGAAATAGATTAGGAATTTAACTTGAAGCTTGTTGTAAACTTTTAAATGAAAAACATTTTTGTACAACATTGAAAATGTATAAGGAACTATGTTAGAACAATATATGATAATATATTATGATTGTTCTGAAATATGTCTGTTTCTTATTTGTTCTGGAATGTTGAATGTGTATATGTGTGAAGTTTTACATGTTCATGTTACCCTGCTGATTATAATTTGCTTTTCATCATTTTATAATTTTTTAATTATGAATGGTGTATATCATTGACTAAGGGTTATGACTTCTCCAAATAGGGGGAGATTGTTGGGTACATTGGTCAAATGTACCTGATTTGAAGAAGCCTCACCTAACTCAATGATATAATCATAATGTATTTGATGTGTGTTTGAGTTACTTGTGCAGGTTAGGTATTCACTAGACTGAAGCTAAAAGTTTCTAAGTCCATGTGTCGACACCCAGAGGGAAAGTGTCGACACTTGAGAAAGCTTGTGTCGACACCCAGACAAGCAGTGTCGACACTTGGAGTCATTGTGTCGACACCTGAGAAGAAGAGTCGACACCAGACAGAAAGTGTCGACACTTGGAGCTGTATCGACACTCAGTGAAGAAGTATGCAGAAAAGCTGTGTCGACACTTAGCAGAAGTGTCGACACCTAGAAGAGCTGTGTCTACACCAGAAAGTGTCGACACTTGGAGCTGTGTCGACACTCAGCAAAAGTCTGCAGAGTCTAAGTAAAAGTGTCGACACTCAACACAATGTGTCGACACTATGCTGAAGAGTCAGTATTTGAAGTAAGTGTCGACACTCAAAATAATGTGTCGACACTATGCTGAAGAGTCAGTATTTGAAGTAAGTGTCGACACTCAACACAATGTGTCGACACTATGCTGAAGAGTCAGTATTTGAAGAAAGTGTCGACACTCAGCACAATGTGTCGACACACACCCAGGAGAGTCAACACTTGAAGAAAGTGTCGACACTCAGCATAATGTGTCGACACTTAATTGAAGACTCTACACTTGAAGAAAGTGTCGACACAAGGAGCTGTGTCGACACTTAGCAAAGAACAGAAAAATTACAAAATATTCTAAGTACAAGTGTCGACACTAAAGGAATGTGTCGACACTCAGCTGAAGAAACAAAAGTGAAGACTTGTGTCGACACCTAGAAGCAGTGTCGACACTTGACAGTTTCAACACATGCAGAAGAATCTGTGTCGAGACATACAAGGAATTGTGTCAACACCTTGTAGACTTGTGTCGACACTTACACAACATGTGTCGACACTTAGTCTATAAGTGTCGACACTTAAGAACAGAAAGTCTCGACACTATCTGACAGTTAGAGAATTTCAAGAAGTGACTGGTTGACATGACAGCTGCCGATCCAGCCGGTCTACAGCAACTGTCAGAGAAATCAGAAGTTTGTTATGAACCGGACCAGCCGGTTATCATGAAGGAAGCCTATAAATAGGCATCCATAGTTTACAGAAACGGTGGTTGTCATTGAGAAATAAGAGTTACAGCTTGAGAGAATACTTAAAGTAGTTGATCAGATTAAATCAAGAAGTGATACACAGAGGATCAACACAAGAAGATCTGTCAGTCCAACTGCAGATCTAAGAAGTTGGAGAGAGAGAGCTCCAATCAAGAATTCAGTCTTTGGAACTAAGGCTGAGAAGAAGGATTCAGAAACATCTGGATCTCAAGAAGCAGAGGTCAAGGAACAACTGCAGAAGATTCAGACTAATTCAGTTCTAACTCAAGAAGCTTTGAAGGAAGCTAAGTTAGTTTGGATCTAACTGAGTTCTTCCAAGAACTCTTCAAGAAACTCTCAACTCCTCTCTTATTTTCTGAGTTGTAGAGTTAGCAATTGTATTTCTATTTTAACTTGTAGGATCCATTGGATCTGAGAGAATTGTAAGCCTATATTATAAAGGCTGAGGGTAGGGCTTGATTGCCTGAGTGTAGGAGTTGAAGAACTCTGAGTGTAGGCCTTAATTGGCTGAGTGTAGGCCTGGGTGGCTGAGTGTAGGCCTTTGTGGCTGAGTGTAAGGCTTTGGGCCTGAGGTGTATGAACCTTGTTGGGTTCTGAGATAGTGGAGAAGGTTGGCCGAATCTAGTACACTGCTAGATAGGCGAAGGGGGAAAGTGGATGTACCCAAAGATTGGGGAACCACTATAAATTAGTGTGTCTGCTGTGCTGTGGATTGACTGTTTGATTTCTGTAATTGCTGTTAGCTGTAGTAATCTGTGAAATAACTGTTGTGCTGCCAACAAAGTTTTAAAAAGGTTTAGGTCACCTATTCACCCCCCCCCCCTCTAGGTGTTTAGGTACCATATCTTTCACTCTTACTATGTGCATCTTTGGGTGCACAGCCTTTGTGCACTCTCCCGCTGCCACCCATGACAAACTCTCACCATGGGCCACTAAATGTGTCTTTCTGGGGTACTCTACCACTTAGAAAGATAATTGTTGCTTTGACCCCGTTACCCGCAAGCAGTTCGTCTCTGCGGATGTCGCCTTCTTTGAAAATGCCTCTTACTTCTCTCTCGACTCCTATACTCCTGATGATCCTACTTCTCATACCAACCCATCTGTCCCCTCTACACCTGCTGACGTTCCACCACCTCCACCATCTCCACCCTCTCCTCCGCCATGTCCACCTCCCGCGATATCTCCCTCCTCTCCACAGCCGTCTCTCTCTTCTCCCGGGCCAGCTCTCTCTACTACGGATGCTCCGGATACTAAGGAACTCGCTGACCTGCATCTCCTCATTGCTCTTCGCAAAGGGGTTCGGGCATTTACCCAACACCTGCTTGCTGCTGTTATTTCCTATGATCGTCTTACCCCTTCTCGCAGAGCTTTTGCACTGGATATCTCGACCACTGCCACCCCCCGTTCCTACCAAGAGGCCCTTACTCTTCCTCATTGGAAGACTGCCATAGATGAGGAGATTTCTACTCTCACTGAATGGTGTACATGGACCCTCTATCCTCCTCCCTTTGGCACAGATGTCGTTGGCTGTCGCTGGGTCTATGTGGTGAAGTTCTGACCTAATGGCAGTGTGAATCATTACAAGGCCCATCTTGTTGTCAAAGTCTTTACCCAGACGTATGGGGTTGACTATTTTGACACCTTATCTCTAGTTGCTTGTCTCAGCACTATCCGGGTCCTGCTCTCTGCGACTATCAACAGGGATTGGCCCATTTCTCAACTGGATGTTAAGAATATCTTTCTATATGGGGATCTTTAGGAGGACGTCTATATGGAGCAACCTCCAGGGTATGTTGCTCATGGGAAGACAAAAGTATGTTGGCTATGGAAGGCTATCTATGGTCTAAAGCAAAGCCCTCAGGCATGCTTTGATAAGTTCAGCGGGATTGTGGCGGCTGTGGGTTTTACGAGAAGTTCTGCTGATCACTCTTTATTTATCCACAAACCTCCTTGGGACAGGTAGTGCTTGATGTATATGTGGATGATATTCTTCTCATTGGAGATGACTAGGCTGGAATAACCTTGACAAAGAAGCATCTTCGCTAACACCTGTTCACAAAGGATATGGGCTCTCCAAAATACTTTTTGGGGATAGAAATCTCTCGGAAGCGCAATTCCCTTGTCCTCTCCCAATGCAAGTATACTCTTCATTTGCTAAAAGAGGCAGGGTTGACTGGGGCTAAACCTGCCTGATGCCCCATGGCGACTGGAGAAGATAAGACATAGACGGATGACTCTCTTGTTCTTTCAGATGTTACGAGGTATAGATATCTGGTTGGCAAACTTATATATCTCATGGTGAGCAGACTCGTCATCGCCTATGCTGTAGGCAAGGTTAGACAATTCATGCAAGCTCCTAGGGAGTGTCATCTACAGTCTGCCCTGAGAATATTGGAGTATGTTAAATCAGCGCTTGAGAAAGGACTACTCTTTCAGAAGAATGGTCATTTGAAGATTGAAGCATACTCAGATTCAAGCTATGCTGATGACAAAGGAGACCGCAAGTCAACGTCGGGCTTTTGCACCTTTGTGGGGGAAAATCTTGTGAGCTGGAAGAGCATGAAACAGTCTGTCGTCTCCAGGTCCACCGCAGAAGCAGATTAGCGAAGTATGGCATCGACCACATGTGAATTTAAGTGGTTACGAGCTCGCATGCTTTACTTGGGAGAGGTCTACAACCATCCTCTACCTATGTTTTGTGACAACAAGGCCGCTATATACATCTCCAAAAATTCAGTCTTCTATGAGAGAACAAAGCACATTGAAGTCGACTGCCACTTTATTCGGGAAGAGATTTTGAAGAAACAAATTTGTACTCCATTCGTTACCTCCGATAAAGAGCTGACAGATATTTTCACCAAGTCGGTGTCCGCCTCCTTTCTTCACATTTACGACAAGCTGGGCATGATCAACATATATGATCCTGCTTGAGGGGGGGGTGTTACTGTATGGAGACCGGGCGGTCTGGCAGTTTAGAGACCGAGCGGTCTGTCGGTTTTTTCTTGCGGTTTGGTGGCCAGTATGTTGCTCTTGGTATCCGGGCGGTCTGACGGTTTGTCTCAGGAGGCTTAGAGACCGGGCGGTTTGGCGGTCTCCTATGGCGGCTTGATCTCTCTTTCTTGTGGTGGTCGGGCGGTTAGCCTATCTGTCTAACCGTGCGGCCTGTTCGGCTTGTTTTCATATTAAACTGCTTACACCAGTAATTATTTAGTCCTACATTACTTAATTGTAATCTCTCTCATCTCCTCCATTATATAAAAGGGAGGTTATACCTTTGTGATAGACACCTTTTTTGGATAATAAAAATCTTGTTACTCTAATTTTTCGGTCTCTTATTTTCTGTTCGCACACTTAGGATCCCAATTCTTATTGGGTCCTAGGTGCAGGTTAGACTAAAATTGAACATGCATACCTGCATCTATTCTGACAGGTAAACTGGCATTGTTTCTCTGGACACTCTTATTGTGCCAGCAATAAATAACATAGTGGCCCACTTTGCCGCAGCACGAGCACTCATAAATATTGTACCTTCTTTTGAGGGCTGGTTTTACAGCATAGCAGCATAGCAGCATGCAGCTCTCATTCCAGCATGTACATCAGCCTTTTTTCTTAAGTCTTCCAGCCACAGCCTGATTTGGGATTTGTTTGGAAGTAGAGGTACTAGGGATATCTTGGACCCTATCAGAAGCTGCTTTCTTTTCAGAGTGCAAGCTCCTGATAGACTTTCCTTTACTCTGATTGTGGACTGGCAAACTTTGAGAATGAGCTGCAGCCTTATTTTTGAGTGTTGGGGCTGGTACACCAAACACAAATTGTCCAGGATGGGCCATTTGGATTTCTTCATGGGCTCCCTTGTAGACACTAGCCCCCTTGTCATTCCTAACACCATAATCCTAGTGACCATGAATGTTGTCATGATCATACCTGTTAGATTGTAACACCACTTTCCTAAAATGAATTGAAGGCTTAGATGCTAGTGGCTGCACTGGAGCATTGACCTTCCTTTTAGAATAGGCATCTCTAGTTCTCCCTTTGAATCCTAACCCCTTCTTACCCTTTTGGGAGGAGAAGGAATCAATCAAAGGCAATACTGAACATGGCTTTGAGAACTTAGCCACCAGCTCCTTCTCCTTTTGGAGTTTATCTTCAAGATTCCTAATGTGGTTATTTTTGATGGTGATTGTGTCCATCTGAATAACAATGATGTTTTTCAGCTTGCTGACTTCTTGTATCTTTAGGTTCAGCATGTTTACTGAGTCTGAAATAGCCAGCTTCAGAGAGGCAATCTCCACAGCCTATTTTTTTGCTAGAAGCTTGCTTCTCTTCAGTGCTTGCAGGAGTTCACCATAATTATCAATCAATTGATTGACATCTCCCTCAGATTCAGAGCCATCTTCATCTCTTGATGAAGATGCTTCTTATTCTAGACTAGTTACATAATCTGACATAGAAGGTGTAAAATGTACCTTACTAGGTCCAGGCTGCTCCTGGCTGGGTCCTTCCTCAGTCAAAGCCATCAGCCCAAGACAATGGCTGGCTTCTTCTCCTTTTTCAGATCTGGCATCATCATCAGCTTTTCCAGTGATTGCAGGCAGCATCTCTAAGAAGTCTGCTTCTACAGATTCTTCTTCAGTAGTAAATAGCCCAATGAGGGCTTCAGCTTCATCTTCCTCTTCTGACTCTGATGATGAGGAGTCAGTCCAACTCTTTTGCTTCTTGGCAATAAAGGACTTCTCCTTCTTTGCCTTCTGCTGATGTTCCTTCTTTCCATCAGCATCCTTTCTTTTGATAGGGCAGTCGGCTATGACATGCCCTGGCTTGCTGCAAAAATAACACACCACTTTAGAAGAAATATGTTTACTAGGATTAAAGCCATACCTGTCCTCTTTAGAGTATTTCTTTTTCCCCTTATAGTAATCTTCATTGGGATGAGAAGAAGAGGATGGCCAGCTTCTCCAATGCTTTTCTTAATAAATTTCTAAAATTGCCTAGAAAAGGCAGCAAAGTCTTCATCATAAATATGATAGTCTGATGTGCTGGTATCTGAGCTTTCTGACTCAGAATCAACAACTCTCCTTGGTGGATAAAGAATCTTTCTCCTGCTCTTCCTTATGGCTTCAGCTTTGAAGGCCACTGACTTGTCTTTGACTGTAGGCTTACTGAGTTTCTCCTCCTCCTTTCTAGCAGTCTGATGTATTTCATATGACAACATCTTTCCAAACAGGGTTGGTGGTGGAGTGTCTGCAAGTCTGGCCACTTCTCTGATGGCACAGATTTTTGTGTCCCAGTCTTTAGTTAAAGACCTGAGAAACTTGTCATTCAATTCATAAATGTTGAAGACTCTGCCATATTTCTTCAACTCATTCATAATTCTGAAAAAGTTCTCATAGCACTCAACAATGCCATCTGACTTGTCCTGCCTGAAGCTTTCATACTCCTGATTGAGCATGGACTTCCTGTCCTCCCTCAATTCTTCAGACCCCTCCATGTAGACAACTAGTGTGTCCCACATCTCCTTAGCTGTCTTGTAGTGGACTAGGTTTTGGAAGGTTGAGTCATCTATGACACTAACAATAATGTTTTGTGCCCTCTTATCCATTGTAGCTAAGATGATTTCCTCTTTAGTCATCTCAAAATACTGCTTTGGAATCTTTAGATTTGCATCAAGAACTGATGTCTTCATTGGGATGATGGGCCCTTCCTATACTGTGATGTATATCCGAGGATCAGAAGCTTGCACTTTCCTTCCAAATGCCAAAGGTCTCCTTCTCACAAATAGGAAGTTTCATGGATTCAAGTTCTTTATGATTCTCACCTGAACCCATCTTGGCCTTCTGATAGCTGCCCCTGGAGATCAACTCAGACTGTTAAGTCTATCTTGAGAAACCTCCCTCTAATACCACTTGAAAGTTTTGATTTCAAGAACAACTAATCACCTAGAGGGGGGCGGTGAATAGGTCCAATTCCAAAAACTTAATCAACTAATCGATTAACATCACATCATAGCAATCTCATCACAATCAAAACCAGCACAGCACAATACAAAGAATTTTATAGTGGTTCCCCAATTGATGGGTACATCTACTTTCTCCTTTCTCTTATCTAGCATTATACTAGATTCGACCAAACTTCCTTCTATCTTTCTCAGATTCTCGGATCTTACAGCTCAGAGCCCAACCGTCTCCTACAACTCGGGCACAACCCTACCACTGAGATCACCAAGATCCAACAACTCAAGTTCTTCTCAAAAACTCTACCTCAGAGTGACTCCACACTCCTACAGCTCAGGCAATCCTGCCCTACATCAGTATGAATCCACACACCTACAACTCAGGCAACTCCTGCCCTACCTCAGCCCTTATAACACAGGCTTACAATTCAGGCCTTAGCCTTACCACTCAGATTCAGAATGAATCTTACAATGACATATTAAATGTTGGATCCATAGTTTGGATTTGGGCTAGGTTCACTAATTAGGTTGCGTTTTGACCCATATTGTATAGCCAAGGTCAAGTGTATAAGTCCTAGAGTTTAGGCTAGTCATTGGGTTCAACCTTCATTGACCAGCCGGCAGAAGACCTCAATTAACTCAAGACTTAGAAGAATTCAGAGTTAAAATTGTCAGTTCGAAATTCTTCGAACTCAGCTCGACGATCGTTGATCGCAGATCGACGAACACATAGTTAATTCTCTGAGTTGAACTCGACGATATTCGAGCTCAGGTTGACAAAATCTGGAGTTCAGCTTCAACAGATTCTTTCCAGTTTATTTTTGCTGAACTCAGCTTGACGAAGACAGATTCTCTGCTCGACGAACTGTGAACGCAGAATTGGCAAGCTATTTCCAGAATACAGTTCGGTGAGCTCAGGTCGACGAACAGGATTTCTCAGCTCGACGAACTTGGAACTCCGTTCGACGAAATCTGTTTAGAGCTCAACGATTTCTGTCCAGTGCCAGACTTAGAGTTTTTGCTTAATTCTGTCCTTATTTCCTATATTATTTAGCAGTGATTTCCTGAGTAATTAATGCTCATATTCTCTTGAATATAGCCGTTATTGACAGCATTAATTATAGTATTCATCAGGGTTAATTACTTACTTAATTTATTGGGACAGTTGGGGAAACTCATTTAAGACAATATTCTCCAGCCGTTTTTCATTCTCCAGACAGATCAACAATAAATGCTTAGAATTCAAAATTTCAAAGGAGAATTTGACAGCAGAATATAAAAGAGTTTTTCTCTTTTCAGACGGCAATAACAACAACCAGAGAACTAACAGAGAATACACAAATACAAGAAAATCTCTCTGCAGAAAATAACCTGTTTTCCCCTTGTTCTTACTGAAGATTTAAGAAAAACAACAAACAAATATCAAGAGTCTTCCTCAACTTCTACTCCAGGAATATTCAAGGACAACAACTCTGAATCAGTCAAAAGATTTCTGGATCATTTCAAGACAAGGTTGAAGACCTACACCATGAGCAAGGCTCCAGGCTTTCTGAACCATTCATCATTTCAGAAGGAGCTTTGAAAACATCAATCCACTCGTCTTCTCTATTGTATAGAGAAAAGAGAAGACAACATCACCTCTCTCATCTCCTGTATAAAGGGTTTATTAACTCCCTTCAAAAGTTTACTCTTGGTTTTTGGGCACCTGATCAAAAGCTCAAAGGGTTGTGAGATCTCTCTAGAAATAGATCTTGTGGTGGCAGTCACCTGATCAAAAACCTGATAGCGGATTCCTACCAGGGTGGTAGAAGAGCGGATGTACCCAGTTTGGGGAACCACTATAAAATTCTTATATCGTTTGGTTGCCTATTTTATTTCTGTTCTTGCTTTGTTGTGATAGTTTAGTTTAGTTTGCATTTCCTGTTATACTATTATAGTATCACCTATTTTATTATTCTGATAATTTCTTAAAACAACCAAGAAGTTTTAATTATTCTATTAACCCCCCCCCCCCCCCCTCTAGAGTAATCAGGTCTATCCCCTATCTTTCAATTAGTATCAAAGCAGGTTCCTTTGGTTCTACAAGTTAACACTTGAACCAAAAGATCCTTGATAGATCTGATTTTCTTTTTCCTAGTTTTTCTGTCTATTTCATAACATGGCACAGAATAAAGATTATGCAAACACCAGACCTACAGTTTGCAATCTGAATAAGTTTGCTATCTGGAAAGCAAGAATTAAGGTTTATATGAACTATATTGATGAAGAAATATACAACTCTATTTTGATAGTTTCCCCTCAATCTACAGCTGCTACTACATCTATCAGTACACATGTTGTTCCAGCACCTGAGTGGACAGATGCGTGGAAGAAGGCCAAGATAGCAGATGTCAAGGCCATGAACATCTTAGCACACACTATGTCAGATGACATATTCCGAAAAGTGGCTGAGTGCACATCTGCCAAGGCTATCTGGGACTCTCATAACCAGATGGTTGTTGGTTCTGTAGATGAGAGAAAGGACATGAGATCAACTCTCATCTCACAATATGAAAATTTCAAGAAAGAAGAATTTGAGTCTGTTAGTGATATGTACAACACACTAAGCTCAATCATCAATGAGCTGAAGACTCTGGACAAGGACATCACTCTCACAGAAGTGAATGACAAAATACTCATGTGCTTCCCAAGCTCATGAGATTCTACAATATGGCCAATCAAGGAGGCCAGAAGCTTAAATGAGATTTCCACTGAATCTCTTCTTAGAAAGCTCAAATCTTATAAGCAGCTAATAAAGTCAAGGGAAGCTGCAGAGCAGAAGACTCCTTCATCAACTAGAAAGTAACAAAGCATAGCCTTCAAAGCTTCAGAAGAAATAGAAGCTCCAACAGCAAGTGAAGAACTTCTGAGTCTCTTAGCCAAGAGATTTTACAAGATGGCAAAGAAGGACTTCAAAAGAAAGTCATCTAGGCAAGATGACAAACCAAGGTATGACAAGACTCCAACTAAAGAGGTTGTTTGTTTTGGTTGCAGGAAGCCATAACACTTAATTTCAGAATGTCCAGAAAATCAAAAGAAGGAGAGAAAAAGAAAAAAATAAAACAGGAAGCAGCACTACAGCAAGCCTTCCTCCAGCAAGCATAAAAGGAAGGAGAAAGGTTTCATTGCTGAGACTTGGAGTGACACAAATGAAGAATCCTCATCTTATAGCTCTAGTGAAGATGAAGACGAGGCTAAGGCAAAAGAGATTTGCCAGATGGCCATTGATGCATCAAGCAGCCTGTATGAAGCTGAGCAATTAGACAATGAAGAATCAGAATCTGAGGCAGATCAGGTACTATCCTCTTTTGATTATAATTCAGATAGTTTTAAAACTGAATTTAAATCATTATGTATTGATCTAATTAATTCTGAAAAGGAAATTAAAACACTTAGAGAAAAATTGATTGAGCAAGAAAACTTGCTTTCTTAAAATATCAAGTTAAAAGATGAATTAACCCTAGCTAATGAACAGATCATCACACTGAAATCTAAATTAGCTGAGGTAAGGCAACTTGAAGAATCCCTAAATGGGAGAAGTATCAAGCTGATGGACATCACAAGCACAGTGAATGTCAGGCTTAATGGCAAGCTGGGCTTAGGTGCTTCATTAATCCAACTCACACTGATTCAGAAGAATATCTTAACAACCCATATAAAATTTGTTTAAGAAAAATGCAAGGAAAAGATAGATAATAATGTCAAACAAATAGAATTAAAATAAAAGAATAAGAAAAAGAATAAGAATAAGAAAAATCCTAACCATAACAATGTTCCACAGATTTCGTCGAACTCAGATCGACAAAATATGTACAGTTCGTCGAACTCAAGTTGACGAACTCCGAACGCAAACATTTATTATAATTATTCGTTGAACTACGAAACCAGTATGGTTTGTCGACCTGAGATTGACGATATTGGGGCCCAGAGAATGAATACTTTTATTCTCTGAGTGGAGTTCGACGAACTCATCCCCATTCGTCGAACTCAGATCGACGAACTTACCAGAATTCGTCGAACCCAGTTCTTTTAAACAAAAACTTCAATTCCTGCAGAACTTATAATCAACTAAGATCTTCCATTAACCAATTTAATCAATGGATAATTCCACCAAAAAGATATCATCACTTAGGTTACAAAAATCAACCTGAATATTCATATATTTCCAGTTTTAATTATGAAAATAAACAAGGACCCAATGTTACTTGGGTCAAGAATAGCTAATCTGTTTTATTGTATGTGAAAGACTATCCCACCACAGAGCAACAGTAGTATTTGGATAGTGGCTGTTCAAAACACATGACAGGAAACCAAGACAACTTAATCAATTACAAGTCTAAGCTAGGACTCAAAGTAATATTTGGTGATTTCAATTATGGCCAGACTGAAGGATATGGAAAGGTCAAGATTGGAGCAGTCACCTTCAGGAATGTTGCTTATGTAAGTGGACTGAAGCACAACCTTATATCCATAAGTCAGTTATGTGATGAAAGGTTTCAAGTATCATTTAACAAAACTTCCCATATTATTACTTCTATAGATAACCAAGTAGTATTAACTGGTACTAGAGTAGGAAATATTTATGTAGTTAATTTAAAGTCATCCAAATCAGAAATATGCCTGTTTAACCAAACTAGTAACAATAATGATCTTTGGCATAAGAGATTAGGACATGTAAACTTAAAAAACATTGCTAAACTCTCTAGGGACAAACTTGTTAGAGGATTGCCTTCTTGCCCCTACAAGAAGGAAAGCCTTTGCAGGGCTTGTCAGTTAGGCAAGCAAACTAAAAACAGCTTTAAATCTGTAAATAAAAGTGACTCACCTAGAATATTGTATTTGCTACATATGGACCTTTTTGGCCTTATAGATGTACAAAGCCTATGAGGGAAATCTTATACTTTAGTGATTGTAGATGACTTCTCAAGATTCACTTGGGTATTCTTTCTGAGATCCAAGTTAGATAACTTCAAGGTTCTTACAGATTTTCTCAAGAACATACAGATTGAGTACTCTACTCCAGTTACATTGATCAGAAGTGATCATGGTACTGAGTTTGAGTCTCTTCTTATGCAAGAGTTCTGTGAGAAGGAAGGTATCAGGCATTGCTTCTCAGTTCCTAGAACTCAACAAAATGGGGTAGTTGAAAGGAAAAATAGAACCCTAATTGAATCTACATGCACATTACTTGCAGATGCTCACTTGCCCCTATCCTTTTAGGCAGAGGCTGTGAGCACATCAAACTATGTACTAAACAAAAGTCTGATACACAAGCTCAAGAATAAGACTCCTTATGAGCTACTTAAATGGAAGAAACCTAAAGTAGATTACTATAAAAATTTTGGTTGCATTTGTTACATTCACACCAATAACAAGAAACATATTAGAAAGTTTGAAGCCAATGCTGAAATAGGAATTTTTCTTAGATATTCCCAAGTAAGCAAGTCTTATAGGGTTTATAATAAATCAACCATGAAAATAGAAGAATCTATTCATATTTCTTTTGATGAAACTAACATGTTTTACAATGATAAGATTCCTTCTACCAGTGAGACTTTGCAGGAACCAAACCTGTGTGAGAAATTGGATGAATTGACCCTCACCAATGTGGTTGTTACACATCCTTCTCCATATATTGCTAAATATAGTGAAGATGAAGACACTGAACTCAGTGTGGAGCCAACAACAGCTATAATTCCACAAGAGGAATTAATTCCTCAAGATGTTGCTTAACCAACTCTTCCTACTAAATTTGTCACACTTAGAGATCACCCTGTATCTCAAGTAATTGGAGACATTTCAATTGGTGTGTAGACAAGGCATCAACTCCACAAGGACATGATACATGCCTGCTTCATATCTCAAACTGAGCCCCAATCCATAAAAGATACTGAGCAAGATCCACACTATATCATTGCAATGTAAGAGGAGCTCAACCAATTTGAGAGATGTAGAGTTTGAGATTTAGTTCCAAGACCTAAAGACTACCCAGTCATTGGAACTAAATGGGTATTTAGAAACAAACTTGATGCTCAAAGTCTTATCATAAGGAACAAGGCCAGACTAGTTGCTCAAAGATACAGACAAGAGAAAAGCATTGACTATGACCAGACTTTTGCCCCTATTGCAAGGATTGAAGCAATCAGAATTTTTCTAGCTTATGCAGCCTACAAGAAGTTCACTGTATACCAGATGGATGTCAAAAGTGCATTCCTAAATGGTGAACTCAAAGAAGAGGTCTATGTAAAACAACCATCAGGTTTTTTTTTCTCCTACTCATCCCTCTTATGTTTTCAAATTGTATAAGACTCTCTATGGTCTAAAGCAAGCTCCAAGAGCTTGGTATGAAACCTTAGCTAGCTTTCTCTTAGAGCATAATTTTTCTAGAGCCATAGTAGATAGGACTTTATTTATAAAGCATTATCATGATAAAATATTATTAGTACAAATATATGTAGATGACATCATATTTGGTTCTACAAATTCCAAACTATGCAAAAGGTTCTCCAACCTTATGCATTCCAAGTTTGAATTGAGTAGCATGGGTGAGCTCTCCTACTTCCTTGGTCTCCAAGTGAAGCAGTCACCTGATGACATCTTCTTATCCCAATCCAAGTATGTTAAGGAGCTGATCAAAAGGTTTGGGATGGCTGATGCTTCAGCAAAGAAAACACATATGGCTACAAATGCTATAATTGATTCTGATGAATATGGGAAACCTGTAGATCAGAAATTATATAGGGGCATTGTTGGGTCCCTGTTATATCTTACAACAGGTAGACTAGACATTATGTTTGTTACATGCCTTTGTGTTAGGTTCCAAGTGAACTCTAAAGAATCTCACCTTAATTTTCTAAAAAGGATTTTAAGATATATAAAAAGTTGCCCTAATTTAGGACTCTGGTATCCAACTGAGTCAGAATTTGAGTTAACTAGATACTCTGATGCTGACTTTGCTGGATGTAGAGTGGACAGAAAGAGCACATCAGGGACATATCAGTTTCTTGGTGATAGGCTAGTGTCTTGGTTTTGCAAGAAACAAACATTTGTGTCCACCTCAACAACAGAAGCTGAGTATATAGCAGCTGGCAGTTGTTGTTCACAGATGCTGTGGATTCAAAACCAACTCCTAGATTATGGTATCAACTTAAATAATTCAACTCTACTTTGTGATAATACAAGTGCAATTTCTATTGCACGGAATCCAGTGCATCATAGTAGAACTAAGCATATAGATGTAAGACATCATTTCATTAGAGAGTGTGTTGACAAAAAGAAAATTAATCTCACCTTTATCTCTATGATTTGCAAAAGGCAGATATCTTCACCAAACCCTTGGATGAGAAGAAACATTTGTTCTTTATGAATCAGCTAGGCATGATCAATAGAGATGCATTAATTTAACTTTCTGTCTGTAGTCAAAGAATTTGTCACAGTTTGTCGAACGGAGATCGACGAACTAAGAAAAGTTCTTGAGAAATTCGTCGACCTGAGATCGACGAACTCTCTGTGTGCGAAGTTCTTTTCGTCGAAAAGAGAACGACGATATTGCTTCAGAAAATTTTTGTCGACCTGAGAATGACGAAAACTTTTCCCTTCTTCTGACTGAGATCGACGAACTCTTTTGTCAATAAAATATTTCGTCGAACCCAGATCGAAGAATTTCTTATCTTTCGTTGGATGGATTCTGCCGCTTTATATTTTGAAAACCATATATCTAGGTATTCTTCGAGCTCCATCCCGCGCTTTCTGTTCCCCTTGCACTTGATCTTTCTGTTTTCTTTTGCACACGAACAATGGCGATTCCAACGAACTCTCTTGCAGCAATGAAGTTCGACACCAGTTTTGATATTGATTTTGACTCGTTCTCTCACACTGATCAAATATTCATCGACATCCTACAGTTGTGCGAGGAACAAAAACTGAAGAAGTTCATGACAAACCGAATCAAGATAGCAGGAAATGAAATCAGAGAATGGGTTTTCACTACAACATCTCCAGATGAAGATACCATGATAGACACCATCAATGGAAACCAGGTCATTCTCACTCTTATAATTTTATCTGAAATCTTTTATTTGGCTACTGGATAAGATGATATTGAATTGACAAATGATGAATATGAGAATATGCAGAGCAAAATGGGGCATTCAGGAGGAAACCCCAATAAATTATTGAAAAGGAACTTGTTTGTTCAATATAAATTCTTGGCAGACATTGTTGGCAAGGTGTTACCGGACAAACATACAGCCCACGACTATATCACCAGGCACCAGTTTCTAGTGATGTCTGCTCTAGTTGAGAAAAAATCAGTTAATTGGGGAAAGACTTTGTTTGAGATGATTAAAAAGAAAAACACAAAGAAAGAAGTGTGTTTTGCGAGGATTCTGGGAATTTTCCTCCAGGAAAAGGCACCATAACTATTAGTTTCACAGCCCATCTCATCAATGCCTCCAAGAGGCTTACATCTACTCTTTTCGGCAGATGGGAGAGGACAATCGCTAAGCCATCCAGGGCTTCTTCCTCTTCCACACCTTTTGAGAGCACAAGGGCTGCTCCCCACCCTATTGAAGATGTTTCCGTTCCACCTCCTCCTTCAACAACACCTCTTCCTACAACAACTCCATCTCCTCAGTGACCTCCTCCTCCTCAACAACCACCTACCTCACCAATGCATCAACAAACTCATACTGCAACTACAGAACACATAACACCATCTCCATCTCCATTACCACCTCATCTTACTGACATTCCTCCTCATACATTCATAGCATCCCCCACATTTGACTTGCTCACCTCCCTACCATCTACACCAAATTCACCTCTATATGACATTTCCACTCCTGTTCCATCTCCTACTGCATCACCTTCCCAGGATGACATCATGCAAGATATCACTCCATCTGATGTCATTCCTCCCCTTCATCCACCTGTATCCACTCAAACTCCTCCTGAGTTTATGGATATGGATTCCCCTTCCATTTCCACCCTCCTGGAGCACATCACTCCAGTAATCAGGCAACTCATAGCAGAGGCAATAACACCTCTTGCTGCCTCCATCTCATCCCTTGCTACCCTATTTGCCGCCTCCTCTATCCCTTCTTATTCTAGGGGCCTGGTTCCATTATCCACTAAAATCAGACAAGAGGAGATGCTCGATGAAGAAGCAGCTCCAGCAGTAGCAGCAGCAGTTACAGCAGTTACAGCAGCAGAAATTGATACTGAAATGGTCTGTACAGATATAGAAATTACAGATATAGAAATTCCAGAGAGTATAACTGTTGGTGATTGTATTGTCAATCCCATAGTTGATTTATTCAATTTATTAAATTCTTTTGATACAGTTCATTTGAATTATCTTCCAGAAGTCTGCCCAAAGCACTCTATGGTTATAGTCCTCTATACTTCCCCAATAAGTCATGCAGTTGCTAAGCAACTAAAGACAAGTTTTGCAGCTCCAGCAGCTCCAGTGATCACAGAATAACAAATGACTGAGAATGTTCTTGAACTAGTCTCTTCCCCAGAGCAAAAGTCTATCTCCCCTCCCAAAGCTCTTTCCCCTCCTACTTATAAGATGGATGATAGTCCTTTACCAGACTTGGATGAAATCATTCTTGCAGACATAGCAAAAGAGAACTTAACAGTCTCTAAAAATATTGTTGCTCTACCAGACGCTGTAGAACCTCAAGTGCCTCCTCAAGCTGAAAAGCAAATTTCAAAGGAAGCCTTAAAGGCAATTGATGCTTTATATGACAATCCTCTAGGATCATCTGATAATGACAATGATGATGAAGACTCTGATGAGTCTGATGATTCAAAAACAAAGAAGAAAGTTGCTAAGAAAAGAAAAGCTCTTGCTAAGGCTGTTCCAAAGCCAAATCCCAATGCAGACACTCCCTACTATATTTTGTAGAAGATTACTCCTTACCCAGGGATGACTTCATGGATGTGGCTATCTAAGAATGAGCAGAAAGACAGGAAAAAGAGTAGAAGGTACTCTCCTCCTCCTCCTTCTCAAAGGAATTGGAGAGGTCCTCCTCCTCCTCCTATAGCAACAGGTGCTTCAGGGAATATTTCTCAAAGATCTACCTCTTATACTCAGACTTATCAAAGACAACATGACAGATCTTCAAGACCTCATTTTTAAGGAAGCAGTCAGCAGAAACACTCTTCCAGCAGCAGCAGACAACATCAACAATGTCAGAAGCAAGACAAGCAACATATAGTATCTGAAGTTGATAAATCTGAAAGAGATAATAGTCCAAAAAGGCCAGAATCTCCTCCAATCCCTTTTGTGGATCCTGAACAAGAACCAACTGCTAAAATGGCCAGATTTCAAGAGTTGGTTGGACTATCTCTCATAAACAAAGCTAAAAAGGAAGGAAAAGATCCCTCACAATATACTACCATGTCTTCCTATAGGAGAGAAGAATTAAAAAGATATGACAAAGCTAACAAATTTTTCAATGTAGATGCTTATATGAATCTGCATCCAGAGGCTGTAGTTTCAAGAGCAACTTCTCTCAACATAATTGGAGCAGCAGACATGACTATGTCAAAAAGAGAAGCTGCCAATCCCAATAGAGAAATCAAATTCAGACAGCCCTCTGAAAGTTCTGAAAAATCTGATAAAGAAAAGCCAAAGAAGAACAAATGAATATTTTGTCTAGTTTTTCAAAAGTGACATCATGTATGATGTCATCCTGGGAAGGTGATGCAGCAGGTGATGCAATAGATAGTATCTGAAGTTGATAAATATGAAAGAGATAATAGTCCAAAAAAGCCAGAATCTCCTCCAATCCCTTTTGTGGATCCTGAACAAGAAACAACTGCTAAAATGGCCAGATTTCAAGAGTTAGTTGGACTCTCTCTCATAAACAAAGCTAAAAAGGAAGGCAAAGATCCCTCACAATATACTACCATGTCTTCCTACAGGAGAGAAGAACTAAAAATGTATGACAAAGCTAACTAATTCTTCAATGTAGATGCTTATATGAATCTATATCCAGAGGCCGTAGTTCTAAGAGCAACTTCTCTCAACATAATTGGAGCAACAGATATGACTATGTCAAAAAGAGAAGTTGTCAATCCCAACAGAGAAATCAAATTCAGACAGCCCTCTGAAAGTTCTGAAAAATCTGATAAAGAAAAGCCAAAGACGAACAAATGAATATTTTGTCTAGTTTTTACATTTCTGAACTCTATTTGATTAATCTGTCACAAAGCTCCTGTTATGTATATATTTGATGGATGTTTTAATTTTCTGCTAAATATATTTTATCATACTTTGTGATTTTTTTTTCTTTTGTTTGTATTAGTCACCTCACCCGAATAGGGGGAGATTGTTGGATCCCTAGTTTGGATTTGGGCCAGGTTCACTAATTAGATTGAGTTTTGACCCACATTGTATAGTCAGGGTCAAGTGTATAAGTCCTAGAGTTTAGGCTAGTCATTGGGTTCAACCTTCATGGACCAGCCAGCAGAAGACCTCAATTGACTCAAAATTTAGAAGAATTCAGAGTTAAAATTGTCAGTTCGAAATTCTTCGAACTCAGCTCGACGATCGTTGATCGCAGATCGACGAACTCAGAGTTAATTCTCTGAGTTGAGCTCGGCGATATTCGAGCTCAGGTCGACAAAATCTGGAGTTCAGCTTCAACAGATTCTTTCCAGTTTATTTTCGCTGAACTCAGCTCGACGAAGACAGATTCTCTGCTCGACGAACTGTGAATGCAAAATTGGCAAGCTGTTTCCAGAATACAGTTCGGTGAGCTCGGGTCGATGAATAGGATTTCTCAGCTCGACGAACTTGGAACTCCGGTCGACGAAATCTGTTCAGAGCTCGATGATTTCTGTTCAGTGTCAGACTTAGAGTTTTTCCATATTTCTGTCCTTATTTCCTATATTATTTAGTAGTGATTTCCTGAGTAAATAATGCTCATATTCTCTTGAATATAGCTGTTATTGGCAGCATTAAATATGGTCTTCATCAGGGTTAATTACTTGCTTAATTTATCGGGACAGTTGGGGAAACTCATTTAAGACAATATTCTCCAGCCATTTTTCATTCTCCAGACAGATCAACAATCAATGCTTAGAATTCAAAATTTCAAAGGAGAATTCGACAGCAGAATATAAAAGAGTTTTTCTCTTTTCAGACGGCAAGAACAACAACCAGAGAACTAATAGAGAATACACAAATACAAAAAAATCTCTGTTCAGAAAACAACATGTTTTCCCCAAGTTCTTACTAAAGACTGAAGAAGAACAACAAACAAATATCAGGAGTCTTCTTCAACTTCTACTCCAGGAATATGTTTTTCTCTTTTCAGACGGCAAGAACAACAACCAGAGAACTAATAGAGAATACACAAATACAAAAAAATCTCTGTTCAGAAAACAACATGCTTTCCCCAAGTTCTTACTAAAGACTGAAGAAGAACAACAAACAAATATCAAGAGTCTTCTTCAACTTCTACTCCAGGAATATTCAAGGACAACAACTCTGAATCAGTCAGAAGATTCCTGGATCATTTCAAGACAAGGCTGAAGACCTACACCCTGAGCAAGGCTCCAGGATTTCTGAACCATTCATCATTTCAGAAGGAGCTTTGACAACAACAATCCACTAGTCTTCTCTGTTGTATAGAGTATAGAGAAGACAACATCACACCTCTCACCTCCTGTATAAAGGGTTTATTAAATCCCTTCAATAGTTTATTCTTGGTTTTTGGGCACCTAATCAAAGCTCAAAGGGTTGTGAGATCTCTCTGGAAATAGATCTTGTGGTGGCAGTCATCTGATCAAAAACCTGATAGTAGATTCCTACCAGGGTGGTAGAAGAGTGGATGTACCAGTTTGGGGAACCACTATAAAATTCTTATGTTGTCTGGTTGCCTATTTTCTTTCTGTTCTTGCTTTGCTGTGATAGTTTAGTTTAGTTTGCATTTCCTGTTATACTATTATAGTATTACCTATTTTATTACTCTGATAATTTCTTAAAACAGCCCAGAAGTTTTAATACTCTATTCACCCTCCTCTAGAGTAAATCAGGTATATCCCCTATCTTTCATTAAAGATGATGAATTACAGACACTAGAGAAAATTCTCTGTGTTTGTCTACCTGGACTGAGAAGATATCAGCCCTAACTTCTTTTTCATAGCAACAAGATCATACGGAGATCTTGAATTGATGCCCGGCTTGTTCTGGAATCAACTAGCAGATGAATCTGCTTCTTCTTCTTCAGGAATATCTCCTGATCTGGACTGAGCAGATTTCAGGCCTTCCTTTTTTGATCCAGCAAATTAATTTTCAGATTCTTGCTCGGCTTGGATCGGGAAGATAACTTCAGCAAGGGCACGCCTAGGCTGATTCATCTCTCTTAGAGGATTACTCTAAACCTGATGGAGTAGATGTTGATTGCACCAGCAAACTCAGAAGTCCTTCAGATTTGATCTTGGGTTCTTGGCTTCTACAATAATAGCAGATGAAGACGACGAACTCCGTTTCTCGTTTTTAATCAGAAATTAATCCAATTAATTCATTAATCATGCTTTTAGATCTTGATCTCTTCTGCTATTTATAATCTCGTCACATTGACGAGATGATCGACACGTGTCTCAGTTTTAA
This sequence comes from Platanthera guangdongensis, assembly GCA_039583875.1. Classification (NCBI taxonomy): domain Eukaryota; kingdom Viridiplantae; phylum Streptophyta; class Magnoliopsida; order Asparagales; family Orchidaceae; genus Platanthera; species Platanthera guangdongensis. Next base: position 137,124,905 of record CM077148.1, read on the forward strand.
CGGTGGTTAAAACCTCAGCTATATTAACTTGAGATCTACTGTATACTGACAACAACGTTAATGTCGATTTGTATCAAATTTGAACTTTGTTGACTTGTTGACTTTGCTGAGTCAGCATAATTCTGGACTTAGCCAAAATCAACTAACTTTTCTGAAATCCTGTGTTCGACGAACTTCAAACTTAGCTTGACAAAATCTGAACTCTGCTTGACGAAACAGTGAAGCTGAGATCGACGAATTATCTCAACCAGTTCTTTCTTCAGGTGAAGGCTGAGTTCGACGAATTCTCTGAACTCTGATCGACAAAATCTAAACTCTGGTCGACGATTCTGATAGATGAGTCTGTCTTATAGGTAAAAGCTGGGATCGACAAACTCTGAACTCCGGTAGACAAAATCTAAACTCTGGTCGACGATTCTGATAGACTCAGGGATTCTGGACTTAGAAATTTCTTCAGCTTTATCTGATGGCATTGAGAGCGTTGAGTGAGCTTGCCTCTCTCAACGATTCTGAACTTAGCCGATTTTCTGCATTCTTCACAGTAAGGCTATGATAGGATAATCTTGACTCAACGCTTCTAGATGTATGGCATTGAGTGAGTTGAGCTCACTCAACGCTTCTGTACTTGGCTGATTTTCTCAGGCTTTGTCTCAGTGATCTCAATGCTTTCTTCTCAGCGGTCTCAACTGTCTCAGCGCTTTTTGCTGAATGGCATTGAGTGAGCTTGCCTCACTCAACGCTTTTGGACTTAGGTAATTTTTCTGCCTGCCTACTCTCAGCGCTATTAGCTGGATGACGTTGAGTGATCTTACATCACTCAATGCTTTTGGACTTAGGTAATTTTTTGAGTTTCCAGCTCCACCTTGAGTCCACCTGTCATTGTCTCTTGAAATAGCTGTCCAATCATTGTGACAAAGACTAACCTGTATGCATGAACTTAACCATACATCAAATACAACTATTTCTATCTCATTGACATGTTTGACATCATCAAATCAGGGTCATTGGGATCAATGGACCCAACAACTGGCTTCACTCAACGCTTCTGTACTTAGTTGCAGCTTCTTGATGAGCTTGCGTTGAGTGAGCTGTCCTCACTCAATGCATCTGGACTTAGACAGATTTTTCTGTCAGTCTTTCCTTAGGCTTTGACTGATCATCGCTCTGTCGTCGCCTTCTGCTTTGGGCGTTGAGTGAGTTCTCCTCACTCAACGCTTCTGAACTTAGCCAAATGTTTTGACAGAATCTTCAAATGCTTGAGCTTGACTCAACGCTTCTCTTCAGGCGTTGAGTGAGCTGTCCTCACTCAATGATTCTGTACTTAGACGATATTTCTTCTTACCAATGTTGAGGCTTTGACAGAATCAGCTTTACTCGACGCCTCTTGTTATATGGCATTGAGTGAACAGCCTTCACTCAACGCCTGTGAAATTAGCCGCAATTCTGTCTTGCAAACTGCTGGGCTTTGACTGCCCATACTTTAGTCAACGCTTTTTGGAATCTGGCGTTGAGTGAACTAGTTTCACTGAACGCCAGTGGACTTGGATGATTTTTAGTCTTTTCAGCATCCTTTTTGGCATCTGGCGTTGAGTGAACTTGCTTCGCTCAACGCCTGTGGACTTATATAGATTTCTATCTCTCCACCTCTCTACCTTGTGACCACCTGTCACAATCACTTAGACAACCTGTCTAACCTTGTTCCAAGAAACATCTTGCACATGATGAGGTTGAACAATATCAAATACAAATATGCTTTTAGTGTTGATGGTGATGCTTCTTCAAATCAAATCTAGGGAATATTGAGGGTAATATTCCCAACAGAGTGTTCAGATGCGAAGAAGATGATGCATGAAGATGCGAAGAGGGAATGGTGGCCATTGAATAGGGGACATCTAGCGACGGTGGAGATTTCGAGCAGCGACAACTTCAGCGACGAGCAATGCGGCGACAACTTCAGCGACGAGCGATGCAGCGACAAATGGTTCGAGGCTTCTACTATGGTTCTTCACAACCTCACCCATCTATGCGACAACTTTCAGTGCGGTGGTGGACTACAAAAAGGAGATCGACGACGATGCTTTTCCTACAATATGAAATTACAATTTTGCTTTTTTGAAAAAAATCTCATAAACTAAACTAGGCTCGGGAGTGAAATTTATCCAAACACCCTCAATTTCAAAATAACCAGTGCAGCTTAACCCACTATCAACTATAACTTAAACTTCAATATAGCCAGCGATGACAGTTTATTTATACCAGAAATATAGGAATGCCACAAAGTGAGACTAAAGCCAGGGTAGGCCACACACCGGTACTCCATGCGCTCACGGGGTGGGCTTCGTCACCGGCAGCCGGCCCAAAGTCCACCGACAGGCTCGTCAGAACCAGATGAACCCGTCGAGGCTTCTTTGGCCCAACAGTGGCCCTTCCCGCTCCCCGCCGGACAACCCACAAGGGGTTCGCCGGGTCTAGTGAGCCCACCAGTGGGCTCCGGGCAAGCTGGCAGCAGCTCCGTTGTCGGCAATATAGCCTAGGCCTGCAAACAAGTCGAGCTCGAGTCGAGCTCATCAAAAAAAGATGGCTCGAGCTTCTTTTTTTAAGCTCGAGCTCGAGCTTCTTTTTAAAGCTCGAGCTCGAGCTTCTTTTTTTAAGCTCGAGCTCGAGCTTCTTTTTTTAAGCTCGAGCTCGAGCTTCTTTTTTTAAGCTCGAGCTTAAACAAAAGCTCGAGCTCGAGTTTAAACAAAAGCTCGAGCTCGAGCTCAACGAGCCTATTTTAAAAAGCTCGAGCTCGAGCTCGGCTCGAACTTATTATTATTTTAATAATATTATATTAATATTATAATGTATTAAAATATTTACCACTAATAATATGTATTATTTAATTAAAAAAAGTTCACCAGCTCATAAACAGGGTTACTTAGTCTCGAACTCGGCTCAAAATCAGGCTCGAGTTCGACATGCTCGAGCTCGAGTCGAGCTTTTTTCGAGCTAGCTCAACTCAACTTGCACCCCTAATAGAGCCTACCACACAGCCCTCGGGGATTTTTTTTTTAATTTTTTCTGTTTTATTCTAAAATTCTAATAATTTTTTAAAAAATTATATTAGAAAAAATATATTACATAATTAAAGAATGTACACACAAAGGGACTATCGTGCTGCCGCAACGCACCATCACTTGTATATATCAATTGTAATTAATACAACTTTACAATATTACGAGTGACAATACATGGGAAACATCATGTTGCCGCGACAGTACAACTACAACGGTATTGCAAGGCGGTTTCACTTGCACTAATAGAGTTCAATACTCCAGCTATCGGTCAATCATTTAATGTGCTCCATGGACGTGAGTAAAGGGAGCGTCATCACATCGCGACACCGCCATGATCGGGATACTATAGCGGCGGCACAGGGTTCCGTGTGCGTGTGCATATATGTAATAAAATGTGGGAATAAAAAGCTAATATATGAAAAATTAAATCTGCATCAAAAAAGAAAAAATGCAAGGGTAGCCACAGTTCAATACGCAGAAAAATCTGTTCAAAATAAACAAGTGCATAAGCATCGAGCATGGATCTCCCAACCTGCAACTAACATCAGAGCGGGCAATATGCAATTATTCCACCTATAATCAATTAGACCTAAATTAAATGGTTACATTCCATTGCGGCACTACAATACTCGAGGCGCACTAACTCATGTCCGCCAATTAAGAAAAAACGTGTTAGAAGCCAAAAGTGCTATACACGATGGAGCATTGAGAATTACTATGACATCAGAGAACTCATATAACACTAACTAAAGTATGAGCACCTCCTATGACTTATCGGTCTTTGGTAGGGGGTGACATCAAGTCAATTTCGATCAATTCTAACTTATCTCAAAATCCAAACTTTTTGGCTCAAAATCGACTAAGATTGAACAATCAGGGTTTGCACCATCATTTTACCTTGACAGCACCTGCCAAAACGCTACTAAGATTTCCCACCAGATTGTAACTGTGCTCCTATGCATAAAAAAGGCTAATCCCTAGAAAGTACATTCTAAAAGGTGTACAGGTTTGGAAGTGATAAGAAAAACTTTTCAATGGAATAAACAGAGAATGAAGATTACAAGTTAATACAGAGGCAAATTATAATAAACAGGACATGCCAAAAATATTGCCATGTGCCAAGGAAGAAGGGGTGGTGTGTGTGTGTGTGTGTGTGTGTGGGGGGGGGGGGGGGGGGGGTGTGGAGGTTGAACAAGGGGGACTAGAAAATATTTTGGATGTTAGTTGAAAATGGGAAAGGGCTCTAAAATATCCCGACCTAGATTCTGAAGTATACACAGGGGGACTGGAGGTTGACTGTCCCTTCAGAAAGTCAACTTCAAGTCTGAAAGATCATCCATTGGAATCTCTAGCCCCACTAGATCATGACCTTGCAGCAGGTCTTCATCAACATTCAACCATGAGCCAATATCCTGACCTTGTCCCCCCAGCCCTTCGGCCACATCTATTTCGTCGATCCCATTTATCGGCAAATTCGTGAAAATCAAGTCTTCTAAATCTTTGGGAAAATCAGGGTTTGCACCATTCCGAGGCTGTGACTCAAGTCGATTCGCGCTAGCATCTCCATTAATAGTAATTTCGGAGCTTGTTTCACACGGGCGGGCGAGACCATTTCCGGAGGTCGATAATTGAGCGATCTTTTGCTTTGGTTTCGTCTTATTTTTCCGATCACCACGGCCGACGCTTAACGAAGGGCGGCCAACTTTAGGGCCTGAACTTTTTACCTGCACATCTCTAGCATGATCCTTCTCTTTATCGCTCTTCTTCCATTTCGGTCCGACCGGAGCCGCGCTATACGGGGTTGATGCAGCCCTCGAAGCGGTGCTAGTGACAACATCATCGAGTAGAGCTTCCTTCTTCTTTGCTCGATTGAAAAATGGGTCGGCTTTACCAAATGCTTGCACCGGCATGTTTGAGAGGCCTTGATGCGGAAGGAACTCGTGCTTCTGTCCTTGTCTTTCCAAACTAGCCGATGTTAAACCTGAAGTCGAACCGCCAGGAGCTGTAATTAACGATGTGAGTTTGAATACTGATTGTAGAAAGAGAAGCCTCAAAGATGTTTAAGAAATCAAAATAATGGAATGATAACAGTATTTGAAAGTTTAAGAATAAAAGACAAACACATACTCTTTGCATAATCAAAAGGACCTCCTCCCCTCTAACTTCTAAAATTACCAAAATCTCCCCTCAAACATTACATTGTTTTGTTTTGTACATGCATGTTAATAATGCAAATTTAGAGGGGAGGACTTGTGATTTTAAAAAATAAAAGAAGGTCCGGGGGATTATGCAAAGTCGCAGGATAGTTTTTTTATAATAATTGCTATGACACGGGTGGACCCATATAGGGCCCAGTGTGGGCAGCCGCACAATGATTTTTAAAAATGTCAATTTTCAATTGTATAAAGATGTTTTTTATTTGTTAGGTACTAAATAAATAGGTTTATAACTAAAATCAAACAAATAACTATCATAGCTAAGTTGGAAGAGAATTTGGCAGATCATGGGCTATATTTTCCGGTATGGCGCATTTAGTTACCATTTTAAAGATATGATTAGAATTATTAATATTTTTAAATTTTTTTATTTTATTACTTCTAATTATGTGTCATGGGTTCAAGTCTCATGCATGACACATTTATTTACCATTTTTAGATATAATTCGAATTATTAATATTTTCAAATTTTATTATTTTAATTACTTCTAATTATATATGCCTTAAAAGCTTGGTGCTTTTGCTAATTTATTAAAAATGGAGAAAATTGAATAATTTATGAATTATCTAAAGTATTATGGTGAATAAAAAAAGTATTTTCAAATTTTACTATTTTAACTACTGCACAATTATGTATCTTAAAAGTTTATTATTTTTTGTTAATTCATAAAAATAGATGTAATTGAATAACAATATAATGTTAAACAATAATTATTTAAAGTATTATGGGGATTAATTAAAAAAATTGAGTCCAAAAAAAATAAACTATTGTCTAGGAAGCACCGGTACGGGTACGGATACCAGATACGATACGTACCCGGTACGGCGGTACGACAAAAATTAGAAAATAAGGATACGGGTACGTCATGATACATTATAACAAATATAATATATATTTATATATCACAAGTGCAATAACTATTTCTCAAACATCGAAACATCAAACATAAATCATAACTTGAAGTAAAAGTTCACAAATCAATGCAACATAACATGAAGTTTTCAAACATTAAGCATTCGTAAATATTACAAAATTTAACATCTTATATGTTTAACCAAAAGAGAAAATTAAATTTAAGTCTACTTATCAGTTTTTTTTTCTTCATTATTGGAGATCAACATATTCAATTTCCGGTTAGTTTAGAGACAAGATAGGCATTTGTTAATAACTTACGTTGAATCAACACATTCAATACATGTACTTGTAACAGAAACGAACCGATACCAGAAACAAACTCGGTACAGATACACAATTTAATTGGACGTACCAACACTTCTTAGCATAGAACCAACCTTTGTTTATTCTAGAAAAACATACCCCTATCACAATATGCAAAATGATGTATTAAGTCCAAGTGTGTCCACATAGGTGTATCCGTCGAGTATCGGGTACGTACCAGTACCGGATACGTATCCGGTACGAGTACGGTGCCTTCGGGGAAGTATCCGTGCTACATAGACTATTGTAAATAATTATATGACATTAATATAATGCATGCATATTTTGTTATATTTGTCATTTTTTTGAATAATTTTATATACCGCCCACGAGGAATTCATTAATCCGCCGCAAGCTATGAATCATTAAAAGAAGAATAAATTATTGATAACTCCCATTATCTTTTTTATCATAATAGATAATCCCTCTAATCTTTAAAAATAAGCTTATAACCCCTATTATCTTTTTCACTATAGTCAATAATTCCCATAATTTTTAGAAAAGTGTATAACTCCCCTTATCTTTTTCATCACAGTTAATAATCCCCTTAATATTTAGAAATAGGTGTATAACACCCTAATCTAATATTAGGTAGCTAAGTAATTGATAAAATATGCATATAGAAATCATTGTTTAGAGTTTATAATTGAACTATATATATATATATATAATATACCTACATATTATTTAATATAAATATATTTCATTCAACGAGAGAGATAAATGAGTATTTATAAAAGAAGATAAAATTCAAGTAATATATGTTTTTAAGTTTGTTTAATTTATTTACTTTGTTTAAATTTTAAAAAGGAGACCATTAGAGGCACCTGTTAGACATTGTGAGAGTATAGTCACTAAGCATGTTAAACGAGGGAGGGGTAGACCAATAAAGACTTGGAATGAAACTATAAGGAAAGACATGATGTACTTAGGCATTAGTGGGATTATGACAAAAGATAGGGCACAATGGCGACAAAGGATCTATATAGCCGACCCCACGATAGTGGGATAAAGGCTTGAGTGTTGTTTAAAATTTTAAAATATTTCTCTAATATGTAGGTAAATATTTTAATTATGTTTTATTTTTATATGAATTTTAAAAAGGTTTCTAAAATGCATATTTTTATCAATTATTAAGCTACAAGATGTTAGATTAGTTGGGTTATACAACTATTTGCAAATATCGGGGAGGTTATTGAGTATGGTGAAAAAGATAAGATGGATCATACACATTTCAATTGATTAGGAAATTACTGACTATGGTGAAAAATATAAGGGGAGTAATGAACAATTTACTATTAAAAGAAACAAGATTATAAACAGAGGATATAGCACTAAAATATTTAATGAATTAGCTCATACCATCGAGATATTTTGAATCAATGCTGTGACTCGACACTGAAAACAGCACATCTTGCATTGGAGATTCGCTGAAGCAGCTCCGACCAGTTTCCTCCAATCTCTGGCATTGGATTAATGTTCGTCTGGCAAACTCGAGGGCAAGTTGCTTCGAAATCTTGCTGACAGCATTTTTGTGGCACAAACCATGGGTTCCTCGACCACCCTGACAAAGAGAAATATAGTTCTCTAATGGCGAACAAGTAGTGGTTATCTAATAGAACATTGGAAAGATAAAGCCCCCAACAAGTTCACGGAATTTTTTTAGTGTAGGCTCTCATAATTAATAAAATTTTCTCTCATGTTCACAATTGGGGCGCTAGTAACTAATTAAATCTAGAAAATTAAACGTTTGGTTGGACGATAGCTCCATCATTGATCAAACTATGTATGCAAAATAAAATACAACATCTTAGATAAAAATGAGAAGTGCAAAAACAAATGAGATGGCAGTTCACACTTGTAATCTGCTAACCCAAGATATGTTATGGTGTCAGACGAGACAAACCCGTGATGGGGCCGCACGTACCAACATCGCCTTCATGCGACAGACACGTGAGCTTTATCTTAATTTTTGGGTTGTTCGGACATTTTACTTATGTACTTGTCGCGTAGTATTTTATCTTGTTGCATTTTAAATATTTCATCCCAAGTAGAGTAAGCCCAAGTGGGGGCGTGAACCTTAGATTGGACCAGCTAATTCTCTTCTCTCCTCTAATTCTCTAATTCACTCTCTTCTCATATCTCTCTCTCCCAATTCCCCCTTTCCAGTCTACGTGACCTGGTCCACCGCTCGACTAGAAGAAGCCACGACGATAAGCTCTTCCTCTCCAAGAAGCCGATCTCTCTTGGTATCAAAGCCAACCACCTAGCGCCGGTCCATCGACGGTACCTGTTCCCTGTCGCGCTCGCCGAACCGCAACCTGCGCGCCCTACCAACTCTCACTCTCACCGCCGGGTTGCTGCCCTCACCGGCTGGGGCACTGCCCTCCCCTTACAATGATGGAGGAGGGAGGCAAATCCCTACATCAAATAGTGGAAATAATTCAATCCAAACTCAACAACCAAAACTTGAAGATGGACGTCCTCAACACTCGCTTGGAAGCCTTGCAAGGCCCTCCGCGTCATTCATTTTCTCCTTCCCGTGACTCTCCGTCGACAAGCCGAGTGAACTCCCCCAAGAAGGCAATGGGTTTCCGTGCTCGGTTCGTATGGACTATCTCATCTATGAAGACTGTGAAGACCCACTTACGTGGCTTACGCGATGCAACATATTTTTCTCCAATCAGTATACTCTGTAAGAGGATCGTTGATGCGAACTCAACAAGTGCACTGATCGTACAAGTAATATAAAATGAAAGTGAGTTTACAAGTATCGATCTCTTGAGTAATGCAACGTGGGATGTGTTTTGTTAATTAAGAAAACTAATTGTAAAGTTTAAAATAAAATAGTGGATTTCATTGTTGGTGGTGGTGCAAGATTAAAACAAGAAAAGAAATGTGGATCGCAATCACCGCTTCGCAATCAGCTTCACAAAGCTTGGCTAAGATCGTTCAAATGCGGGTTGCAATCACCGCTTCACTTGAGGAATCCCAGATCCGGAATTACAACACCTCAAAGCTTTTCGTCATAAGTTAAATCAGGTTTTCAAACAAGAAAATGATCCATCAAAGCTATCGCTCTCTTCCTCTCAGCAAACATAAACATTGCATAGATCAGAAGTAAGAGTTCACAACAAGTGCCTAGAGGCTAGAGTGCATCATCATCAACACAGTAAAAAAAGTAATACGGATCATCTCATAGAGCGGAGAAAGAGGCAAAAGATACAACCAAATCCAGAGGCTTGCTGTAGATCTAGAAGGAATCACTGGGACGTCAATTTGTGTCCTTGCTCAGTCACCAACTATCGTCCGAGGTCCAGAAGGGTTGTCACCACCTTCCACTTTACCCGTCTTCTCCGGTAAACTGCAATCCGGCCACGTTAAATGCAAGGATCTCCTTACACGACAATGATCTTTAGTTATATTATCTCTTCTTGAAGCATAAGATGATGAGAGATGACCTAGGGCAAATCCCTAACTGCTGAAGAGGAAGAAGAGGTGATGGAGCTTACCCCTAAGGGGATTTTTTCATATGAAAATCTGGAATCCTGAAATGACTGCAAAATGAGGTTTAAATAGGGAGTCAGTTGGAAATTGTTTACGCACGATCTGGCATACGGTTTTGCGTGTCAACTGTGCGAGATCAATGAATTTAAAATGAAATCCCGACGAATATGGTGCCAAAATTTCATTTTAAATTCATTGATCTCGCATGGTTGGCACGCACGACCGTGAGCCGGACCGTGCGTGACCAATTTCCAGCTGACTTCCTATTTAAGCCGCATTTTATATAGGTTGTAAAATGAGGGTTAAATAGGAGGATCACCTTACTCCTTACTCGGCGATGATCTTGAGCTAGATTCTCCCTTCTTGAAGCATAGGATGATGAGAGATGGCCTAGGGCAAAGCCCTAACTATTGGAGCGGAAGAACATGTGCTGGAGCTTACCCCTAACGGATATTTTTGAATGAAAATCCATAATCCCGAAAAGGCTGCAAAATAAGGATTAAAAAGGAAGTCAGCCGAAATTTGGTCACCCACAGCCGTGCGTGCCAACCATGCAAGACCGATGAATTTAAAATGAAATTCCGGGCCTTCGGCGAATGCGGCGTCGTTATTTCATTTTAAAATCATTGGTCGCGTACGGTTGGCGCGCACGACCGTGCGCCAGACCGTACGCGACCAATTTCCAACTGGCTTCCTATTTCGGACTCTACAGGATTCACAAATAAAGAATCATTTTTATATAACATATTTCATACTCATTTAAGATGGATTTCATGCTTGGTTACTTCACATTAATTGAAAGATCACTTATATTTCATTAAAAGCTAAAAACACACACGAAGCATCTCTTTTAGCTTCATAACCCTTCGGGGAGAGCATGTCGCCTTCCCCATAAGTTTTACTATTCTAGTTGGCACTTTTTTACATGCGTTGGGAGCCTCACGCTGTGTTGAATTTGGCTTGGAATGCATGGGCAGATCACCCATATTTGAAAAGAAATTCTCATGACGCGTGGTCGTGCGTTTCTCTTATCGCATGTCTGTATAGACTGTGCACCCTCGTAATGTCGACTAGACTTCTCGTCGACATAGCGAAATCGTAGGTCGTGCAATATTCTCTGCGCACGGGCTTGGCCGACTGTGCGTGATCATCATCTGGAATTTATCAGTTTTTGAGCGTTCTGTCGGTACTCGTGCGTTTCCTTGACACACTGTCTATATTGACCGTGTGTGAGTAAAACACGGGCGTCATAATTTACTTAAAAAGAATATCTGCAGCGAATGCAGCGCCAAGATTTCATTTTAAATTCATTGGTCTCGCACGGTTGGCATGCACGATTGTGCGCTAGCCGTGCGTGACAAATTTCCAGTAGACTTCCTATTTAAGCCTCATTTTGCAGCCCATTCGGGTTTCCGAATTTTCATTTGAAAAAAAATCCCCTTAGGGGTAAGCTCCAACACCTCTTCTTCCTCTCCAGCAGTTAGGGCTTTGCCCAAGACCATTTTTCATCATCAAACTCTATATGTGAATAAGGAATGATTGTTATTCTAATTCCCTAATCCTTGGGTGGAGTGTGAGCTTGGAAACTAGGGATGAGGTTCTAATGTTTAGGTCATTTCTTCTCAACAACTAACGTTTTAAAATCTACGCCAACTGGTATCAGAGCTTCAAAATGAATAAATCATATCGAAAATCAACTACAGTCACGACAACGATATACATTTTGACAAAGATCAAGGTATGAAAGAACTCTTTATGGTTGCATGCCTTATCGAGGGATCGTAATCTTCGCATCTTGCAACTAAAGATACCATGAAGACAACTAATTATGCTACCTTTAGGCCATTCATTTGGGCGGAATTGGATAAAAGAACTGGGATTGTCAATTCCAATTCCGCTATTAGGCACTCCCAGATATCGATAGGAATTGGAATTGAAACCAATTCGGTGAGAATTCAACCTAGTTCATTTTTTCTCCCCCAATTCTGACCTTACTGTAACAACCCATGCTATTAAGAAATGAATAAAATAATGCTAATGGCATTTTTGTAATATCCTAATTAGGTTTCCTATAATAATCCTTAGCCGAACCACCCCCGCCCCGATTACATCTCTATTTTCGGCCCAAGGTTTCCCGTCTCCCGCATCCCGCATGCACCCGCAAGCCGTTTCCGCCGACTCCAGATCCCGCCTCCCAGGCTCGACTCCCTGCTCGCCGCCGACTCCTCCTGCCATGGCCGCCTCCTCCTACTCAGGCCGACGGCAGCAACAAGCATCACCTTTCACTCTTCTTCTTATCCGATCAGAAAGGGCAACAGTTTCTTCTCCCTCTCGATTTTGGCTGGCAGCAACTTCCTTTTTCCTTGGGCTCCGATTTCACCTAGGGTTTGCTCGAATCCTCCTCTACTCAGATTTCTAGGCTCGGATTTGAATCCATTTGGTAAGATTCTTCCTCCATCACCCTTTTTCAGATTTTTCATAATCCATAATGATTCATTAGTGCCCAAATTTGTGTACGACTTGTGATTCATGATTTTTGCCCTCCTATAGTTGTGTAACCTCTTTTAATTTTGATTTTCGGCGCCGCTCATCGGAACAATTGGTGGGATCTCTCCAAAGCCCACTCCAATTTAGGGTTCCCCTAACCTAAGCGCCGCCAAATCCCCGATTCTTTGTGGTGTCCCCTCTCCCCTCACTATTGAGGGAGGTAAATTTCTAACCCTCTCCTGATCAAGTTATGCGATGAATCAATGTCAGTGTTAGCGTTAGGGTTTCCGATAATTCAAATAGCATCTATGAATGTGCTTGAACGGGTCTGAAATAAGTTTCATAATTTTTGCTTGCGCCGCTTAGCCGCCGCCATCAGATTCAACCTCACTTAAGGCAACTAGAGATCTCTCTCTTGTAAACATAGAATTAAATTAATGCATCTATTCTTAAGACTATTTGACTTCACTCTTAAATATTTGATTTGTCAAATAAATTTAAATCTTGAATGTCTAATCTGATAGGTTAGTAGTTTATGATTTAATACGTTTAGAATGACATGAGTTTGTGAACGTGAATGATTTTTATTTAGAATTTCACTTAGATGAATGATTTTCTCATTTTACGTATAATTGGAAAAATGGTAGATTCTTGGGCATGAGCAACAAGATTCAAAATGATAATTGTTAAGGTTTCCTTTTAACAATCAGATGTTATGTGTTTTATATAATGTTCAGAAAGTACACGTGTTTATTTGGAAGATAATCGTGTCATAAAATGATTTAATCTAGATGAGTATTTGCTATCCCCAAAGCGATGCATAGTAATCTTACCACTCGCGATCCTTGAACCCGCAAAGTATAAAGCTCACTAACTAGTTTTTGGTGTCAACGAATCTTGTTTCTTGTGCATGTCTAGTTGTAAAACTTGGGTAAAGTTTGTTTAACGATATGATTTTCCCGTTTAACATAAATATGTTCCCGCTAAATCACTAACTATACAACAACGAATAACACTCAAGCCTTTATCCCACTATAGTGGCGTCGGCTATATGGATCCTTTGTCGCCATTGTGCCCTATCTTTTGTCATAATCTCACTAATGCCTAAGTACATCATGTCTTTCCTTATAGTTTCATTCCAAGTCTTTATTGGTCTACCCCTCCCTCATTTAACATGCCTAGTGAGTAGACTCTCATAGCGCCTACCAGGTGCCTCTAATGGCCTCCTTTGTACGTGTCCAAATCATCTTAGTCGATCTTCTCGCATCTTCTCTGCAATTGGTGCTACTCATGTCTTAACCCTGATATATTCATTCTGAATTTTATCTAGTCTCGTGTGTCCACGCATCCACCTAATCATTCTCATCTCCGTAACTCTCATTTTTTGCTCATGTACACAATTCAATGCCCAACACTCAGAACCATAGAGCATCGTTTGTGTAAATGCAATACGATAAAACTTGTCCTTAAGTTTTAATGGTACTTTACGATCACATAAGATCCCCGGCGTGCCTCTCCACTTCAACTAACCCGCTTGGATTCTATGTGTCATATCTTTATCAATACCTCCGTCTTTTTGAACCATCGATCCAAGATATTTAAAACAATCACTACGGGAAATATCTCAATCACCCAACTTAATAATGAAGTCATCCGTCCTTCTTGTACTCCGTCTTTGCCCTGCTCAACCTAAAACCTTTCTTTTCTAAACTGTCTCGGCAAAATTCAAGTTTTGTGTTTACACCATCGCGCGTGTCATCGATCAAAACGATGCCATCCACAAATAATAATAAGCTAGAATCACTAACTATAAATCATTTAATTCACTAATATCATAAGCAAGCCTTGAAATGTAGTGTTTAATTGATGCAACTTCTTGACTTGAATTCCCTCCTAAGTTCATAACGGGAACAAATAAATGGCAACAACAAGCATGAATTCTCTAATAAGCCCGACATCTGAACTTGAAAACTCATGTGCATCAAATAAAAACACCTACACAATTCATTAGTTACATTTTAAGACATTGCATGAATAAATATAGATATACTCCGGAGTAGGCTAATAATCCTAGTTGTTTCTACTTGTCTCACTTGTCTGTCTTGCCAGCTTTGCTTCATAAAAATTGGTACACATACATTTCTGATTTCTCTGCTCGTACTTTATCTTTACTTTGCTCACTTTTTGTTTCAATGTTCTGAGATTTTTTTCTTTTTGTTTTAGAATTTTTCTTAGTGTTTGTGACTGCGCCGCCTGCTGCTTGAGCCTGATCTGCGTCAAACTCCTGCTACTGGAGATTTATCTTGTTTTTTGATATGTCAGGTTCTATGTATTTTATTTTTTTTACTGTCTGATATGTCTTTTATGTAATATTTATGATCAGTTACTTTCTATGTTATCATACACTAGGCTAACAAACAAATAATGTACTAAAATTTGATATTAGTGCATGTTCATTTCTTTTGGGAATGTTATTGCATGAAATTGGTATCACCACTTGTATCATGAGTTTTTATTAAAATACACGTGCATCTAATTTTTCACTGATAAACTCTAAAGTTTCCGCATAAAAACAAACTATTTTCTTCTAAATTAATTATTTTAAATCCAATAAAGCTAAATCAGCTCTTGTCTAACATACATGGATTTTCTTCTGCTCATGCCTGTGGCATCACGACCCGTCCAAAGTGCACTCTAACTTTTGTTTAGACGGGTCGTGACACTTAGGACATCGGACTTGACGATTCTACCCGAGACCCTGCCTACGATCCCGATTTCTCCGCTCGTGCGATCAACGACAAGCCGTGCAACTCTCCATTCTTACGAGATCTCTCCTCCTTCCTCAAGACATTCTTCTCCGGCGATGCAGGATCCCTTCTTCTTCTCTGGTGGTTGTAAGGTGAGGTTTTCTGGTATTCCTCTCCGGCAACGGCAGGATGCCTCCCACTCCCCCGCTCGCGCGAACCCCGATTCCTCCGGCAGAAAGATTCCTTCCATTAAGGTGTTGTTGCTTCCTTCTTCGATTCTCATGTGAAATCTCCACCCATATACATGAAATTAATTAATTTTTATTTTAGTGTTTTATGATATCAAATGCTTAAGGTATGATTAAGGTTCGTTCCACCCACAATTTTCATTTAAGTATACCATGGTTTATTTTTATTTTAGTTTTATTAATAGGAAATCTCCCTGAACCTCTGATCTGCACTTGCTATGTTCTTGTTCGATATCTTGTTGTCATTTTATTCTCATGTGAAATCTTGCCAGGATTCGACCCAAGCAAGGGTGGAAGGCCAGAGTTCTATTTTGAGGATGTAGTCAAGGTTGCTCGAGTGAATATATATGATTACTTTATCTATATTATGAGATTTAATTCAAGTTCTGTGTGTTTTTGCTGGACTTAATTGGAGTATGGATGTATGTTCATATTGCTATCAAGTATACTTTGTATTTGCTATCAAATACTAGATTATTATTGGGATAAATAGCTTGATGTTGCTGCACAGGGAGTGTGTTTTCTTTCTTGTAGTTTTAAAAAATTTGAGATGAAAACATTTTCTTTGTAAAACTGTATCTTGTACTATTATATATGAGGGATAAGAAGTGATGATCTGGAGAATACTTTGAAGAAGTTAGCTGTCACTATTTTAAATTTTAAATTTCAATTCCATCCACTAAATTTTAAAATCCAGCCAAACATCAGAATTACTAATTCCAATACAAGTGACAGAATTCCTGCATTCAGCCGAACAACAAAATTGAAATTGACTTCAGGAATTGAAATTGAGTCAATTCCAATTCCTGCATCTCATTTCCTGCCAAACGAATGGAGCCTTAGGGTCCGTTCGACGCGCAAGTATTGGCTTCTCGAATTGGCTTTGGTCAAAAAATCAATATCAGCGAGAATTGATTTTGTGCAGAAAACCAATTTTGTTGTTCGGTTGCAGGATATAATTCAGTGAACAAAATTGGAATTGATATATAAAAACTATCGGCTGCACAATGGAATTGACTTTTTGAAATTGATATATAAAAACTGTTCCAATGCAAATATGTTGTGAGAGGTATAGACAAGCATATAACTTCAATCCAGATCTAAAATACAGATCTGAAAAAAATACTCAGAAATACAGATCTATATAACCTCTTCAAGGTGCATGCCAAAAAATTTATGCATTCAACTAACAAAAAATACAATGAAGAAATCGACACGGGCTAAACATGGATAAAAAATAGATTTAATGTTCACAAATTTCAGATCTAATGTTCATAAATTTCGGATCTAATATACATAAATTCAAGATCTAATATACATAAATTCAAGATCTAATATACATAAATTCAAGATCTAATATACAGATCTAAAATTCAGATCTACAATTCAAATCTAAAATTCAGATCTACAATTCAAATCTAAAATTCAGATCTACAATTCAAATCTAAAATTCAGACCTAAGAACAAAAGAACATCTACACCAAAATCTAATATTCCGATCTAAAATTCAAGATCCAATATTCCACCAAAAAATCAAGATCTAATTTATTCAAATTTTAGCGAAGAACATCTAAAATTTCCAGATCTACACACGTGAACGGGAAGAAGAGGAGAAAGACGGCGAAGAGGAAGAAAGGGCGTAGGAGTCGGAGGAAGAAGAGGAGGAGAAGGAAGAAGAAGAGGAGTTAGAGGGAAGAAGAAGAAAAGGAGGAAGAAGAGGAAGAAGAAGAGGATGAAGATGCAAACCATGTTTCCGATCTGCGCGTGAGAAGAGGGAAGAAGCGTCGGCGTTCGTTTTGGGATTGAGGAGGAAGAAGCTCGGGCACCAGGTATGCGCCTGAGAACGCCGAAGATCCTCGGGTTGAAGTAAAACCGCTGAATGACTCCGTCAGGAAGTAAGAATTCGGGCAGCGATATTTTAGACAAACCCTAAAGTCGTCGGTTTTAGCATGAAAGCCAATTCGGGACAAATTCCGTCCCACCGAACCCAAAAATTGGCTTTAATGTGGCCAAAGACAGTTTCAGAATGTCAATTCCTGCGTGCCGAACAGGCCCTTAGGGATTTGATGGGGTTTTGGAGAGGGTGAAGGAGTGTAGGAGAAGTTAATGAGAGAAATCCGAGGAGAACTCCCGTGGACATGTTGTGCCAAGGCTCAGAACCTAGGCCGAGTACTTCGTTGATCCAAAAGATATCAAATTCCCATGCATAATTCCCTTAAATAGTCCCACAAGGGAAAACTAGTAAATATAACCACATGCTATGTTGTTTAGGGTGTGCCCTAGAGTGCAAGTGATAAAATCCTCTTCAACCACCCAAGCGACCTACATGACATCTGGAATGCTCAGAGTAATGGGTACATATAAAAGATCTGCATCTATAATCCATGCATGAAGAACCATAAATAATGGTCCAGAGGGAGCCCTGAAACATGGAGGACAAGCTTGATGAAATAGTTGATGTAACTGTCGATTGTGGCTGTATGGCAAAGGCCATAGAGACTTTCCACAATGTTGCACGAGTACGGTGATCATACCTCTTGATAAGGGTTTTCTTCAGTTCTCCCCATGTGAAGCCAAAAGTGGTGAAGAAGAGTCATTACACCAAATGAAGTGTGAATACCTCCATTCTGAGGAGGCCGTAAGCACTTTTTACAGCTCAACGTTGCAGTAGATGTCAAAAAATTGACTCACTGTAGCGATCCACCCCATCAAATCAGATCCATTAAAACAAGATATTTCCAAGGAGCGGAATGCATGGACAATGGCATCCATAATGGAGGGGTGGCCGAAAAATGATTTGGTGGCGTGCCGAGAATAGAAGAAAGAACACCCAACATGGAGGAGGAGGTGGAGAGCGATTAAGGAGAGCATGGTTCAAAAGGTAGTCAATACGACATAGAAGCCATGATCTCCTCATGGATGTCTACCGACGGGTTAGGGCTTTCTCAATGGCATCGATGTGAGCGTCGATTATGCTGCGTATGGAGGGCCTCAACAGCAGAACAAAAAGAGAGGTTGCAGAGCAAAGGGGCCGTGTTTCCCGAAGATGTGTAAATCTGGGCGTGCATAAGCTACACGCACTACTACCATTATAGTTGCACGTGGTTATGAGTGTCGGTGACAAGGGAATCGTGGGCCTGGTGGTTTCCACTCGTGCAAACTATAGAGGAAAGATGCACTGCAAAATTATCAATGCAGCGAGGCGATGCGGGATGATGTACGCGAAGATCCAGAACTCAGAGACCAATGAGATTTGGGAAGAACATGTGACACGGGGAGATCTATGGTGTCTGAGCGGAAAAACGAACAATAAGCACAAAAAACGCAGAACATGGGTGGTTCTTGCATGGGGTGTGAGTGGCAAATTGCGAGCGGCGAACATAACACGCGGGAGGTGGGGCTGGTTACCAGTAGATGTAGCGTCCAGAGAGGAAAGATCAGATCAATACTACCACTAGGAATTTTCTAGGGTGTCGGGGAAGAAGAAGAGGGAGGAGAGAAAGGGGTGAGAGAAATCCAAGGAGAACTCCCTTGGGCAGTCCTAAGCTCAGACCTTCATTGATCCATAAGATATCAAATGTCCATAAAACATTCCCTTAAATAGGCCACCAGGGGAAAACTAGTTATTAATGCAAATTAAAATGCGAAAATTAAAAGGGCATATAAAAGACGTTGTGCTAGAATCCGCCTTCCCACAATTGAACCCTAACAGTCAGCATGTCCCCGCCTCAAACAGATGCTCCTCATCTAGGAAGCACCGATAAGAGTACGGGTACCGGGTATGATACGTACCCGATACGGCGGTACGCCAAAATTTAAAAATAAGGATACAGGTACGACATGGTACGTTATAACAAATATTATATATATATATATCACACGTGCAATAAATAGTTCTCAAAATATTGAAACATCAAACATAAATCATAACTTGAAGTACAAGTCCACAAATCATTTCAACATAACATGAAGTTTTCAAACATTAGTCATTCATAAATATTATAAAATTTAACAACTTATATGTTTAATCAAAAAAGATAAAATTAAACTTAAGTTTACACAACAGTCTTTTTCTCCTTCTTTTTCTTCATTGTCGGAGATCAATATCTTCAATCTCTGATTAGTCTAGAGACAAGTTAGTCGTTTTGTTAATAACTTGTGTCGTTTCAACACGTTCAATACATGTACTTGTAACAAAAACATACCAGTATCAGAAACATACTGGGTACAGATACACAACTTAATTGGACGTACCAACACTTCCTAGCATAGAGCAAAATTTTGTTTACTCTAGAAAAAAAAGACACCTATCACAATATGCAGAATGACGTGCTTGTCCAAGTATGTCAACATAGGTGTATCCGTCGAGTATCGGGTACGTACCGGTACCGGATACGTATCCGGTACGGGTACGCTGCCTTTGGGGAAGTATCTATGCTTCATGCTTGTGTCAACCACATTTAGGTGCTGGTTGACGTCAACACTCGTGCTTTGTAACAAATTCAGACTTGGAAATGGTGCAACAAACCAAGAAAAAGGAAGTTTTTGTAAGATAAAAAACATTTGTAAAAATAGATGTACGAACAAAGGTTTCCAAGGAAACTGAGAAAACTTCCAACATTCTAATTAAAGTATTCATGACTCATTTCACAAAAAACGTGATTATGTTATCGCCCCACATGACCAATTATCTATTTAGTTAAGTAGTGTTGCCATGTATTCATGTTAGGTGTCTTTTATTAATCGAGTCGATGTTGAGTCTGTAGTGTTTTCTTGATTCAAATTATGCTCGTTATTTTGGAGTTATTTACACTCATGTCACTTGTAGTGTTATAAGTAGATCTCTTGGGTCATGTATGAGCTTATGAAATGAATTAACCAAGCTTTCTTTATCTCTAAGTTCCCTTATCTCTCTCTAGTTCTCTCGTCTTCTTTCTATTTCTAGGTTAGGGTTGAGCAGGGCTCCCATTCTTCCTCTCCCCTCGCATTCTCCATAGATTGAGTTTGGCTCCCCTTGTACCTCCGCCTCCACCGCCACCTCTAATGAAGTTATGGGCTAGGCCCATAACATCTTGGAATCATAGCTAACAGACACATCAGAGGCTTCCTTGCGACCTCCGCTCCCCGCGCCCATGCAGACCACCACTTTCATGCCCGCACGTCCCTATAGAATCCAATCAATGCCTCCGTGACAAGCCACAAAAATGGCATAGCAAGCCTTCCATCTATCTTTAAAAAGAAGACGGAGCTGTTAATTGCATTAAGAGACCCCAAGAAAAATGAAGGAATAAGATAGATAAAGAAACAAATAAAAACTGAAGATAAATATAACATTCAGTTTGCATAAAGAAAGAGAACCTCAGCAAGGTAAGCATAAGGGTTTTGTGCTTCTACAACAAACTTAGATGCTAGTACTGTCTACTGACTTTTAGTGAATGACTGAGAAGATCGTAGAAAGGCGTTGTGCACACGCACCTTATTCCATACAATACCAAAATCATTGTTCTTAATGTCCTCCGACATGTTCTGACATGTCTGGCGATATATCACTTTGAGGGCAAAAATATAAAAAAATTAATTGTCTTTTTATAAAATATAGGCCGACATATCTGATATTTTTCGATATATCAGACAACACGACTTTTGAACATATCGTCCGTTGTTTTATTTTATACTATGTCATTCATATATGTTTAAATCATTTATATGTAATATATTATATATACTTAGATCGATTGGACTTATTATTTTGTTCTCATTAATATGTATTATTCTTATAATCAATTTTATTTATTATTTCTCATTATATCTGTTATATTTCGTATTACAAAATAATTTAAAATTTTCAACACATTTATTTGTTGATTATATTTGCAACAAAATTTATAAAATTTAATGTTATCTAAATAAAGTTATTGAAATATATTTTTTAATATATCTATTTGTATCTATTAATAATAGCGGCAATGTGTTATAAATATATATATTTGGATCCTCTTCGAAATTATTTTGGGATATACAAGACTTAGTGTTCGTAAACTTATTAACTAATTTTTAATTTTAGAACATATACATATACTTAGTTTATATAAAACTATGCTTTTATTTATAAGATAGAAAAACCCGATATTTAAAAATATTCATGACATATCTCCAACTTTCGATATCTAACATTTATTTTAGATTCATTCAGGAGAACCAAAGTGCACGGGGGAGTGTTCCATCTATCTTGAAAAAGAAGTAAGAGTTGTCAGTTGCATTAAGAGACACGGTGAAAAATGAAGGGATGAGATGGATAAAAAAGCAAATAAAAGGGGAATGTAAATAAATATACTACTTCGTCTGCATAATTGAAAGAAGGCCTCAACATGGTGACATGATGCTGGTCTAGCATGATCATTGACACAAGTTCAATGAAGGTGATCGAAATGAAGAATATGGGAGGAATCTTTTTTTACACCATGGTCGATGTTGGTTCAGCGTGGGCATTGACACAAGTTCAATGAAGGTGATTTACATGGAAAATATGGAAGGAATGATTTCCACACCAACGGAAATTGGTTCGATAATGGTTATGTAAATGACATGGAAGTTGCGGAGTAGCTCCTAGCGGGAGACTAGATGAGGACAATTCTATGGCAACTTTGATATGTAGACTTCATGAATGGCTATCAGAAGCAAATCAATTCTTTGATTACATGGAGCTTCTTGTTGACAAGAGAGTAAAGCTATGGAAGATGGCTATCGGAAGCGAATAATTCTTTGACTACATGGATTTTCTTGTCGGCATGCGAGTAAAGCGAGTCTACTATCGATAAAATTTGGTATAGACTGCAGAAAGACTGCCAACAAGAAGAAGAAAATACCATTACCACCTAAAAAATGTAAATGAATTTGAAGGAGCAATTTTTACATAATCACTATGAGCAATACATTCTCCATCAATAGTAACAGTGTGCTCAAAATATTTGTAACATCATGGAGTATAATGTAGAGTTAATACAACTCATTGAATGTCACCGCCTCGACGTCTTTCATTTCATGGATAGAGTAAAGCGAGTGATCCAAGACAGCATTAGAAACAGTGCATCCCTATCCTAATGGAGGCTAGAAATTTTGAATAGTAAGTCACGCAATGGACACAAGATAAGTGAAAGCTAAGCAGCAAGACCTGATGGAAATCAGCCTCAATGGAGCTCCCCATGAACCGAACATGGGAAAAACACTACATGAAGACCTTTACTGGAAAACATGGAAACGTGGTCAATAGAAAAGATGACAGAAGTCAGCAGCAAAGATGGATGAGATGTTGACAAGAACGATGTCAGAGAGATCTGTAGGTAAGAAACCAAAATATGTGACTGTTAACCCCCATGCCAAACACATGCTCAACAGACGATTCAAACGCAACCAACCTTGACATCACTCCAATGATTGTCAGGGTAGAAAATATGCAGTGTACGTAGATCATGAAGCGTTTGATATCTAGCGCTATGAAGATGTCTGCAGTCTAGACAACTCCAATGAAATGATTCTTGAGTAGCATGAAAGATCATGATCGCACCCAAGGTCGCTGACTGGTTACAAAGAAACTAGAACCAAGTGCATCGTCAACAACTAGAAACATGGAGTGTCATGGACTACGATGAAATTCGAAATTCATAAGTTGACACCATTGCACTAATTACAATGACGACCTGATAGGGATTGCCTATTGCAGAGATATTTATCGCCGTGAATATCATGACTCCCGTTTGTTGGGTCAAAGTGTTTGGATTCAACGCCACATCTCCCATCTTAAGGCATTTGCAGCTCGATTTTCTACATGACTCTAGGTTTGTGGCTGTGAATGACGATGACGTCGTGGGTAGGTACTATGGACAACACAATAGAGGGCCCGGCCTCTAAAATGACCTGCTTGCCCATGTCTCGGGAGGTGGGAATAGAAGGAATTCCATTAGTATTCCTCGGTGCAGGAGCTTCTCGAGAAACTCCTCAACTACATGTAATGCTCGGTGAAGTAGCTGGTCTCCTCGTGAAACCTGTTATATCGACGACTTCCTTATTCATGGTGGTCGATGGGATGGCTGTGAATGCTTGTAGTAAGGTTTGTGGTCGATGACACATCGTCTTCGCAATTAGCATGCTAAACTAGGGGAGCACAATCTCCCATTGTGATTCTTGCCTTCACGGGGCTTGGTTGTGGAGTCCGAGAGACGTGCGCCGTTCCTGCAATTGGTAGGGTGATTCGGCGTGGTTGCCCATGGAGGAATCCTTTATCTCGCACCCACAAGAATTTACTTTCTCTCTCTTTTTTAGGAAGTTGTGCACTTCTTCAGGGTCAGGCGTCGCTTTTCTAAATGGGTTAAGAACATTGTCCTCCGCATTCATATGATGTTTTGCTTGCTCTAGAGCTTGCATGTAAGAGGACATCACATGTTGAAGGTGGGGAGTTTCGATTGCGGATATTCAGTGGGAGGCAAACAATGCAGATACAATAACTGAAAGACGACAACTCAACCTCGTTGTCATCATCGCCATGATTTTTCCCCTATAGTCAACAAGAATTTCAGTGGTAAGCCCATGTGATGGGCTTCTAATTCTTGGAATGTTGTGTCCCGTTGCTTTGGTTGAACAACACTTTGTGCGATGGCACTGAAGGTTGTCAGGGATTATGGGAGATGTTAGTGGAGCGGACAAGGGGGATGAGCATTGTTGGGGATGCAGAGAGGTTGATGCGGAGTGAGGTTGCAGAATGAGAAAGTCGGGGGGGGGGGGGGGGGGGGGGGGGGGGGGGATGATGCATGGACATGAGTGTTGGAGAGTTTTTGTACTATCTGGATCAGGATGGCAAGTGTTTGTTGGATGGATGACAGGTCGTGCTTGATTTCGAACTCCATGTTCGTCATAGTTTTTGCTTCGTGGTTGTCAGTTATGGCCTCTATTTCAAGTTTTCCTTCACTTGCCCACGTTCACAACACCTTTTAGAGTGTTGAAGCATGATCTGTCCACGCACAGAGTAATATGAGAATAACCTTACTTAGAGCATGAACGGAATTATAAAGGATCTAACAACAACACAAGAACCTTCAAGCATGAATTGTCCATGGAGTAATAGAGCATGAAGAACAAGTGTGGTGAGAACCACATCCTACAGGTAAATAGTGTGTGAAGAATTGGTGTTGCAAGAACTACACCACTTAACAGTGCAAGAACCACACCACTTCACAGTGCAAGAACCATAGGAGAGGATTTCATGATGTGAAGGTGTAGCAAGAACAACGCCCCTCTACATGTGTGAAAACTACTGAGGAAACTAAAGAGAAGATGTAGCGATTATTTAGGGTTAGGAAAGAAGGAGGCTACACATGATCATACTTTCATAAACCCTAAAGGGGGCTTACCCGGAAATATATATCCGGGCATGGAGGGGCCGGCCGGCCCCTCCCAAGGGGGCTGAACCCGCCTGGATTTCAGCCCCTGGCCGGCCGGTTCACTGAGTGGGGGCTGAACAAGGTTCAGCCCCGTTGTTTAGCGCGTCCTTGCTCCTCCGATCATAGTGGCGACCCGTGAAAGCGTAGCGGGGGCGTAACATTCCCCTCCCCATCAAGATCCAACTTGTCCGACAAGTTGGTAATCCGGGTCAGAGCTCCTTGAAATCGAAGAAGTCTACCCAAGGAGTTGTGTGCTGGCGGCAAAATTCTTCCACTGACCAAGAGCTATGGCCGAGAAGTAAGAAGTTTCAACGTGGCTCACCGAATTTTCTTCCACCGGTGCCGTTCAAAAATAAATCCTCTGGGAGCGGACATGCAGCTCGCCCGCAGGCGTAAGCTCAGGTAATAAGGAACTTGGCTGGACATGCGGACCCAGCTTCCGCTTGAGCAAGGAGACGTTAATGTAGGATGAATGCGGGAACCTTCCGGTAATTCCAACGTATAAGCTACCGGCCCCACCCTGCTGATGATCTGAATGGGGCCGTAGTAGCGCGGGGAAAGCTTATGGTTGTCCACGACGAGCCACAGACAGCTGCCGGTACGGCTGGAGCTTGAGAAAAACTTCATCGCCCACGGCGAACTCCCGCTCCGTGCGGTGCTTGTCCGCCTGGGACTTCATGCGTTCCTGTGCCAGGCGTAGGTTCTCCCGAAGAGTGACTAACATACGATCCCAATCCAGAAGAGCCCGATCCACCGCCGGAAGTGGCAGTTGCTGCCGGGCTCATAGCTGGCCAAGGTCGGAGGAGGCCGTCCGTAAACCACCTCAAACGGCGTCATCCTGCTGGCTGAATGATATGACGTATTGTAACAGTACTCTGCCCAGTGTAACCAGTCCGGCCAACTCCGAGTCTCATCCATCACAAAGCAACGAAGATATGTCTCGACACCCCTATTGAGGACCTCCGTCTGACCATCCGACTGCGGATGATTGGCCGTGCTGAAGTGTAAGCGGGTACCCTGCAACCTGAATAGCTCCCGCCAGAGCCCACTGACGAAGGTGGGGTCGCGATCCGAAATAATGGCCCGAGGAAGGCCATGCAGTCTAACAATTTCCCGAGCAAAGAGTGCGGCCACAGACTCCCCGGTATATGGATGGCTGAGGGCCAGAAAATGGCCGTACTTTGAAAGCTTATCCACCACCACCAAAATGACTGACTTGCCTTTCGACTTAGGCAGCCCATCAATAAAGTCCATGGAGACTGTGTCCCAAATAAGCTGCGGAATATCCAATGGCACGAGGAGCCCGGCAGGAGAAGAAGTCTCATATTTCTGCCGCTGGCAGATGTCACAGTGGCGAACAAACTGCTGAATGTCCCGTCGCATTCCTGCCCAAAACACGTTTGCTCGCACCCTCTGGAGGGTCCGGAGCACCCCCGCATGTCCTCCTGTGGGAGACGAGTGGAACTCATGCATCAGAGATCGTCTTCCAAGCTAAATCGGCGGGAACGACCAACCGTCCCCGATAGTATAGCCGGCCGTTACACAAGTGATAGCCGGTCGGCCCCGTCTCTCCCCGCTGTAAAGAGTCCACCAACGGCCGAAGCGTGTCCGACCGCAACACTTCCTCCTGAATATCCTCCAAAGAGTCAACCAACAGCCCCGAAATATTGGAGAGAGCAGCTCCTGGGAGGCGAGAGAGGGCATCGGCGACCACATTCTCTTTGCCGCGGCGATACACAATCTCATAGTCGTATCCCAGAAGCTTTGTAACCCATTTTTTGCTGTAGAGGCGAAGAGACCCGCTGGTCCAGAAAGTGCTTCAGACTCTGGTGGTCCGTCCTGATCTTAAAGTGCCTGCCCAACAAATATGGCCTCCACACAGCCACCGCGTGAATGATGGTCAACATCTCCTTCTCGTAGGCCGAGAGACCCAAGGTACGAGGAGCCAGGGCCTTGCTGTAAAAGGCTATTGGCCGCCCCGCCTGCATCAAAACCGCCCCGATGCCGACCCCCGGTCTCCAGAACGAACTCCTTCGTGAAATCGGGTAGTGCAAGCACTGGTGTGGAGGTCATGGCCCGTTTGAGAGCCTAAAATGCCTCCTCCGTCTCCTCATTCCAAGAAAAAGAATCTTTCTGCAGCAGCTGGGTCAATGGCCGGGCTATCTTCCCATAATCCTGGACAAACCGTCGGTAGTACCCGGTGAGGCCCAAAAAACCCCGCAAGGCCCGGACTGTCACCCGTCGCGGCCAGGACTGCATACTCTGAATCTTCCGTGGATCGGCTCGAACGCCCTGGCCGGAAACCAAATGGCCCAAATACTCCACCTCCTCCTGCCCGAAGGAGCACTTGGAACGGTTGGCATAAAGATGGTGTTGGCGAAGTCTCTCAAGGACCTGCCCCACGTGGTGCACGTGGTCCTCCCAGTTGGCGCTGTAGATAAGGATATCGTCAAAGAAAACCAGGACAAACTCCCGCAAGAAATCTCTGAATATCTCGTTCATGTTGGCCTGGAATGTCGCAGGCCCTCCAGTCAGTCCATTGGCCATAACCAAAAACTCATAATGGCCGTCATGCGTCCGGAACGCCGTCTTATGAACATCCTCCTGAGCCATCAAAATCTGATAAAAGCCGGAACGAAGATCCAGCTTGGTGAATCGTTGCGCCCCATGCAGTTCATCCAGTAACTCTTCGATGTGAGGAATCGGGAAATTATCTTTGACAGTAGCGCCGTTCAAGGCCCGGTAGTCCACGCAGAATCTCCAAGACCCGTCTTTTTTCTTGACCAGAATGATAGGAGCCGAGAAGGAGCTCGTACTCGGCCGAATGATGCCGGCCTCCAGCATCTCGCGGACACTCCGTTCAATCTCCGCCTTTTGCACGTGTGGGTAACGGTACGGCCGAACATTCGTCGGCTCAGCATCCGCCTTGAGCGGAATACGGTGGTCTCGAAACCTCGGCGGTGGCAAAGTACGTGGCTCCTGAAAAACATCAGCATAATCTGTCAAAAGTAACTGTAACTGAACTGGTACCTCAGAAGGCGTGGAATCGCGGTCTGGACCTCCCGAAGGACGGCCATCAGCTGTCCGTCCCCGCTCAACCGCTGCAAGCTGCGAAGAGAAACCTCCTTAACAGGAGATGACATGATCCCTTGCAGGCAAAACTGTTTTTCTCCGTGCACAAACTCCATAGTCATATGTTTCCAGTCAAACGTCACCCGCTGTAACTGGCGCAACCACTGAACTCCCAGCACCATGTCTGAGCCCCGAATAGGTAACAGGTAGACGTCAGTTCTTCCCACATAGTCACGTATCCGCATTTCCACTCCCCTCAGCACCCCCTCGCACTGCAGCCTGCTGCCATCCGCCACCATAACGTGAAAGGCAGCTCCCCTGTCAATCACGTGCCCAACTCGTCCTGCCACATCTGGATGTATGAAGTTGTGGGTACTCCCACTGTCCACCAGAATGGTAACTCTTTCTTGGGCAATCCGGCCCGCCAGCCGCATAGTAAGCGGGGGGAGCGCAACCCTCAAGAGCATGTAGAGAAACCCAGAACTCAGTTTCCTCCACATCTACCTCCAGCTCCTCATCCGGAGCCGGCTCGTCCGCGTCTTGATGCAACATGAACACCTGTATCTTCTGGCATTTATGACCTGACACAAACTTCTCGTCGCAGTTAAAGCACAGACCCTTCTCCTTTCGGGCGGATAACTCACTCCAAGATAACCGAGTCACAGTCGGCTTGGTACCCGTAGGCTGCTCCCGTCGTGCTGCGGTCGCAGGGGTCAAAGCCGGCCTACTCATGATGCGAGCCCTCTGCCTGTTGAACCTCTCCTCCTGTATACGAGCCAAGGTAATCGCGTGGTTCAATGATCGAGGCATGAGTGCTTGCACCTCGTCACGAATGTGCTCCTTGAGACCAGATATGAAACAGCTGTAGAGTGTTCTCTCTGACCACTGAACCCGATTTGCCAACTTCTCGAACTCCGTACGATACTCCATCACCGACCCTTTTTGACGAAGCTTCTGAAGGAGGGCCT
This sequence comes from Platanthera guangdongensis, assembly GCA_039583875.1. Classification (NCBI taxonomy): domain Eukaryota; kingdom Viridiplantae; phylum Streptophyta; class Magnoliopsida; order Asparagales; family Orchidaceae; genus Platanthera; species Platanthera guangdongensis. The sequence continues at coordinate 137,153,859 of CM077148.1, forward strand.
CAAAGTTCTCGTACTCCAATGGACCAAACCTGGCCGAAAATCCCTCCACAAATTCCCCCCAAGGCACGTACTCCAGCCCTCGCAGGAACCACTGCGTCCACTGGAAAGCGTCGTCCTTCAAATGGAAGGACGCTAGCTGCACCCACTGGCCTTCAGGCACCTCCTGGTATTGGAAAAATAATTCTGCCTTTTGGATCCACTCCAAGGTGTCGCCGCCCTCAAACTCCGGAAAGTACATCCGAGTTAATCCGGGAGTTAAACGTTGTCCCCCTGACCTCCTTCCCGTCTTGCGGGCTCCCCTTGCTCGAAACCGTCGTAGCCTTGATGCGGACCTGCTCCCCAAGGAGGGGGTTGTGGCTGGCCGCCCCATCCTTGGCCAAAACCGGCCACTCCCGGTGCCCCAAATCCACGAGGAGGGAGGAGCCCTCCCCTTGGTTGTCCCGTAACATCGGGTGGCCGCCGAAACCCACCGGGTTCTTCCCAGCCCCGGCGTCCCTGGCCGCGACCCAGTCCAGTCTCGCCGAACCCGCCTGCCGCGAATCCGGGCGGAATCGGCCCCGCCAAGCCCCCCTGCATCGCTGTCGAGCCCCCTGCTGGCCCGTACGCCGCCCATCCAGGCCACCGGACCCTCCTGCGCCGATTCCGGGCGAAATCGAACCCGCCAAACCGCCATACGCGGCTGCCGAGCCCGCGCTGGGTTGATTTCCGCCCGTTCCGCCCAGTTCGGCGCCCGATCCGGCCGAATCCTCACTAGCCGGTCCTTTTCCTTTCAACAACGCCTTCAACTCCTCCATCCGGGCCTCCATCCGCCCTTCCATGGCCGCCATCGAATCGGTTAGGCCAACAACGCTCTCCTCTAGGGTTTCAATCCGTGAGGACTCCTCTTGAGTGCAAGTGGTCACCATGGACGAATGCTCTGATACCAAATGTTAGGGAAAAACTACTAAGGAGCAACTAAAGAGAGAGATCTAGAGATTAAGAGGAGATTTAGGATTAGGAGGAAGAAGGAGGCTACCTGATCATACTTTCCATAAACCCCTAAAGGGGGCTGCCCGGATATATATATATCCGGGCATGGAGGGGCCGGCCGGCCCCTCCCAAGGGGGCTGAACCCGCGTGGTTCAGCCCCTGGCCGGCCGGTTCACTGAGTGGGGGCTGAACCGGAAGGTTCAGCCCCGTTGTTTAGCGCGTCTTTGCTCCTCCAAACATAGTGGCGACCCGTAAAGCGTAGCGGGGGCGTAACAGAAAACTATCTTGAGGAAGGTAAGTGTAGCGACTTATTTGGAGAAAGAGGTTCAGATGAGCTACACATGACATGTTCGTGGTACTCATATGGGGGACACATTACACCAAATAAACCCAAAAAACTGTGATTTCTTCACAACAAAGTCATTGTTCTATGGATCATAGTGGGTGAAACTCAGATCCAACTGGACAAGGAAAAGGTCAGAGAAACTAAGGAGTGGAAAATACTGACCACTATGGGAGAAGTAAGAAGTTTCAACTGGCTCACAATTTTCTTTGGTTCAAAAATAAATTCAACATGATCAGGGCATCAATCAAAAAATGTTTGAAGAAATGTAAATTTAACTGAAATGAGAAAGCTGAAGCAAGCTTCCCTTAGATCAAGAGAGGTTATGTACTACCCTAGCACTCGCATTCCCTGAATTCGATAAGCTATTCAAAGCGGAGTGTGATGCAATGGGCTAGGTATTGGTGTTGTCCTACACAAGAGAATCAACCAAAAACTTTTTATTGCGAGATGTTGAGAGACGATTAGCAGAAGTGATTGACTTATGTTGAGCCTACACAATACTTTGAACTATTATGGGAAAACTATCTAGTCAGTACAAAGTTCATGTTGTATTAAAAACACGAGTCTCTCAAGTCAAAATAGCCAAAACAGACCAATAGCCAAATGCTTGAGATATTTCACAACTTCCACCAAAAGTTCTTGCACAAACTAATGTTGTACAAAAACTCACATCCATAAAAAAGTGATGCATTAATTATATTATCTACCATATTGATGATACTCCTGGAAGAAACCGAGTCAAAAATAAAGCAATAGATGAATACCATGTACATAAAGGATTTTTGAGAGTTTCTGATGTAGGCCGCTGTTAGGGTTTGAAATGATGGAGGATGCATCAGTTTCTGATGAAAGGGGACTTGTTATCCATGGTCCTGACCTCACTAAGATAAGTCATTTAACAACTACACAATGTAAAGTAGGGGGCACACATGGGTTGCAATAGAAATACTCGGCCGCGATCATTCTTTCCGCAATTACGGTGAAAAGTCGGTAAGATTGTGTAAATGCACCCTTATAGATTACTGGGGCATTTAGTAAATTGGGCGAATTGTATAACTATATGAGGGAATGTCGAGTGAGTTTTAGTGTAGGTGTGCAATATTGTGTAAACTCTCATTTTAGGAAAGGAGACTTTAGAGAGAAGAACCCTCAAATGAGGTTATCTCGCAAGTTTGCATCTCTTATTTCATATTCTATTGCAATAGTACACTCTTCTTTGAACAATTTGGTCCCCCAAACCGTCTTAGCATTCATCTAACAACTCTTCCCAATTCACACCTGAGAAAGAGCTCAAAATCTTGTATATATTTCTTGTGTATATAAATACAATGAGAGAATACAAATATATAGGAGAGAAAAGGAGAGAGGAAGTCCTATAGAAGATGTGGGACTAATAAGAGAAGAGGGAAAAGATCAAATACATAGGCCCAATAATAGGCCTTTTTACATTGACTTTTCTAACACTCCCCCGCAAGCTGGAGCGTACAAATCGTATGCGCCAAGCTTGGACAAGCACTGATAGAAGATAGTACTGGAAAGAGCCTTTGTGAGGACGTTCGCAACTTGTTCTGACCCCGAAACATGCTTCAGGTCGAGTTTCTTCATTTGAACCTTTTCCCGGATGAAGTGGCAGTCAACTTCAATATGCTTTGTTCTCTCGTGAAATACTGGGTTCTTGCCTATGTGTATGGCAGCCTGACTGTCACAGAGGAGGAGAGCTGGGGAAGGGAGCTTTACACCCAGATCGGTAAGAAGACCTTCAAGCCAAGTTAGTTCAGAAACCATTGACGCCATTGCCCGGTATTCTGCCTCAGCTGATGATCGAGCAACGACTGCTTGTTTTTTGCTTCTCCAAGTAATCAAATGTCCTCCAAGATATGTGCAAAAGCCACTGGTTGACCGTCGATCATCAAGGGAACCCGCATAATCGGCATCGGAATACACCACCAACGTTGGAGCTGAAGATGAGATTTTGTAGACCAGACCTTGACCAGGAGCCATTTTAAGGAATCTGAGAATGCGTTCAACATCTTGAAGATGAGATCTTCGAGTGGTATGCATGTATCGACTGACAATACCAACAACGAAGGAAATATCTGGTCTGGTTACCGGGAGGTAGATCAATTTCCCAACGAGACGACAATAGTATTATGGATTCTGGAGTAAGAGATCTGAGTCAGATGCCTAAGCGCACAACTTGTGATTTGCATCCATTGGGGTGTCAACTGGCTTACAGCCTGAATAGCCAGCATCTCGAAGGAGGTCGAGGCAATACTTCCGCTGAGAGAGGACGAGACCGTCTGGTCGTCTGGCAACCTCAAGGCCCAAGAAGTACCGAAGGGATCCCAGATCATTTGTTTGAAAAACTGTGCCCAGGTGTAGTTTGACCTCCTGTATTCCATTCGAGTCGTCTCCCATAATTATGATATCGTCAACATAAACTAACAGAAGAACAGTTCCCGTTGTTCGGTGACGAGTGAATAGCGAGAAGTCTGCCGAGCTTCGAGTAAAACCAACCTCTCGAAGGGCCTTACTGAATTTGTCAAATCACGTCCGTGGGGATTGTTTGAGACCATACAGAGCCTTCGTCAGACAACAGACCTGAGACTCCCCTGTGATCTCAAACCCGAGAGGTTGCTGCATATAGATCGTTTCTTGGAGATCGCCATTCAGAAAGGCGTTCTTAATACCGAGTTGGAATAAAGGCCACCGACGATGGACAGCCACGAAGATGAGGACTCGAACGGTGTTGAGTTTGGCAACCGGAGAAAAGGTTTCTTCATAGTCGAGCCCTTGTTGTTGGGTGAAGCCACGAGCCACTCAGCCACCAGACGAGCTTTCAGGAGGTCAATCGTTCCGTCAGCATCATGTTTGATAACATAAACCTATTTACACCCAACCAGTGTGTGACCCGGAGGAAGGGGTACAAGAGTCCATGTCTGGTTGGCCCATAGCGCAGCCATTTCCTCTTCCATGGCGGCCCGCCATCCAGGATGTTGTAGCGCCTCCTGCACAGAGTTAGGAACCGAAATCGAGGAAAGAGAAGTAGCAAATGTGTGGAGGTGAGGAGAGAGGCGATGCAAGTAGACACAGTTTCCTAGAGGATGAGCAGTGGAGGCAGGTACCTGATCAGCAGGGCGCGGAGTAGCCGATGTCGAGGCCGACTGCAGAGGGGCAATGGAGTCGGACGGGCGGCGAGAGTAGACACGGATGACAGGTGGCCTAGAGGGGGCAGGAGTCGGAGCAGGTGGTCCCAGTTGTAGAGGTGTAGTAACGGGAATAACAGGCCGCGAGAGGAGTGGTGGTAGAGGTTCCGGCGTGGAAGGAGTGGGTAAAGGAGCAGAGAAGAACGGTTGATCTTCCCGGAAGGTAACAACTGCAGAAACGGAAACCTTGCGGGTAGCGGAAGAGTAACAGACATAGCCTGTCTGTGTACGTGAATAGCCAACAAAGACATGTTTAGTGGCCCAGGGTTCCAACTTGTCCGTGGACGGACCCAGGCGATGGACATATCAGGTGGAGCCAAAAATCTGAGGCAGGAGATGGAAAGCCGGAGTAGAGGGAAAGAGGTGGCTAAACGGAGTAGCATAGTGGAGGACGGAGGAAGGGAGCCAGTTGATCGGGAAGCACGCAGTAGAGACCGCAAAGTTCCAGTAATTCTTGGGGACATGCATTTGAAGCATGAGAGAGCGGGCAACATCAAGCAAGTGTCGGTTCTTCTGTTCGGCAACACCGTTTTGCTGGGGTGTTTAAGCACATGATGTTTGATGAAGAATCCTGAATTCAGAGCACAAGGCCGCAAAGCCGTGGCTAGTGTATTCGCGAGCATTATCGGTGCGTAATGTTTTGATGGTAGTGTTGAATTGCGTACGAGTTTCAAGGACAAAGGCCCGGAAGACACGGGGAAGCTCGGTACGATCAAGCAGTAAGAAAAGTCACGTTGTGCGAGAGTAGTCATCAATAAACGTGATGAAATAGCGATAACCGGAGATACTAGTAACTTTATAAGGACCACAAATGTCTGAATGCACTAAATGAAAAGGAGCAGTGCTCCGGGTACAATGTGCAGGAAAAGAAGAACGTGGCTGTTTGTCGAAGATACAAGACTCGCACTGAAAGGGATGAAGGGAAACAACAGGAAGAGCCCGTTGGAGCAGCGGGAGAGGAGCGTGGCCAAGACGTCGATGCCACTCACTGGAGGAGACAGAAGATAGGACAATGGGATAGTCATCGAGAAGGTAGAGCCCGCTCTGCAGTGTGCCTCTACCAATGGTAATCCGCTTCCGCTGATCCTGTATGAGAAAAGAAGAGGGGGGGAATATGACAGATCAATTTAGATCATTTGTAAGGCGACCAACAGAAAGTAAATTGAAAGAGGAGCTCGGAACATGAAGAGTCGAGCGAAGGGAGAGCGATGGGTTGACTACAAGGTCAGTCGAGCCGGAGACGGGAACCATCTCCCCATTTGCCACAGTGATATAGTTTGGATGAGCAGAATTCGTGTACTTGGGTGGTCGTTGCGAGGTAATATGATGAGTGACACCCGAGTCCAGGATCCATCACGGTCTGGTGGATAAACAAGCAGTGCCTATGTTGTAGGCGGTGGCGATGGAGGCAGAGGGAGGGTTGAGCAGCCCTTGGAGTTGCTGGAGCTGGAGACAAACAACCTCAAGGTCAGAAGGAGCGGCAGAGGATGTGTCCGCAACAACCGAGGCTGTCGGACGAGGAGGATAACCAATCTTCTTGTAGCAGGTCGCCGCATAATGACCATCCTTTCCGCAGTAGGAACAAGTCGGCTGACCCCGACCACCGCGCCCGCGGCCCCTAGAACCCGAATGGCCAGCACGAACGGAAGTAGGTGGGGGCGGTAAGGGGGGCGTGGTTTGCTGAAGAAGGACCAAGGGAGGACGCGCAGTAGTATTAGGAGGTGGTGAAACACGGAGGAGCATGGAGCATACATCAGATAAGGAGGGTATAATGGAGGAAGCAAAATCTGGGGCGAATATTCTGAAGGTGAGGCGGGAGACGAGCCATCATGATGGAAATGAAGACGGTATCTTTCTGAGCACACTGAGTAGAGAGAAGTTGATGTTGAATCCAGGCCTCAGCGAGAGTCTTTGCACGACGACAAACGAGGTGGAAGCCCCCCCCCCCCCCCCGTGTCGAAGCCAGAAGATCGGTGAGAATGTCATAGAGATGCGCTGTCTTTAGATACTGGACAGTTCATCCACATAGCTTTGTCTGTTTCGTGATACATGGAGATATGGTTCGCCATCGAGAGAATTGAGGAGTCAGCTGAACACGACTGAAGGGTAGAAGGAGAAAGAGAAGTCTGAGTGAGGTAAGGCAGGCCCTTGGCCGGAAAACCCGGCGAAGAATGATCCCAATGGAGAAAATTCTTCTTCCAGAGGAAATAGTTGTAATCGGCTCATCACGACAGCGGCGGTCGGTAGAGGGGCTGGCCGCAAGTGACTTGCGGGGAGAGGAAGCAGAACCGGCGGACTAAGAAGCCCGAGGAGGAGGGTGGAACAAGGAGGAGCACGAACTGGGGCAGTGAAGAAGAGGAAGCGGAGGAAGGGAGCCCAGCGAGTGGAGATAGGCAGAGGGGCTGGAATAAGAAGGGAAATTGCAGAGGAACTGTCGCAAGAAGAGAGAGAGTTGAAGACCGAGGTCGCAGTTCGCCAAGCGGCGAAGGGAGGCCGCAGCAGAGCGCAGGCCGCAGCAGGAAGACTGAGCAGGCCGCAGGAAGCCGCAGGCCGCAATGGCTAGACGAGCAGGCCGCAGGAGATCAAAAGAAGTGGATAGAGTTCGGGAGTCCACGGAAGGCAACGAGTCGCTCTGATACCATGTAGAAAGAGCTCAAAATCTTGTATATATTTCTTGTGTATATAAATACAAGGAGAGAATACAAATATATAAGAGAGAAAAGGAGAGAGGAAGTCCTATTCAAGATGTGGGACTAATAAGAGAAGAGGGAAAAGATCAAATACATGGGCCCAATAATAGGCCTTTTTACATGAGCTTTTCTAACAACACCTATACTATGTCTTCACTTATCCCACTCCAGCCATGCGACATTTGGTGCATGCCTTCGTATTAGGTGGTCTCCCAACATCTCCAGTAGGTGGCGTATGATCTAAACACATCCTTTGGCGTAGCATCCACTACCCAATCCTATTTAAGGCATCGTTTTTGCAAACTAACCTTCTACACATGTCTGCTTCCAACCAACATCAACTCATATCTACTCCAATGCTGACTCCTTCACTCAGACCCTACTAACCTCAGGGACAATTTCCTTCGTCTCCAGCGCCAACGCCAACAACCAAGTGTCATGCACCACGCTATGTCATGCTAACTTTGTCCATATAGCAATGTGTCACGAACCTATCCTCTCGACAACATTGCATGGGGACTTAGCTCCTTTATAAACACGTCGATGCTGAAGAATAAAAATACTAGAACAATCAAAGCCACAAGAGCACAAGAGCAAGAGAAGAGAAAGAACTCAAGATTCTTTTTTTTGAGCTTGGTCATTACAAATGAATCATCATCACCCTTCTATAGGGCTCATTACCTATTATTCTAATATGCGCATGCATCATGCTTATACTTATTTTAATATACACACCTACCACACTCTTATTATTTTATTATACATGCATATCACATGCATATCACATATATATTAAAATAATCTACATGCATATCACATTCCTCTTGTTTTATTATGCACATGTTTCATGTCATTCTATTCATTAATACACATGCATTACATCTCATTAATATATAATTATAAGATAATGTATATCATCATAATTTTGATCCACTTCTACATGGGTCGCATTTCACGAGCATCATGATCAGTATCACCTATATCTCCAAGTTGCGCCCACGTCAACCCCTCTCCCAAAAATACTTTATCATTATCATCTTCATTTTCATCCTCGTCTGGATCAACATTCACCATCCACTCTTGTACCCTCCCTGACTCTAAGCTCTTAGCTGCCAATGGATCTCGAGATGTGTCAGAATATTTCGACTTCAGCAAAGCATTGAACTTTACAAAAACAAGGTCATTCAATCTTTTGATGTCAAATTTATTCCTCTTCTTAGAATGTATCTAAATTTTTTTTAAAAAAAATTAAATAATGCATACAATCATATAATAAGATATCTATGTTTATAATAAGATATTTATGTTTAGCTAAATAACTAAATTAATGCATATCATCTCAAAGGTGTTCCAATTACTCTCACAGTCAGGAGATGAAGTAGTCAAAATCAAAATCTTTGTATCCATAATTTCAAAGTGTGGCATATCAACACTGTTAATCCTCTATCAATGTACTGTGAAAAATACAATGATAGCACATTTCAATTTTACATAATACATCATTAAAAATTAGAGTTGATAAAAAATATTAAAATGTACCTGAATTTAAGTTGGGATTTTATAACTGTCCCTTTCTCGTGTCTTACCAAATATTCCTTGTTGGTATTGGTAAACATCAAGGTCAGCACTAATGTGATCCTGCATAAAAGGATCATTCCTATAAATCCTTGAGAGACACTAAGCAAAACCTTTCGTCATCCTCAATCTCCACTTGGCGGGAATGATAAAATATGAATTTAAGAAATATTTGGCAAGATGCAGAGGGTTGTTTATCTTCTTCTCCCATATGTTATCGATCAACTTCTAAATAGAAAGGTATTTGTTCTCTTGGTAATCCAGAACAACAATAACAATCTCTTCCCTAGAATTTTTTATATCCCCATATAACCACCTCATTGAAGGTGTATCCCCGTCGACTCTTCTCAAAACCTTCACAAATGGAGTGAATATACAACCAGCATGCTCGACATTCGCCCAAAATTTGTGCTCATAACTATCATTGAAGTTTACTATATGTAAAATAAATGAATAATTAAATAAGAAAATACTATAAAGCGTCAATTTCAGACAAATATTCTGAATTACAGTGAATTAATATACAATAGTTTTACCTGTTTTCCACAGACACTACAAGCCAATTTTTTGCAGGCCACTTTGCAGATGTGAATAGGCCCTCAACTAATTTTTCTTCTCTAAGAAACTCTCTAAAGATAGAAACATTGTAGTGAATCTAGTCACACCTGGTCGAATAAGCTCACGAGAGTCCAATTCCTTCGTGAACTCTCTAAACATGTCGAGAGAGATATTGTGACCATACATGAAGACAGTGAGTTGGCGGCCCAAGGAGACAATACTCTTTATTGCTTCAATTTTCCTATATCATGTAACAAAATATTAATTGTATGAGCTACAAAACTTGTCCAAAAAAGCATAGGTATTTTCACAGCCATAAGCGTTGAAGCGGCCATATTATTAGACGTGTTGTCTGTCACAATCTGCAAGATATTATCTTCTCTTGGGCGCTCAGGGCTATCAATCTCCTCATCCAAAACGTCAAAGATGAACTTTCCATCATATGTGGAGGAGGAGACATTCTTTGAAACCAAAATGTCACTTCAAAACTACAATGTATCATGATGTTCATCACACTTTTACCCTTTTGATCAGTCCATGCATCGGTCATGATAGTGCAGTCATTCAATTTGCTAGTATGGGTAAATGTGCCCAACATCTCCTATGTCCTTTTTACCTTCATTCGCAAAATTTTCTCTCTCAACTCATAGAATGTAGGGATCTTATTACAAGTCTGCATAACCCAATAATCTGTGTCATCTGCTGGAAATATGAGTTGCATATGACATTAAACGGGATCATGTTTTTATATGCCCACCTACCTATATACATTGTAGTATCATCCCTGGCTTTCCTTTTGCACTTGCACTCTATCGACTCTGTTGGGAATCTTTTGTCTTGCTTGACTCCGCAACAACATAAACAAATTGGTCAATTAGACCCTAGGAACCTATGCTTGAATGCAAACTCCTGCGTATATCAGACTCGTCTACTTCAACATCATGTACTCCTTCAACTACCACTTCATTTAAGCTTGCTTGTAACTTTGGATTCTTAGCCCTCTTACTCTTCAAGTTTGAATTTAGGGCCGACTCAACCTTCGCCTTAAACGTCGGAGGAAACTTAAGAGCATGACTTAAGATTACCCTTCACGCAGTAAAATGATGCTTGAAACAAGTAATTCCATCATTCACCATCTACTTAAAATAATTGCATTTGATTCAGCTGGTGTTGTTTTCAACCAACTTCTCACCAAATGCCTATAGCAGATCTCTATCAGTTGGTACCATCGATACGGGAACTTCACTAGATCAAGTAGAAGAAGTCATTCTAAGGCATATTAAATGAAAAACGTATTAGTTATATGAAATGAAATAAAGATTTTACATAATTTCACCATGAGAATAAATAACAAAAATTACTTCATTAGTTTAAAAAAATCAACACCAGAAAAGCTACCTTAACTTCATTAGATCGATCTTCAGTCATCTTTCTAATTTTTCATGCAATAGTTTATTTATCCAACAATATTTTACGTTATCAGTAGTATACAAAGTTATCATTATCATTCAAAGTAAAGAACCAAGGAATTCAAGTATCCAACATTTTATTTATCATTTAATTTCTCAAAAAGGAACAAGGCATCTAAGTACCCAACATTTTAGTTATCAAAAAGCACAAAGCAGCAAGGCAACTATAAAAAAGAAGTTGAATATAAATGCATTCATCATTTGCTATGGGCATACATCATCGATTGCAAAATAAAATTCGTTAAGTAATTAAAAATTGGGGCATTTCAAATCATTTGTTGTCCAATAAAACGGATAAAATAAGACATCAAAAACAGGTAAATATATCGCAATAAGTAGCAACTAGGCACAAATAAGCAAGGCAACCATAAAAATAGCAAACACACACAGCCACCAAGCAAGGCAACCAACAATCCACTACCACAAAGCTACAACCATCAGTAAGTCAGCAGGGCAGCAAGGATGCAAAGCAACTAGCAAACCACGACCACCATGTTATAATCGCCAGAAAGGTAGCATGGCAGCAAGGCAACAAGGCAACCATCAAAACACAACAAATAGAAGAATGCAAAGAGAGAATAAGAGGGAGAGGCAGGGAGAAGAATGCAGAGCGGGAGATCGGGAGGGAGAGGCAAGGAGAAGAATGCATCGACCGAGAGAGTGAGAGCACCAGCGAGAGAGTCGAGAGCCCGAGAGAGAAGAACCAGTGAGGACATAAATACAAAAAAAGAGACAGCCGAGAGAGTGAGAGCACCAGCGAGAGACTCGAGAGCACAAGAGAGAACAACCAGTGAGGACGAAGCTACCAGAGGAAAGAGCCAGCCGAGAGAATGAGAGCACCAGCGAGAGAGTCAAGAGCTTGAGAGAGAACAACCAGCGAGCGTAAGAGAGTCAAGGGAGAGCACCAGCGGAGAGCGCGAGTGAGTCGAGGGAGAGCTAAGGCAGGAGAACGAGAGTCAGGGCTCGTAATATAATGAATTGAGAGAGCCATGAACCTAATAAGCTGGAATAAGTAAAAACAATATTTAAAGTTTTTTTAAACGAGTCGATATATCACCCATTTTTTGGGCGATATATCAGTAACGGGTCATATATCGGCCCGTTTTACTCAAAGCGTTATGCCCCGAATTAAATGTGGCATTTTTGGTCCCAAACATTAATGTCGGCCAACATATCGGACATCAGCCGAACATCTACAACACTTCTTGCAAGACCTTGAACTGTTGTGATAAACGTTTGACCATCACCTTGTCCCCCTCTCCATACTCTAGTGGACTTCGATTGATGTCCTCCCACCTCTTCGCTTTCTTGCTTTCTCTAAGAAGATTTTAGCCATATCTTATTTTCCTCCCATGACTTGGTCATATGTAATGCTCCAGGGATTCTCCCGTCACCATAGTTGTCAAGGCGCGCGCCTAGGCGCGCCTGAGGCGCCGGGCGCACCAGGTGCAGCCCGCCGCGCCTCAGCACAGCTGAGGCGGGCGATGTGCCCCAGGCACACCTCAGGCGCGCGACTAGGCGCGCGCCTTACAGGCTCCCCGGCGCGCCAAAGGCGCGCCCGGGCCTTTCAAGGTATTTTCTTTAAAAAAATTTTGATATGGGCAAAAACATGATCTTAGACGCACCCGAGGCACCCCCTAGGCGCACTTGGGCGCCCAATTCGCTGAAATTGAGAGAATTGGGCGCCCAATTCGCTGAAATTGAGCCAATTGGGCGCCCAATTCGCTGAAATTGAGCCAATTGGGCGCCCAATTCGCTGAAATTGAGACAATTGGGCGCCCAATTCGCTCAATTTCAGCCAATTGGGCGCCCAATTCGCTCAATTTCAGCCAATTGGGCGCCCAATTCGCTCAATTTCAGCCAATTGGGCGCCCAATTCGCTCAATTTCAGCCAATTGGGCGCCCAATTCGCTCAATTTCTTTTTTCCCCCAATTTTGCGTCTCACGTGCCTCAGGCGCGCGCCTGCGCCTTGCGCCTAGGCTACAGGGGCCCTTTGCGCCTCGGTGCGCCTTTGATAACTTAGCCCGTCACCAAATGTTGTCACTAATGTAGGAGTAAGCGTTTGTTGTCCAGTTGCCAACTCAAATGGGCTCTTCCAAGTAGACTCGCTTCGCTGCAGATTACAGAAGAATTGTGTGATGTTCACCAGCTTACCTGTTATGTCTATCCATCCGTCTGCGGATGAAAGCTAGTAAAGAATCTTAACTCGGAGCCCATCATCCTAAAAAACTGGATTCGCAGCTTCCTCGTGAAACGTGGATCTCTATCACTCACAGTAATTCGTAAAAATTCCTAATATTTTACTACGTTTTTGGAATATCTCATTGCGACTTCTGTCGTTGAATAGTCCTTTGAACAAGGGAAGAAGGTCTCGTATTTTGAGAATCTTTCAACCACCGTCATGATAGATCCAAATCCTTCGGAGTTTGGCAGTGCACTGATGAAGTCCATCATCACTGAATCTCATGGGCCTTCCGGGTTGGTAATGTTTTTAACAAACCAACAGGTTTTCTATGCTCCACCTTGTCTTACTGGCACACGAGATAAGCCTTCACATAAGCTTCCACACTATCATTCATCATAGGCCAGAATTAGATGATCTCCAACAATAATATTGTTCGTTTTTTCTTGATGTCTAGCCCATCGAGTGTCATGACACTAACATATCAATTTCGACCATAGATTTCCCCACTTTGAGATGTAAAACCTCTGTCCTTTAGTGTATAAGAGATCCTCCACCGAAACTATTTCACTTGGTCGTCCTTAGCAAGCTTCTTCAACTCTTTAGCTATGGAATCCTCCGGCCCATGTTGAATGTTGTCGAGCAGCTCTTCCTTTACAGGAGACACTGCAGCAAGCTCCGCTTTGCAGCTTAGGCATCTGCAAAGATATTAGCCTTGCCTGATTTGTGTTCCATGGTGTAGTTGAACTCCGTAAGGAAGTCCTACCACCATGCTTGTTTGGATGACAGTTTCTTTTCTGGAAATAGCTTGTAGTGACATTATCCATTTCGATGATGAACCACGCCCCTAACAAGTACGGCCTCCAGACTCAAAGGAAATGAACGATTGTTGTCATTTCCTTTTCTTGCACAATGTATCTTCGCTCTTTGTCGTCCAACTTCCTACTTTCAAAAGTTATCATGTGTCCTTTTGCACAAGAACTCCAAGAATGGTGAAGTATGATGCATCCGTTTGCAAATCCAACGTCTTGCGAAAATCAAGCAATGATAACACTGGCTCCATGCTCATCATTTTCTTAATTCTTTGAAGGCTTGATGACACGCCTTTGTCCAACATCAAAAGCAAGTTCGTTAGTGGGGTCGCTCGTCATGAATAGCCACCTAAAGTGAATTGCAGATAGTAATTAAGCAGCCCAAGGAACGATCTCAGCTCCGTCACCTTGGTTGGATGATCCCACTCCATGATTGCTCGGACCTTTTCCACGTCCGCTAAGAAGTGCAACTCCTCTAGCACGAACGTGCACTTTGATCTCTTAACATAGAGTTCATTTTGTCATAACAGCCTTGCATGCTATTCCAAGTTGTCGCTATACACTATAATGTCATCTAAGTATACCAGAACAAACTAGTCCAGGTACAGGTGAAATATCTTCTCCATCAATATGCAAAATGTTTTCGATGTTTTGGTCAGGCAAAACGGCAGAACCAACCATTAATATACGCCATATTGGGCTACACGTGTAGTCTTTGGTTCATCACCCTCCACAATGCGAACCTAATAGTACTCCTTATGAAGGTCCATTTTTGTACAGACCTTGTCTTTAGCCAACATGTCGAATAAATCAACAATGAAAGAATTGAATATTTATTTTTGATGGTTACCTTGTTCAGGGCACGATAGTATACACACGCGCAACAAACCATTATACTTTTTTTGGAATAGCACCACTACCCCGAATGGTGCTTTAGAAGGCATGATCCTCCCAGTGTCCATGTAACGCCCCAGTTTTCACCAGGTATAGCTCTCTGAGAGCTACCGTCCGGCGGTAGTATTAACGCCGGCGGTAGCGTGGTCGATTTATTTGGTGTGGCTCTCTGTGAGCTACCGCGCGGCGGTAGCGATACCGTGTGGTTGTAGTAACTGTTCATCATAAGCATTGTAATGACTCGACGCTTCACCTACCGCTCAGCGGTAGTGTGGTACCGCATGGCGGTAACGCGACAGTTACGGCATGGCCACATATCGGCGTGTGGTTGGAGAATTTGAACGGTGGGCTTGCTGGAGAAACCACCGATTGGGTATACCGTGTGGAGGTACCTTCTTACCGCGCGGCGGTAGCGCTCTTTTCAAAGAAGCGTTTTGAATCAGGGCCGTTCATCGCAGTCCGACAGTGGGTTGTGTTTTCTGCTGGTTTAAGTCTGTGAATGGGGAGTTATTTCTCATTCTAACCTAAGTCTTTCTCTTTCTATGAGGTAGAGAGAGGGGAGAGCAAGAAAGAGGAAGGAGAAGGAGATTCCGCCATTGGAGTGTCAAATCTCCGAATCACGAGCCGAGTTCATATCCGCAGAGGCGAGCCAGTTGCGGTCGTTTTCATCAGCTAGTTTCTCTTCCATGGCGCTAAAACGAACGTCAAGAGCAACGATCTTCCTTCTTAGACATGTGAAGTCATTTGTTTTGGCATATGAGGGTAGACGCTCCACGAGCACGTGGAGGCGAGTCTACCGACGGGTTGATCGGTTGAATCCACGTAACTTTGCATTTAGAATCTGGAATCAAAATACGGAATAGACATGTTGTGGGAAGCCCATCTGAACAGGTTGGTCTGAATTGATGATTTTATTGTATGACGGAGAAGACTCTATGGTAAATGGGTAATTTACGGAGTCACGGGGTGTGCAGGTTGCTGCTGTGAGAGTGGTGGAGTAGGTCTCCAGGAAAAAACCCGTTTTGGGGAAGAAACGATAGTCGGTCCCCTACCGCGCGGCGGTAGCTCTATCGCCTGCGGTAGGTCCCAGTTAGCATTGTTTGTGAGGCATGTCTCTTGAAAACCTGGGGGCCATTGTATTGAGCTGAGAGCATGAAGGGCCCAACTTTGGTGGCCGCGAGTGTCAGCCTTGCAACATAACGTGGTCATGCATGTTTTGTGTTACGGGAAAAGGAGAAGCTGGTCCGCATCATTGTCGTTAATTGGCACGGCGATCTGAGCAATGGGAAAGAGCTGAACTGTATCTGTACTATGTCGTTAGGCTAAACAGACCTAAAGTACGTGGCAGTTGTCGTTGACATAGGAGAGATTCGTGGCTTTAGGTCAGGCTAGTGATGCTCAGGTGAGTCCATCCAGTCTGGGACTGAGGACAGTGCTGGGAATCGTGGAAATCCCTGTGTGGGTGTTTTGACACCAGTGATTGTCGTGATGGCAAAGGTGAGACCTTGGGTGTTTCCGGTGCACCGATAATGTGCCCTGAGTGCACGAGACGTTTGGTCGGTCGAACCATCGTCTGGGTTGGTTGGTGCTTAAGTTGCACTTCCGCGTATATTGTGATCATGCTAATTGCTGCAGGTAAGGAACACCGCCACCCCGTTTGAGGGGTGATGTCGTTATAATTTGGTCAGCTAATGTTGATCGTTGCTTTATTTGCCACCATCGGGGTGGAATGCTTTTGTGCAGGTGCAGCTGAGCCAAGTGGGAAGTAGCGGGTTGAAACCATGTTTGTTGTGTCGGCCCTCGAAGGCCAAGCAAAGTGTGTTTTTACTGTTTCATGTGTGGTCGGCCAGCGTGCCAATGTCTGTAAAACACTTAGGATTAAGAAAACAGTTGTAAGGTGTTAAGGTCAAGACCTTTTGTGTATTTTGTTAATCATTCCTACTTTTGCTTAGTGGACATTCTTATGGTTGAGTTTCTAATACTTTAAATACTTCCGCTAGAATGCACTCTGAGTTAGGACGTGCGTTTGGACTGTTCTCAATACGTAACTCCGCTAACTGTCTGTGGAATATGGCGTGGGGCACCGATCGGAGCTTCTGTTATATTCTATGTGACGGATGAGGGTGTTACAATTTGATATCAGACTCTGGTGTGGGTCTTTCTTATTTGAATTCGTGGTCGAATTCTTTTAAGTCGTAGTGAACACGTGTATGTGTGTTACCGTTATAAGATGAAAGAACCCATGAATGTCCACTTAGTAATGAAAATACTTGTGGAACTAGTGTGTTCCTGTGATTGCTGTTTTGCAATTTGTCTAGTCGTTAAGTTGTGCGTTTCACGATTATATGTGACTAGAAGTGGTGCGGGGCAGTCTCAGCCTTAGTGCTCGGCAGAGAGTAGTGCATCGGGTGATGTTCCTACACCTCCTTCTGCTGAAACTATTAGGCTAGTAGTGGAAGCTGTATTCGCCTTGATGAATGCCCAGCCAGGGAGGCAAGTGCAACCTCCTGCCCCTGAACTGGGCCAGATACCACTTGGCGTGGCTGAGCCTATAATGACAGATTAAGTGGCTGCTGAGGCTGTAGTGCTAAGAAGAGCGACGGAGAAGCAGCTCAAGCATGTGATGAGCTTCAATCCTCCAGTGTTTATGGGGACTGCAACCCCAACGCAAGCCGAAGACTGGCTCTCTCGGATTAAGAGAATCATGACAGCAACAGGAACTGAGGAGTGACAGAAAGTCATCGTAGCCACTTTCCTGTTGGACGAAGAGGCAAGGATGTGGTGGGACGAATTGGAGTTGCATCACTTTGTCGGAAGACAACTGACAAATATCTCAATGGATGAGTTCTCGAGATTGTTTATGGCTCGATATCTCCCTTCAGCACAGAAGATTGCTATGGAGAATCAATTTCGGAGGTTAACTCAGGGCGAGAGTAATATTGACGACTACATGCATGAGTTCACTAGATTGGGGCGATATGCGGTCTCCTCCTTCACTGATGAGGAGCGCAAGACCAACCAGTTTTATGAAGGTCTGCGGGATGATCTAAGGCTACTGCTTGCAGGGTCGATGACGCAGGGCTTTCTAACGTTGGTCAATACTGTTCGATCTCTGGAGCAAGATATGTTAAGAGTGCAGAGTGAGATAGACGTAGCTGCGATGAAGCCCGAGTTCAAAGTATCAAATCCTACGAAGTCTGGGTTCCGTAAGTGGAACAAGAAGGCTAGGACTTCTGGGCCAGCCTATTCTGCGGTCTCTGAAACCACCGCTGGGTGAGGCCCAGTTACTTGCTACATGTGTGGCAAGGTGGGGCACTATGCTCGAGATTGCTGGAATGGTCGCTCAAAGATGGAGAAGAAGTCAGGAGCATCATATGCTGAGAAAGGGAAAGCGTTGGAGTCAACTGCTGTTGAATTTTCTCAAAGTGCTCAGCAAGATAGCCTAAAGCCAAATGAATATTCACAGAACTATCCAGTTAACACCTTGATCATGCGGAAACCCAAAGAGCAAGCTTAACACAAAATGCAAATGGAAGAACAAGCAGATCTCATATTTATTAACACTTCTTTACAGGGCGAGGTATACATAGCGAGACATGATTTCGCCAATACACAAGCTAAAAACAGAAAGCACAAAACAAGCCGGGCGGACAGAGCAGGAGACCGCCGAGACCGCCAAGGTCGCCGAAGCCGCCCGAGCTGTTGCTGCTACACGCCGAATAGACACAGAGTCCGCCGAGACCGCGAGGTCGCGCGGACACACCGATATTCGCTGACTGCTGATGTACTGAAGAACAGACCGCCTACCCTCCTGAGACCGGCGGACAGGTTATTGGAACTTGGAAACGCTGAAGCAGAGAACTGTCAAGCCGCAGAAGCGACCTGCTGAGACCGCTGAGACCGCAGAGACCACACACTTCACAGAACTTGACCGAAGTCAAAACCAACCTCCTGGCTCCTTGAAGCTAGTCGCGCGACCTGCACACAGCAAACCGTTAACTCTACTCAACCAGCGCGGACAGGAAAATCCAGACCGCAAAAATTTGACCAAGCCCCACTTACTGTTCACTCAGTTACTGTAGACGTGTCGGGGGGTCTATTTATAGGTGAGGTGAGGAGTGTGGTCACCACCATAGTGAATAGAATCACCACCCCAGCCCGCGCACTAGTAAAACACCCGTCCGCTGAGACCGCAAGAACTTAGCCAGATTCCAAGAGAAACCGCCAGGAGCAATAACGATGTTCACCATCAGGCGAACTCGCACCAGTCCGCCCATGCTATGCGGACAAGGCACCAGCCCGCATAGCCCGCAAACATCGCACGGCAGCCACCACTACAGCGACAGTCCGTACATTATACGCGGACAAGGAGGCAGCCCGCACAGCTCGAGAACAAAGCCAACATCCGCCACGAGTCCACGACCAACAGGCAGTCCGCCCGGTCAACTGCGGACTCGGCGGATACCCCGAACACACTGTACTTGTCACTGAATGTGACCAAGTCCAGAAAACCACCAAGAGCAAGTGCGAGCTCGGCGGACAAGGCCCAGTCCGCCTGCCCCAAGGCAGATCGCTAATCACACCACCAGAAGGCAGAGCTCGCAAGCCCTACTCGCACAGCTGCCAAGACAACGGCCAACTGCCGGACTTCGACACCAGTCCGCACAGTCCTCCACAGCAGCTAACGCCCGCTGCACCACCAGAGCACGGCAAAGGCCACAGCCGAACTCCAAGGCCAGTCCGCAACAGCGAACACCGCAGACTCAACCAGTCCGCAAAGCCTCCCGCGGATAGAACTCTCAATCCGCCGGTTAACAAGCTTGCAACTATACAAGGCTGCAGATCAACTAAGCACTGCCAACAGCCCGCAAACCGTAGTCCGCTCAGTCCGCTTCGCTAGAAGCCCGATTTCCTTGGCCATAAGCCAACCAGGCCGCACAGGCCGCATACCAGGCCGCTCAGGCCGCACAGGCTGCTCCTCAATAGCCAAGCCACCAAGACAGCCAAGGTCACCCAGGACGCAACCAGCAGTCCGCCCAGGCCGCGGACTCAGACCGCTCAGGCCGCACAGTCCGCCCGGTCTGCCCATCACTCACTTCCACTTCACAAATTTCAACAACTGCGTCCCATTACGCTCCAGCCCAACCCATAGTTTACAACCTTGGCCAGCAGGAGGTCAATAAGCAACGCGATGTGGTTACAGGTATGAGTTAGATTTTAGCTTTATTGCTTTCTATACCTTGCGCCCTATGCATTGGCTGTATGACTGTCTTATATTAGATTTTGTCTTAATCTTGAACTGTCCGACAAGAGCACTATTCGATACTGGAGCTTCACACTCCTTTCTATCTGAGGACTTCGTGTCACGTATCGAAGTACCTTTTTTATGGAGAATGATAGATTTGATGTATTGTTGTCTAACGGATGTTCGATGCGCGCGGATAGAGCTTGTAGCGTAAAGGTGGGGGATAGAGAGTCAAGAGTTTGACTTGTAAGCGTCGCTACTGCCGATAGTAGAGTTTGATGTGATCTTTGACATGGACTGGCTCTCGGAGCAACGTGCGTATATTGATTGCAGTCTCAAGGTGGTCAAACTGGGGCTGAATACGGGTTGTGAAACTACCTTCTCTGGCATGAAGGAATCGAGCAAGACACTGATGTCTGCTCTCCAAGTAGTCAAAACAGTTTGTGAGGGTGCAGAGTTATTCTTCACTCTATTAGATGCTACGAAGCCTAAGCCCGATTTAATTAGTATTCTCGTGGTATCGGAGTTTGCTGACGTTTTCCCTGAAGATCTCCTTGGAGCTCCACCTCAGAGAGAGATCGATTTCATCATTGAGCTAGTGTCAGGTGCCAAGTCTGTGTCACGCTCTTTGTACCGTTTAGCACAAAGGGAGATGGCGGAACTGAAAGTGCAGCTTCAAGAAGTGATAGATCAAGGTAATGTGCGTTCAAGTTTGTCACCTTGGAGCGCGCCGGTTCTTTTCGTGAAGAAAAAGGATGGAAGCTTGGGTTGTGCATAGATTATCGGGAGTTGAATAAACTGACGGAGAAGAATAGGTATCTGATTCCGATAATCAATGATCTGTTCGATCAGCTATTTGGATCGACTGTGTACTCGAAACTGGATCTGAAATCTGGGTATTATCAGTTGAGAATCGGGGAAATTAACATTCCCAAGACGACATTCAGTACACGTTATGGGCATTATAAGTTCACGGCCATGCCGTTTGGCCTAACGAATGCGCCTTCGGTGTTTATAGACCTGATGAACAGAACGTTTAGAGAGTATTTGGACCAGTTCGTGATAGTCTTCATTAACGATATCTTGCTATACTCTCAGTCTGAGGAAGAACATGCGGATCAGTTACACTATTTTGGAGACCCTAAGGAGGAGTCGTTTATACGCCAAGTACTCGAATTGTGAGTTTTGGCTGTCTTCAGTGACGTTACTCGGTTATGTGGTTAGTGGTGAGGGAATTGCGGTAGATCCGATGAAGATAGTTGTGATACGGGAGTGACCTGTGTTGTCTACTGTGGCGGAAGTCCGAAGTTTCATGGGACTTGTCGTCTACTACAGACGTTTTGTAGAGAACTTCTCGTGGATAGCTTTACTCATCACTATCTTGATAAGAAATGATCAGAAGTTTGTTTGGTCGCAGGCGTGCGCACAAGCTTTCGAAGAATTGAAAAGTCGTCTGACCATGACGTCTATTTTGTGCTCACATGTGGTACGGAGGGCTATGAAATCTACAATGACGCCTTAGGGAGCGTCTTAGGCTGTGTTCTATTTCAGCATGGGAAGGTGGTAGCGTATGACTCTTGCCAATTGAAAGTACGCGGGAGGAATTATCTGGTCCACGACCTGGAGTTAGCGATCGTGATATTCGCTCTTAACCTTTGGAGGCACTACCTGTATGGCCTAAGCCTAAAATATCTGATAGATCAGAAAGAATTGAATATGCGTCAGCGTAGGTGGATGGAGTTCCTTGGGGAATACACCTTCAAGATACATTACATTCCAGGTAAGGGAAATGTTGTTGGGGACGCGCTGAGTCGTAGAGCTCCTGCACATGCCAACTGGATATAGATGCATGATGAGTGTCTTATTCGAGATTTGGAGGCCTTGGAGATCTCTTGTGTTGATGGGAGATCCAGTGCAAATGTGTGCTTAAACTGGACAGAGGTGCAGTATGACCTCGCAGACCAGATTCTGAAAGCGTTGGAGCTGGATGACAACATGAGACGCTACTTGGCAGAGTCTTCTGATGGGTCAAATGCCCAATTTTCTGTTAATGATGCCCTTTTGTGGAAGGACAGTCGATTGTGCGTCCTAAATGCGGGTAAATTACGAGAGCAAATGATATACGAGGCACATTTCATAAAATATTCAATCCATCCGGGAAGCACAAAGATGTTCAAAGACATGAAAAAGTTGTTTTGGTGGTCAGGATTGAAGGACATAGCCCTTTATGTGACGAAGTGTCAGACATGTGCCCTATTAAAAGCCGAAGTCAGAAGCCCGTTGAATTTATGAAGTCATTACCTATACCGAAGTGGAAGTTTGACGACATATCTATGGATTTCGTGCACGGCTTGCCGAGATCGCAGAAAGGGAACGATGTCATTTGAGTGATCGTTGACCGTTTAACGAAGGTGTCACACTTCATTCCGAATAGGAAGGACGATTCAGTGGAAAAGCTGGCGAAGCTTTACGTTGACAATATCGTACGATTTCACGGTGTGCCCCGTAGCATCGTTAGTGACCGAGATGGGCGCTTCACGTCTAACGATTGGAGGCTTATTCATCAACTGTTAGGTACCAAACTGACTTTCAGTACGGTCTTTCATCCTCATACGGATGGTTAGACCGAGAGGTTAAACAGAACGATGGAAGATATGTTTCGCATGTGCGCCCTTGATTTCGAGAAGAGGTGAGAGGACAATCTTTATATGATCGAGTTCGTCGACAACAATAGCCACCAAACAAGTATTCAGATGACGCCCTTCGACGTCCATTATGGTAGAAAGTGTCGAACTCCCTTGGCGTGGTTAGAGATGGGCAAAACGAAGTTTTTTAAGCGAAAGAAAGTTGAAGATACTACTTCGACTATACGTACAATCCGTGAGCAATTGTTGATCGCTTAAGATAGACAGACAAAGTACTACAATGCCAAGCATCGAGATGTCAAGTTTGTCGTGGGCGACTGGGTTTATCTAAAGATCAAACCGTTCAAGGGCGTGTCGAGGATTCAGCGCTTGAAGAAGCCGAGTCTGAGGTACCTTGGGCCGTTTGAGATCTTGGAGCGTGTTGGTGAAGCTGTCTATTGGCTCGCTCTTTCGACAGAGTTGAGCGGCTTGCACGATGTGTTCCACATATCAGTGTTGAGGAGGTCATTGAAATAACCAACTCAAGTGGTTGTTGTTGATCAAGTGCCGATTGAAAATGTGTTAAAGACGAAAGTCAAGCCCATTCGGATCGAGGATACGGAGGTCAAGCAGTTACAGAACAAGGTGATCAGGATGGTTAAAGTCCGGTGGGACAACTGTGACAGTGAGGAGCTCACATGGGAGCGCGAGCAAACCATGCTTGAGGAGTTCCTCGAGCTATTCCGTTGAAGTACAAACTTTTATGTGTTTTGTAATTCTTTGTTGTTGCCCGTATGAGTAAATTTCGGGATGAAATTTTTTTAAGGGGGAGAGAATTGTAACGCCCCAGTTTTCACCAGGTATAACTCTCTGAGAGCTACCGCCCGGCGGTAGTACTAACGACGACGGTAGCATGGCCGATTTATTTGGCGTCTCTTTGTGAGCTACCGCGCGGCGGTAGCGATACCGCGCGGCGGTAGCGATACCGCGCGGCGGTAGCGATACCGCGCGGCGGTAGCGATACCGCGCGGCGGTAGCGATACCGCGCGACGGTAGCGATACCGCGTGGCGGTAGTGACTGTTTGTCGTAAGCATTGTAATGACTCGACGCTTAACCTACCGCTCGGCGGTAGTATGGTACCGCGAGGCGGTAGTGCGACGGTTAAAGCATGACCACATGTGGCATGTGATTGGAGAATTTGAACGATGGGCTTGCGGGAGAAGCCACCGATTGGGGCTACCGCGCGGCGGTAGCGCTCTTTTCAAAGAAGCATTTTAAATCAGGGTCGTTCGTCGCAATCCGATGGTGGGCTGTATTTTCTGCTGGTTTAAGTCTGTGAATGGGGAGTTATTTTTCATTCTAACCTAAGCCTTTCTCTTCCTAAGAGGTAGAGAGAGGGGAGAGCATGGAAAAGGAAGGAGGAGTTTCCGCTAATGTTGGAGCGTCGGAGCTCCGAATCACGAGCCGGGTTCAGATCCGCGGAGGCGAGCCCGTTGCGTTCGTTTTCATCCGACTAGTTTCTCTTCCATGGCGCTGAAACGAACGTCAAGGGTAGCGATCTTGCTTCTTGGACATGTGAAGTCCTCTATTTTGGCATATGAGGGTAGGCGCTCCACGAGCACGTGGAGGCGAGTCTACCGACAGGTTGTATCCCCGTAATTTGGCATTTAGAATCCAAAATCGAAGTACGGAATAGACATGCTGTGTGAATCCCATCTGGACAGCTTGGTCTGAATTAGTGATGATTGTTTTGTATGTCGGAGAAAACTCTGTGGAAAACGTGTAATTTACGGAGTCACGGGGTGTGCAGGTTGCTGCAGTGAGAGTACTGGAGCAGGTATTCAGGAAAACACCCGTTTTGGAGAAGAAACGATAGTCTGTCCCATACCGGGCGGCGGTAGCTCCCAATGAGCATTGTTTGTGAGGTCTGTCTCTTGAAAACTTAGGGGCCATTGTGTTGAGCTGAGAGTCTGAAGGGCCCAGCTTTGGTGGTCGCGAGTGCCAGCCTTGGAACATAACCTGGTAATGCATGTTTGGTGTTACGGGAAAGGGGAAGCTGACCCGCATCGTTGTGGTTAAATGACATGATGATCTGAGCAACAGGAAAGAGCTGAACTATACCCGCACTATGTTGTTCGGCTAAACAGACCTAAAGTACGTGACAGTTGTCGTTGGCATAGGAGAGAGCTGTGGCTTTAGGCCAGGCTAGTGATGCTCAGGTGAGTCCGTCCAGTGTGGGACTGAGGACGGTGCTGGGAATCGTGGAGATCCCTATGTGGGTGTTTTGACACCAGTGATTGCGGTGAAGGAAAAGGTGGGACCTTGGGTGTTTCTGGTACACCGATAATGTGCTCTGAGTGCACGGGACGTTTGGTCGGTCGAGCCATCGTCTGTGTTAGTTGGTGCTTAAGTTGCACTTCCGCGGATATTGTGATCATGTTAATTGTTGCAAGCAAGGAACATCGCCGCCCCGTTTGAGGGGTGTGGTTGTTATAATTTGGTCAGTTACTGAAGACTGTTGTTTTGTTTGCCACCATTGGGGTGAAATGCTTTTGTGTAGGTGCAGCTGAGCCAAGTGGGAAGTAGCGGACTGAAGCCCTGTTTGTTGTGCCGGCCCTCGAAGGCCAAGCGAAGTGTGTTTTTACTGTTTCATGTGTGGCCGGCCTGCGTGTCAATGTCTGTAAAACACTTATGATTGAAAAAACAGTTGTAAGACCTTAAGACCAAGACTTTTTTTATACTTTGTGTATTTTGTGTATTTTTCTTAGTGGACATTCCTATGGTTGGGTTCCTAATACTTTAAATACTTACGCTAGAATGAACTCTGAGTTAGGATGCGCGTTTGGACTGGTCTCAATACGTAACTCCGCTAACTGTCTGTGGAATATGGCCTGGGGCCCAGGCCGTACTTTCTGTTATATGTTATGTGACAGATGGGGGTGTACAATCCAACAACTCCTTGAGTTGTTTACTCTGGAAGAGCCATTCTATATGGCCCCATCGATAGTGGTTTTGCTCCAAGTTCCAACTCGATTTGGTGATCCACCACCCTTTAAGGTGGTAAGTTCTGAAGCAACTCCGTAGGCATCATGTCTTGATTCACCTCCAAGACTTTTGCAATGATCAGAGGCACCTCCTTTGCTTCGTTGGATGCCACCTCCTCCTTCAAAGTAGCCAAATAACTTGGCTCACCTCGATTGATTCCCTTTGCCAATTGCATTGTTGATAGCTGCTTCCGCTGTTTACTAGAAGATGGCACTTCCATCGTATGCAGGAGGATCCTTCCACTAAAATGAACATCAAATGACTGTTTGGAAGGACTATAACACACTGTTATAACACACTGTTATAACACACTGTTCAGAAAAAGTACAGGCTAAACACCATGCTAAAATCACCAATTGGTGTCACAAGGAAGTTTACTTCTATGTTGCACCGACACCGACACGAGACACACGATACGACACGACACGACACGCGATACAACACGACACGACACGCGACTCGTCAATTCTCAAAAAATACAATATTTCGACATGCTGGGACACGTATATTAAATATTCATTTTTTATAATTATGAAAATCCTAAAACATTTAACAAAAAATTAAAAAATTAACAATTAACAAATATTTAAATAAATTAATTCATGTTTAAATATTACTCATCAAATATTCAAATTCAAAACTTAACAAATGATCAAAAAATAATATAACATTAACACATTACAATTATATATTATCAGTAAAATAATGAATTCACATGCAAACTTTTTTCCTACTTTTAATCTTTCTTTTTCTAGAGAAAAATATTTATGTCACTAGTAGATCCGATTTCACTACTTGAAATGCTAGAAAGGGGTAAAAACACTTCCAAGACAAATTGCCACCCGCCTCACCATGAGTAGCTAACTTAGGGACACGCGTGTCCGATTGAGAGAGACACGCGTGTCCGATTGAGCGGGACACGCGAGTCCCGCGTGAGCCAGCGTGTTGGATTTCCGATTCGAGCGTCGGATTTCCGACTCGAGCGTGGAATTTCCGACTCGAGTGTCGGATTTCCGACTGGAGTGTCAGAGAGTGTCGGAGAGTCGGACGAGTGTCGGACTCTCCGACACTCACACGCTGGACATTTTGAAATGTCGGTGCTTCATAGGTTAACTTAGCATCTCCAAGTCTCTAAACATAACTTCGTGCCTCACGTTGTATCCGTCGAGTACTAAGCACATAACGGAATCAAAAACATACCCAGTACAAGTACACGGACCTCTGAGAACAGCTGATCTTTCATAGTAGACAAGTAGTAGTAGAGAGAAATCTGAAAACAATTCTATTTGGTTAAAAAAACATTACACATACATATATATATGATACGTGGCATATCAAATATTCAACTCTCTCCCACAAGTTATGAGTATATATCGATCATTAACAACTTGAGTGTATTATCGGTAAAGTTTTCATGGTTTAAAACCTTGGTGAAGATGATTTTGAGAGTTTACAAAAGGTGTACAAATATTGGCCTTGTCAAAGTGATCTTTAAAGAAATGTATATCCACTTCAATGTGTTTTGTGCGATCATGTTGAACTGGATTGTGAGCAATAATAATCATCGTTTTGTTATCACAATAGAGAGTAATAAACTTGTCCTCAAGGAGTCCCAAATCCTGAAGAATAGATTTCAACCACAACCCTCACATATTCCTTGTGTCATAGTCCTATATTCCGCCTCAGCACTAGATCATGCTACAATATTTTGTTTCTTGCTCCTCCAAGATACAAGATTTCCATCCATAAAAAAACAATACCTAGTAGTGGATGTCCGATCATCTTGGCTACCTGCCCAATTTTCAAGGGTTGGTTTATCGAAAACAGAATCTCGCATCATGGAGACTTCTTGAGGTATCTCAAGACCCGGTAAACAACATTCTGATGACGGATCCTGGGAGCATGCATGAATCTACTCAGAATGTCAACAACATACATGATGTCGGGACATGTATGAGATAAGTATATTAGTCTACAAACCAATCTCTGATAG
Source organism: Platanthera guangdongensis (assembly GCA_039583875.1). Taxonomy (NCBI): domain Eukaryota; kingdom Viridiplantae; phylum Streptophyta; class Magnoliopsida; order Asparagales; family Orchidaceae; genus Platanthera; species Platanthera guangdongensis. The sequence continues at coordinate 137,181,469 of CM077148.1, forward strand.
CATGATGAGTCAACGTTATCTCCTTCAGTGTATTCCACAATTTGGTGATTTTCCTTAGTAGGGGTATCCACGGGAGCACATCCAAACATACCAATTTCCTCCAAAAGTTCAAGGAAATACTTTCTCTGAGATATGAAGATACATTGGCTAGACCTTGCCACTTCAATCGGCAGGAAACATTTCAGTTTTCCCATATCTTTAACTTCAAATTCTCGGCATGTAATGATATGTCATCTACATATACAATGAGCACCGACACTTTAGTTCCTCTCCTCTTAACAAATAGGGTGTGATCAGCATGCCCTTGAACATAACATAGTTGTAACATGGTTCTATGAAACAATCCAAACCAAGCTCTAGGTAATTGCTTCAACTCATATAAGGATTTCTTTAGGTGACAAATTTTTCCACTTGACCCTTTTTTAGAAAAACCAGTAGGAAGTATCTGTAGACTTCTTCTTCCAACTCATCATGCGGGAAGGTATTTTTAACATCTAGTTCTTGTAGATCCCACCCAAGACATGCATCACATGAAAGGAGCACCCGAATAAAATCTATTTTTCCAACATGAGCAAAAGTTACTTGATAGTCAATTCCAAGAGTTTGAGTGTACCCTTAGCCACTAACTGAGCTTTATAACACTCCACAATCCCCTCTTGATTCTACTTCACTGAAAATATCCAACATGACTCATCTGTTTTTTTTTATAGAAGGAAGATGTGCAAGTTTCCATGTGAAAGTTTTGTCCAAGGCATGCATTTTTTCGTCCATAGCGTGTTTCCATGCAGGAATCTTGATAGCCTTATGCTAGGTCTTGAGAAGAAAAAAATGAGATAAAAGCTTTGTGAGCAAAAGAGAGACAATAATATAACATGTAATTGACTATATGATGTTTGGTAGTACCAGTGTTACCTTTGAAATGAGCAATTGGAAAATGAAGGTCGTTATCAGAATCTGAAGCAAAAGCAGACACCTGCAGCGATTGAACATTCGGGGACTGCACATGTTAAGCTTTACGGGACTTGCTGAAACAAAAAAGGCAGTGATCGTAAAGGAGGAACGAGAGTCAGAAGAACGATAGTAAAAATAATAGGAGGAAAAGTAACTATCGAAAGAGGAGAGTCAGAGGTCTTGTCATTAGCACTACTCATCCACCATAACGAGGACCAAAGTAAGACCCCCCCCCCAAGGTAACAGCAATGGTACAGAAAAAGTGATGTATAGGAGGGTGATAACAGTGATAACCTTTCGTGGTGGAAGAGCACCCCACAAAAACAAATTTAAGAGAACGGACAACCAGTTTGTCACGATGAGTATAGATATGAATAAAACAGACTAACCTAAAGATACGAGAAAAGATGTGAGTAAGTATGAACAATGTGTTTAGAGGAAAGATAGAGAAGTATAGTGTAGTGCAGAGAGCGAGAGAAAGCGATTAATGAGATGGGTCGTAGTCAAAATAGTATCACCCCAGTAAGGCTTGGGAAGGGGCATGGTGGTTAAAAGGAAGCAAGCAACCTCCAGCAAGAGTTTAATTTTCCGTTCTGCAATGCCATTGAGTGGAGGTGTGAACAAATGTGGTTTGGTGACGAATGTCGTTAACAGCAAGATAGGTACCAATAATCCCCGGTCATTGTACTCACCATCATTATCACTGCATAACACCCAAATAACACCACCAAACTATGTCATGATCATTTTATGAAAGGTATTAAAACAACTAAGCAATTTACTCTTCTATTTTAACAAATAAACTCATGTAGCACTAGAAAAATAATCAATAAAAGTGGTAAACCATTTATAGCCAAATAAAGATAATATAGGGGAAGGACCCCAAACATCTGACTGAATCACATCGAAGTGATAAAAACTAGAAAGAAATACATAAGTTAGACTTTGACAAACATGTTTTGATAATTCACAAGCATCACAAGAAAAAGAATTAAGCAAACAACTAAAATGAAGGTAAAGATCAATAAGATATAAAGAGGAGGGGTGCCCAAGGCGTTGATGCCATCATCAGATGTCATGGATAGTAAGAGAATGGGTGGTGGAGAGTGTACGGGGGGGGGGGGGGGGGGGGGGGGGGAGTCTCGCGCATGGGAAAGGATGAGGCACCCGCTACAAGGAATCAATCAAACAAGGGAGAATGAAGAAACATCACACCCTACGATCTTCGTTTAGATAGATTCGCCGGAAAGAACACCATAGGATGCCACCATGATGTCTCTAACGGCAATCATGGAGGACAAAATGGTCGGAGACACGTCCTCCCGCTGGGCGAACAAAGAGAAGTTGGTTGATGTGAAGGAGAAGCTATTGCGGTCGAGAAGTTGTTGTGACGAGCAGAGAAGGGTGACGAGCAAAGAAGGGAGTTGTGGTGACGAGCGAAAGATTGACGAGACGATGTTATGCAGCGTTGTTGCAACGAGACATGGCAAGCGGTTGGGAGTGACAGTACGTTATTGTGTCGCTTCAACGAGAGGAGAAAGCGAGCGGAAGAGAGGCACCGGAGCTTCGACAAGCGGTTGGGAGCGTTGAAAAGCGGATTGTTCGATCGCAAGCGAGAACGGCGGGTTCGCTCTGATATCAAGTAGAGAGAAATGGAAAAAAAATCTATTACGTTAAAAAAACATTACACATACATATACATATGATATGTGACATATCATATATTGAACTGTAGTTTCAAGTTGTTGTGCACTTAAAGGCATAAAAATATATGAGGCTCCCTCCAATGCAAGATCAAGGAGTCTTGATCTATGCAACTTAAGCCTTGAGGTGTAAAAAGACTAGATAGCTCGTGATTTACATACTACAATTGAGGTAACTAATCATTCCCCTAACTCACTTTGTCCATGGCCATAATATTTATTAAATATCTATCATCTTACATACCCATATATATTTAACGTAATCATTTTTAAAATTCCTTACTATGCAGCAAACATCAAAAGATTCAGATGATGGTCTGCTCATCACTAGCACCTGGATCGATCAAGAAAATTTAAAATTTAATAAAACATAAGTAATCTCTTCAGAAAAAAAGTGGGATTGATTACCAACAGCTTTTTATAAGCAATCTCAACAAGTTTATGCATAGCAAGCTGCTCAAGGTTCCTGCAAACACATTTTTCACTAATAAATTTTCATTCCAAATTTCAGGATAAAATAAATTTGTAGCAGTGAACGGGTGAAAGATATTTAAAAAAGATGGATAATATACCTCTCTTGATCTTCCTTCACACCTTCAAGAGACCTTTCTAATTTATATAGCTGGTTTTTTCTTATTGTTGCCTACAGTGAAGGCAACGTAAATGCCAGTACATCAATTTAGTATTATAGAAGGCCAACAATAAAGTAGACAAGATTTAGAAGAGTAATGCAAAACAAGAAGAATTGCAAGGTTCTCTTTAGGTGGTTATTGACAGGCATGTACAATTAGAGAGCTGAACCTAAATAGTTGGCATTAGACAATTAGAGAGGGATTACTTAATCTATTACCACGTTCAACTTACACATTACAAATGTAAGATGCCTTTTGATCACCCATGTTTTAACAGGAAACTGAAGCTAATACATCAATAATTGAGTGAAAATAAACACTAAATTGAAGAAAAATGTATTAACATGCATATGTGCATCATACACTATTGTGGACTACGATAAAATGGCTATAGACATATTTCAGGTGGACTGAAGAAGTTCAATGAAAAGTGAAAATGCAGATATTTCAAAAAATTACATGTTATGGATCGCTCATTTACGGACCTAATCCCGCCGGTCGAGCCCACAACATGAGGCGCGGCCCTGCACAACCAACCCTTCGCCGCACGTGTTCTCGGTCCGGCGGGGTGTTGAGGCCGGGTCTCGAACCCTTTACCTCCTTGATAAGAGGCACTTAAAGCTTGCCCTCATCACCAACTGATCCGCGGATCGGTAAACCCAACCCTTCTCCGCACGTGTTCTCGGTGCGGCGGGGTGTTGAGTCCGGGTCTCGAACCCTTTACCTCCTTGATAAGAGGCACTTAACGCTTGCCCTCATCGCCAACTGATCCGCAGATCAGTTGGTGATGAGGGCAAGCGTTAAGTGCCTCTTATCAAGGAAGTAAAGGGTTCGAGAACCAGCCTCAACACCCCGCCGCACCGAGAACACGTGCGGAGAAGGGTTGGGTGTGCAGGGCCGCGGCCCATGTTGTGTGCTCGACCGGCGGGATTAGGCCCGTGAATGAGCGGTCCATAACATTACATTAGACAAATTACATAACAACATCACTCAAGCCTTTATCCCACTATAGTGGGGTCAGCTATATGGATCATTTGTCGTCATTGTGCCCCATGTTTAGTCATAATCTTAGAAACTCTCGATTCGGGTATGATTCTAGAAAAATCAAGAACCAACCTTTTGAGTTAAGAAACCAAGAACCGAATGTCTAATGGTTATCAAATAGATATAATGAGAAAAAAATTATAACCAAAACTGATTTTCGCCAAAAAAAAATTTAATAATATTATGAATTTATTGTTAAACATAAAATTATATAGGACAATAAGATTTGTTTCAAGAAATACATAGGAAAATTAGTTTTTTTGATGATTTTGATAAACATTTCAAGTCTGTATTACGTGACATTAGACAAATTACCAACTGATCCGTGCATGTGGACCACCCTTGTCAAAATTTATGGAGCGCGCATATGCCAGCCGCCGTGGTCGCAGACACATTCACTCATGTGGACCCCCTCGTTATAATTTATGGAGCGCGCATATAGAAGCCACCATGATCAATTTTCTTGTAAGTAATTTGTATTAATTAATATTAATCAATTATGTAAATTATCTTGTATTTTCTTGTTTAGTTGGCCTCCCTCATCTATATAAGGGGGATGGGTTTATGTGTGATCTTATCTTGGATGTATGAAAGATTTTAGGGTTGCTCCCTAGGTTCCTCTCTTATTCTTCCTCATTTCTTCCCGCTCACCACTGTCGGCTCCTTCTCTTGCCGGATTCCTCCCGAGAATTTATCATAACTGTAACAATGGTCTGACTTGCCAGTCTCCGCCTGCCACCCTTACGGCTGTTGGGAATCAGCCCCGCGCTCTCCCTCGAGCTCGACCTCCTCCACGACATCCACAGTGAGCTCCAGGCTATGAGTGACCTCATTGCCAAGCATCTGGCCAACGCCAATTGTATAAAGGAGGATGTTGCCTCCCCTTCCAGCACCGCCATCATCGAGCAGCCCGCCCCAGCTTGTTCATCCAGTGTCGCCATCTTCACTCAGCCTGCAATCGGGTGTCTTCCCACGGATCCACTACCATCGACGCAAATCCCTCTTCGGGTGATGTCGCTGCCAAGCTACAACAACACCTTCCTACCGAGCTCAGATACTGACACGCACGATTCGATAATAACCTCGTTGCTCAGCTGACCATTGGCTTTGTGTATCCAGGTCAGCACCTCTCCCATCGTCAAGCATCCTATTTGTGTTTTCCCTGCTCCACGTCGGCCACTGGAGGGAGGAACTTGTGCACCCAGTCCAACTGTGTCGGCCTTCCAAGCCCACATCAACATCAGTCGACTATTTTCATCGCAGCCACACCCCCATCATTCCATCGCAAGGTCCCTCCTGGCGCATCCCATTCTTGTTGTTGCCTATTGCGACATCGACCACCAAAACCACGGTCTTCCGACATATTGATGCAACTTTTTCTTTGCCAGTATGAAACAATCCCTCAAGCCCTCCCCAGCTTTTTCTCTGTCAGCAACGTGCTTCACGACAAGGAAATTGTTAAGCCTCCCGACGAGGCTAGGCTATTCGGGCAACATTACCAGCGGCGGCAACGGCGCGTGCAAGGCAACAACGGGGCTGAACCAATGGGTTCAGCCCCCTCTTCTTAAAAATCGGCTCAAGGGGGCTGAACCGCATTTGGTTCAGCCCCATGGGGGCCGGCCGGCCCCCTTGGTTGGCCGGCCTGGGGTCCCGGGTTATATATACCCGGACCCCTCTCTTTTGGAGGCATGCAAGAATTAACCAAGGTATTTCTCCCTTCCCTCTCATTTCAACCCTAGCATCTATCTTCTTTCTCTAGATCTTCTTCTTTCGTAGTTCGCGCATAACATTTGGTATCAGAGGATTCCTTCCTCCGTCATGGTGTATACACGCTCGCAAGAGGAGAATGGCCGCTTGGAAACCCTAGAGGAGAGTTTGATGGGGCTTACCGATTCGGTAGCCGCCATCGAAGAAAATGTCAAAAAGTCCACTCAAAGGTTGGAAGAGCGGATCGACGACCGCTTGAACGATATCATGACGCTATTAGCGCAAAATTTGAAGGGCAAGGCGGTGGCAGAGGAGGAACCGGGCGGATCTACAGGGAATAGGCCGGAAATGCTTGGACTTGGCGGATCGGGTGCGGGAAGTGCTGGATCGGGAGCGGCTGGCGTCGGAATCGCTGCTGCGAGCCAGACGGGGGTCGGATCGGGTGCGGCGTACCACGGAGGGGCCGGATCGGCCTGGGGCGGCGTCGGGTTGCCTGGATCGGCTTCAGCGCACACGCAGGGGCCCGGATCGGCGGGTGTTGCCGTTGGCTGGGCTGGATCGGGGATGGCGAGCATGCCGGGGGTCGGGTTTGTCCCGGCGGGTTACGGTGGAGCGGGGAATGCAGCAGGAGGCTCCGGAGGGGTCGGATGGGCATCAGCGGCCCCTGTGGGGCTCGGATCGGGGCTGGCGAGACATCAGGGCGCCGGATTTGGGCCGGGTGGCTTCGGCATGGCTGGAGGGGGCTTCGGAGTGGCTGGACCCCCCGGGGCAAGCACGGGGAGGGCCGGATTTGGGTCGGCAGGCCTGGACATGGCCGCCAGGGGTGGCGGCTACGCAACTGGTGCTGACGGGCGGGCCGGGACTTTTACCGAGCACGCTCCTTGGAGGCAAGGTGGGGATGGGTTGTTACCCCCACCGGCAGGAAGAGGGCAACCACCAGGCTTTGGAAGAGGGGTGCAGTGGGGAGAAGGGGGGCCCTTCCGTCATGGGGCCCCAGTGGCGGGGGAACGCGGCCAAAGGCCGTACATGGCTCCCAAGTTGACTCGGATGAATTTCCCTCGCTACAGTGGGGGCGACGCGTTGGAGTGGGTACAAAAAGCTGAGTTATTTTTCAATTATCAGGAGGTGCCAGAGGCTCAGTGGGTGCAGCTAGCGTCCTTCCATCTGGAGGATGACGCGTTCCAGTGGACACAGTGGTTCTTGCGGGGACGGGAGTATGTTCCGTGGGAGGAATTTGTGGAGGGCTTCACGGCTCGATTTGGGCCTTTGGAGTTTGAAGACTTTGAGGCGCTTTTACAGAAGCTACGGCAGAAGGGTACCGTGATGGAGTACAGGACGGAGTTTGAGAAGTTGGCCAACAGGGTTCAGTGGGAAGAAAAGACACTCCTCAGCTGTTTTGTATCGGGACTGAAGGATCACTTACGCGATGAGGTTCATGCCTACATTCCCCGTAGTCTGAACCATGCGATTAGCTTGGCGCGCATTCAAGAGGAAAAGTTGAATAGGCAGCGAGCCCGCAGTCTGGCAAGGCACACTACTACACCGGCCGCGGCCAGGAGAGAGACTCCAGTGACCGGCCGACCGACGGTGACACGGTTGTCTTGGAACGAGTTACAGGCACGGAAGGAGAAGGGCCTTTGCTTTAACTGTGATGAGAAATTTACGCCAGGACACAAGTGTCAGAAGGTCCAAGTCTTTATGTTACATCAGGAGGAGCAGCTTGAGGGGGACGAGTTTCCGGAGGAGGATTTGGAACCTGGGGGGGACTTCGATTTGACGGAGTTGGGTGTGTCCCTTCATGCCATGGAAGGGTGCAATCCACCTCCGCTTACTATGCGGCTGGCGGGGAGGATTCGGCAGGAGAGGGTGACCATCCTGGTGGACAGTGGGAGTAATAACTTTATTCATCCCGATGTGGCACAAAGGGTGGGGCAAGTGATTGACGCAGGAGCGGCGTTCCAGGTTATGGTTGCAGACGGTAGCAAACTACAGTGCCAGGGGGTGTTGAAGGCGATGGAGCTTCAGATGCAGGGTTATGTGGGGTGCACGGATGTCTATCTCTTACCGATCCGGGGTTCAGATATGGTGCTTGGAGTGCAGTGGCTACAGCAGTTGAGGAGGGTGACTTTTGATTGGGACCAGATGACGATAGAATTCTCGCAAGGGAGCCGCCAGTTCTGTTTGAAAGGGCTCCGATCTTCTCCGGTCAAAGAGATCTCCATTCGCAGCTTACAGCAGCTTCAGGAGTCCGCTAGTCTGATGACGGTCCTGTTGGGGGTGAGGTCTGGCGAGGATAGACCGACGGAGGTTCCTGACCAGATGCGAGCGTTGGTGGAGGAGTATGATGACATTTTCCAGGAGCCGGGGACGCTCCCACCGTCACGGTTCCGTGATCACCAGATTGTGCTACAGACGGGGGCGGAGCCGCCCAACACTCGTCCTTACAGGTACCCCCACATGCAGAAGGCAGAGATCGAGCGTAGTGTGAAGGAAATGCTTGAGGTCGGCATTATACGGCCTAGTACCAGTTCCTTCTCAGCACCGATTATTCTGGTTAAAAAGAAGGACGGATCGTGGCGTTTCTGCGTAGATTACCGTGCCTTAAACAGTGTCACCGTGAAGGATAAGTTTCCGATTCCCGTGATTGAGGAGCTGTTGGATGAGTTGAGTGGGGCGACTATATTCACGAAGCTGGATTTGCGATCCGGCTATTATCAGATTCTTATGAAGGAGGAGGACGTGCATAAAACGACGTTCAGGACTCATGACGGCCACTACGAGTTCTTAGTGATGGCGAATGGCTTGACGGGGGGACCGTCTACCTTTCAGGCCAATATGAATGAGATTTTTCGCTCATTCCTGCGACACTTCGTCTTGATCTTCTTTGATGACATTCTGATCTACAGCGCTACTTGGGAGGATCATTTACGTCATGTGGCTCAGGTCTTCTCTACTCTTCGGCAAAATAAACTCTATGCTAAGAAGTCCAAGTGTTCTTTTGGACAACAGGAGGTGGAGTACTTGGGGCATCTAGTCTCCGCGGAAGGGGTGAAAGCCGACCCACGGAAGATCGAGAGTATGCTTTCGTGGCCCCGACCTCTGACCATCCGGGCGCTGCGGGGGTTCTTGGGCCTCACTGGGTACTACCGGCGTTTCGTACGGGATTATGGGAAGATTGCACGGTCACTTACGCAACTGCTACAGAAGGTTGCTTTCTCGTGGCAGGATGAGGCCGAGACCGCCTTTCAGGCGTTGAAGAGGGCGATGACGACGACTCCAGTGCTGGCACTCCCTGATTTCACTAAGGAGTTTGTGGTCGAAACGGATGCTTCCGGCGTGGGAATGGGAGCAGTCTTGATGCAGGAGGGGCGGCCGATTGCTTTCTATAGTAAGGCCTTGGCTCCACGGACACTGGGCCTATCGGTGTATGAAAAGGAGATGCTCGCGGTTATTCATGCGGTGGCCTTATGGCGGCCATACCTACTGGGACATCGTTTTAAAATACGGACAGATCATCAGAGCTTGAGGCACTTTCTCGGCCAGCGGATTTCTTCCCCTCTTCAACAGAAGTGGGTCACCAAGTTGTTGGGATATGATTATGAGATCGAGTATCGGCCGGGGAAGGACAATCGGGTGGCTGACGCCCTCTCGCGCTTATCAGAGGGGGCCTTGGCACACATTTCGATGCCACAGTTGGAGTCGCTGGATGAGATTCAGGAGGAGGTGCAACGTGATCCCGAGTTACGGGTTATTGTGGAGAATCTGCGGCACGCTCGTGAGGTAACCCCAGGTTATCACTTACAAAATGACCGGCTCTATTATCAGGGACGGGTGGTCATCCCTTGGCAGTCAGCTTGGAGGACGGTGATGATGCATGAGTTCCATTCGTCGCCGACGGGCGGCCACGCGGGTATTTCTCGCACTCTCCAGCGGGCCCGGGCCAATGTATTTTGGAAGGGGATGCGCCGTGACATTCAGGAGTTTGTTCAGCAATGTGATGTCTGCCAACGGCAGAAGTATGAGACTACTTCTCCAGTCGGGCTACTCACCCCCTTGGAGATTCTGCATCAAATCTGGGACACGGTTTCTATGGACTTCATTGATGGGCTGCCCAAGTCGCAGGGTAAAACAGTTATCTTAGTGGTGGTGGACAAGTTGTCCAAGTATGGGCACTTCCTTGCTCTGAGCCACCCTTACACAGGGGAGTCTGTGGCGGCTTTATTTGTTCGGGAGATTGTTCGATTGCATGGGATCCCTCGGGCGATCATCTCCGATCGGGACCCTACTTTCGTTGGCCGATTTTGGACGGAACTCTTCCGCTTGCAGGGGACTTCCTTGCGTTTCCGCACGGCTCACCATCCCCAGACCGATGGACAGACGGAAGTCTTGAATCGGGGCGTGAAAACTTACCTTCGTTGCTTTGTCATGGATGAGCCGAGGACATGGGCCAGTTGGTTACATTGGGCGGAGTACTGCTTCAACACGTCGTATCACTCCGCTAGCAAGCTCACCCCCTTTGAGGTCGTCTATGGACGGCCACCTCCCTCCTTCAGCAGTTATGAGTCAGGCAGTACCGCGGTGGCAGCAGTTGATCGAGCCCTCCGTGATCGTGATCGGACCCTCGCCATCCTGCGCGAGAATCTTCGGGCGGCGCAGGATCGTATGAAGGCACAGGCGGATCGACATCGGACGGACCGGGAGTTCCAGGTGGGGGACGAGGTTTTCCTCAAACTTCGCCCTTACCGGCAGTTGTCTGTGGCACAGAGGACAAATCAGAAGCTGACACCCCGCTACTATGGTCCATTTCGGATCACGCGCCGGGTCGGGCCAGTTGCGTATACCTTGGCATTGCCCGAAGGCTCACGGATTCATCCTACCTTTCATGTCTCCTTGTTGAAGCGTAAGCTGGGTGAGGCGGTTCCGGTCTTTCCCGTCCTGCCCGAGGCTACTTCCGGAGGCGAGCTTCGCCCCCTACCGGCGGAGGTACTCTTGATCAAGTGGCGACGTCGGGGCACAGTGTACTGTCCGGAGCTGTTAATTAAATGGAAGGATCTCTCCGCGGAGCACAATACGTGGGTGGACTTGCTGGAATTCCGGGAGCTTTACCCCGATTTCCCACTTGAGGACAAGCTGGCTTTTGATGGGGCAGGGAATGTAAATCCTCCCGACGAGGCTAGGCTATTCGGGCAACATTACCAGCGGCGGCAACGGCGCGTGCAAGGCAACAACGGGGCTGAACCAATGGGTTCAGCCCCCTCTTCTTAAAAATCGGCTCAAGGGGGCTGAACCGCATTTGGTTCAGCCCCATGGGGGCCGGCCGGCCCCCTTGGTTGGCCGGCCTGGGGTCCCGGGTTATATATACCCGGACCCCTCTCTTTTGGAGGCATGCAAGAATTAACCAAGGTATTTCTCTCTTCCCTCTCATTTCAACCCTAGCATCTATCTTCTTTCTCTAGATCTTCTTCTTCCGTAGTTCGCGCATAACAGAAATACTGCTCCTCTTTCCCACGCCTTGTGCACTCCACCTAAACGATGCCCCTCATTGTCTACACCGCCAGCTGCCAATATTGTCATTTTCTCCCACGAAAAGACAAACCCCCACCAACACATGCTTTTAATGTGTGTATTTTTATTTATTTCCTCCACGAATCACCCACCTGTCAACCTTTTTTTATTCTTCCCAACAGTGGGCCCCACACAACCTCCCCATTTTTTCATCTGAACCATGCTCCGACTATTTTTTCCAGCAGCCCCCTACCTTTTTACACTGCTTCCCCAAACAATTACCTATTTTAATACCACCACCCTACTTGTTTCCCACGTCTTCCCTGCACAAACCACCTCCCAAGTCAACATCTCAATAACTCTCTGGCACCCATCATTTTCTATTTTCCCATGCACACTCTAACTGTCACCAATTTTCCCCCTCCATTCTTATTTTTCTTTGGCTTCCCTTTCTCACCCAATACTGCATCCTCCCTCATTTTAATTTTGCTTTTATTTTTTCACCCAGTGCAACATCATTCGCCATTTTCTCAAGACAACCCCTCCCAACTGGTATTTACGGCCAACGTTCAGACCTACCCCAACAAAAAATTAAAACTTAACCTTGAGGTCAAGGTCGTTTTTCAAGGACGGTATAGTGTTATGCAGGCGCATTCACTCATGTGGACCCCCTCGTTGAAATTTATGGAGCGTGCATATGGAAGCCGACATGGTCGCGAGCACATTCACTCATGTAGAAAACCCTCGTCATACTTTATGGAGCGTGCATATGGAATCCTCCATGATCAATTTTCTTGTAATTACTTTGTATGAATTAATTAATTGATATTAATTAATGAATACTAATTAATATTAATAAATTAAGTAAATTATCTTGTATTTCCTTGTTTAGTTGGCCTCTCTCACCTATATAAGGGGCAGGGATTTATGTGTGATCTTATCTTGGATGTATGAAAGAATTTAGGGTTGCTCCCAAAGTTCCTCTCTTATTTTTCCTCCTTCCTACTCGCTCACCACCGCCGGATCCTCTTGCCGGATTCCTCCCGAGAATTTATCATAACCGTAACATTACATAAATCAATGAAACAAGAAAAAGTATAGCACCTGTTGAAAGAACTTAATTTTAAGTTCAGAAATAACTTTATCAATTTCTTCATCCTCTCCCTCAGCTAGATCAGGCTGTAAAAACAGAGAAATGAGTGGTAGGCATGAAAACATAGCAATAAATTTAAAAGAATAATATTGACAATTGAAGAAAAGAAAAGTCTTTATACATCCTTTGCAAATTCAAGACAAACTACTTGAATGTACGTGTAGACCAATGGGCTTAACTACTAAAAATGGTTCGATCTTCTTATCAAATTTGCGCATGAAAATACAACAATATCTTAGCTCTAATTATTTAAATTTCCATGAGCTTACTGAAACTATCCAAACAATGAAAGAAAGTAATCATAGTTGTTCACAGACATCTGTTCCATACCAATATTATTCAAGGTACAAAAGAAGGAAAATAAAATTAAAAAGTAAAAGTATTCAAAAATAGAAATAACTTGCCATGGATAGTAAGATCAATTAGCTGTAGAAAAATAATTTGTCATTTCAGCTACAATCAACTCCACATTGGAGTTTTAAGGAAAAAGACAGTGAACAAATACGAATGTAAATAACATGCCAGATAGAATATTAAATTGTCAAATGTCAAAAATATGTAGAGAAAAATTCAAAAATAGTGGATTTCCGTATCTTAGAACAAATATATATACATATATATGCTATATTAAATTAAAGAATACATGCCCTACTTTTATGTGTATATATTTATACAAGAGGCAGTGCACAGGGGACCCCTATTCCCCGTCCGCGACAGTGCAACGGCACGATACCAAATTGTAACAGCTGTGATATATGCAGAAGGTCAAAAAAGAGTACAAGAAACTGCAAACCACATACCACTAAATCTGGATATATGCCAATGCTGTGCAGCTCCAACAAGATCCTATCATTCAAAGGCATATGTTCGAATTGGCCTTCATAAGGAGAGTTGCCAGTTAAATTTGTGCTAGCAAATTGTAACAGCTGTGAATTACAATGGTCATATTCAGGAAATACTCCAGTATTTATTTGCTCAGAAACACCATTCCCCTGAAACAGATCACTACCAGTACCAGATATGGATGCTTGAATAACAGAAGTCATAATGTTGCCAATCGCCGCAAAGCCGTTACAAGATTTACTGCTTGGTGCACAAAACTTTTGACTCGCGAATTCCAAATCTAAGAAGTCAGATTTGATGCCAGCGGATTCAAACTCATTTTCAAGATAGCAATTTGTGCCAATTGAACAATCACTTGAGAATTGTAAGAACAGCTCATCTTGTTCGCTTTTGCAGCTAAAAATTTCAGTTCTATCCTCCACAATTAAAGCAGACAAAAGTCTCTGGGAAAGAGGAATAATCTTATCAAACCAACTATCTGATTCTGTCTTTCTAAACTGCTGCTCACCGGCTGCGCCAAATGTCTCTATAAAGCTATTAATCCCAAGTAAATTTGTTTGGTTTGCTTGCTCTGCAGAAGAATATGAATGAAGTGCTGAGTCTCCAGACAATACCTTTCCCTGAAAAGAGAGAAACAATGATACTTCAAAGAGGTTGCATGGAAATAAAGAAACAAATAACAGTCAATGAAGTCCCATTGACCGGAAAGTTAAGAGGTTTTCCACAGATAATTAGTATAAAAGAAAATTCAATTGCCTGCCTTTACATTGTGCATAGTAGCCAAATTTTCATCCAGTTCTTCAGCAAATTTCATCTGCAGAGATTTGAACAAGAACAGTTACTAACCTGTCAATTTGCCTTCTATCAAAAACAAGTAGATATTCATAACATGAAAAGGAATAAAAAAAGAATAGATGAAGGAACACTTACCTGATGTTTCACAAATGTTAAATCCTCTGAACTAACAAAAGCAAATGATGTTTCCATTGTTTTCCAAAATGAACTAGAGCAAGCACTATCTGTGGATTAGGAAGAATTCAATAGTGTAAACAATTGAAGGCTGAACACCAAAGTGTAAAGCACTAAAGAATACACACAGCTAGAGTTCCGAGCAGCATTTGCAGCTGCCATCAATTCATCGCGATCATCATGTGGTTCACCTATAAAACAGTATCAAACAGATTAGCGGAGAATGCTTATAGACAATTACCAAATTGGGAGTAATCATGTAAAAAGGAGGTGGAGGGTAGTGATAACCTATTATATCCGATGAACTACAATGTATGCTTGGCAAAGGACGACCATAAGCCTTCCGATCTGACACCTTCTTTGATGGAGGACGACCTACCCTACTGCAGGAAAAATCGGAATTTGTAAACAATACAAATATTTATTAACAAAGAATGTCGTTGGTTAAACAATCCACATGTAGAGAACCTTTCAGTCCTATCAGAAGCAGGCCGCCCATTTTTGAGTGGCTTAATGATGTCTACACTCTCTGGCTTTTCTTTTAGTAATGGCAAGGATGCCTTCAACTGAGTTGAACATCTACCACTTCTACCTTGCCTCCATACACCATCTCCAATTTCGTCGTTTGGACGAACCATTTTCCTTTTTGTAGGTAAATTAAAATCTGGCATTTTAAGAGGTCCATTTGGATGCTCATCCTCCATCTCACCGCTGTCAACACCTTTCTCTCTTTTATTCTCAACAGCACCTGATTCCTCACTCTCTGATAATCCTGCGGGAGACAGAGCATTATCAAGCCTAAATTTCAACTGATGACTGCCATTAGCAACAACCCTTGAATTTAAAGCACCAACGGAATCCACAGATGGTAGCCTAGCTACAACATCAGGAACAGTAAAAGCTTCAGGAAAAGCCTGAACATCATCAAAATTCGAGACAGGAGAAACCACATTCGCTCTTCTTGTACGAGAAATCTTTTGAGGGCGTTGACCCACCCACTGCGTAACCGGTGGTGAGGATGATGACCCAGTAGGCAATGGACGTTTTCGATTGGCTGCGTTGCTCAAACATTGCACTCTGTTCAAACAAGGAGGCTGTTCCCATCCTTCAATACTACCAGATAAGCGGGGATAATTGGATGCGCAAACCAAATTGCCGGAAACAGTTCGTGGTGCCCTAGAAGCTTTTCCTTTCACTACAGGACTTTGACTTCCTGATTGAGCATCCTCGCGGTTATTTATTCTGAAATTCAGTAATTCATTCAATATCAAGTGGCTAATTAAATAAAGAAAGCACAAGAAAGAAGTTTGAAAAAGTCAATATAATGCAAAAGCTCGGACTTGGACACTGTAGAAATGGAGAAAGCCAACCTTGTATATATGTTCACTTGGTAATAGTTACAAGTATACATACCCTTATATAGGAGAAGAAGGAAGGAAAAATCCTAATACATGATGTGGGACTAATACAAGAGAGAGAAATAAATAAGGAACAACATGGGCCCTTAAATGGGCTTTTCTAACACTCCCCCGCAAGCTGGAGCGTACAAGTCGTAGGCGCCAAGCTTGGATAAGAACTGATAGTATAGCGGCCTGGAGAGAGCTTTCGTCAGGATGTCCGCAACTTGGTCGGTAGCAGGAACATGCGCCAAATCTATCTTCTTTGACTGTACCTTTTCCCGGATAAAGTGACAGTCAACTTCGATATGCTTTGTTCGTTCGTGAAAAACCGGATTCTTGGCAATATGAATTGCTGCCTGACTGTCGCAAAATAAGGTTGCCGGAGATGAGAGACGAACACCTAAGTCTCTCAGAAGGCCTTCAAGCCAGGTTAGCTCAGAAACGACAGCAGCCATAGCCCGGTACTCGGCTTCGGCAGAGGAACGCGCAACCACATTCTGTTTCTTGCTACGCCAAGTTATGAGGTGTCCACCAAAGTAAGTACAGAATCCAGTTGTGGAGCGCCTATCATCAATAGATCCTGCGTAGTCAGCGTCAGAATACACGACAAGAGATAGAGATGTGGATGGCTTGTACACGAGTCCTTGTCCGGGGGCGATCTTGAGATATCGAAGGATGCGCTCGACAGCTTGAAGATGAGATGTCCGAGGAGCGTGCATGAAACGGCTCACAACTCCCACAGCAAATGAGATGTCTGGTCGAGTCACCGTAAGGTAGATCAGCTTCCCAACCAAGCGTCTGTAATATTCCGGATTTGTGAGTAGCTTGTCAGAGTCAGAGCTATGGGCCGAGAGCTTGTGATTTGCGTCCATAGGAGTCTCTGCAGGTTTGCACCCAGAATAACCTGCATCACGAAGGAGGTCTATACAGTACTTCCTTTGAGATAACACAAGACCATCAGGGCGTCGGGCGACCTCGAGCCCAAGAAAGTACCGAAGGTTGCCCAGGTCTTTGGTTTGAAAGGCAGAATTCAACTGTGCCTTGATCTGTTGTATTCCTGTCGTGTCGTCGCCAGTAATCAGGATATCATCAACATAGACCAGAAGAATCACAGTCCCGGTTGACCGATGTCGGGTGAAGAGAGAAAAATCAGCCGAGCTCCGAGTGAAGCCACTAGCACAGACCACCTTACTGAACTTTTCAAACCATGCACGCGGGGACTGCTTGAGACCATAAATGGATTTCCGAAGGTGGCATACCAAAGACTCCCCCGTGGTCTCAAACCCGGGAGGCTGCTGCATATAAACTGTCTCCTGGAGATCGCCGTTGAGGAAGGTATTCTTGATATCCAGCTGATAAAGTGGCCAGTGACGATGAACAGCCAAGGAGAGAAGAACGCGGACCGTGTTCAATTTTGCCACGGGAGAGAAGGTTTCCTCGTAATCAAGGCCATGTTGCTGAGTAAACCCCCGTGCCACAAGACGTGCCTTCAGACGGTCGATAGTGCCATCCACTGCATGTTT
Organism: Platanthera guangdongensis; assembly: GCA_039583875.1. Classification (NCBI taxonomy): domain Eukaryota; kingdom Viridiplantae; phylum Streptophyta; class Magnoliopsida; order Asparagales; family Orchidaceae; genus Platanthera; species Platanthera guangdongensis. The sequence goes on from CM077148.1 coordinate 137,198,899, forward strand.
AATGACAAAGACCCATTTGCAGCTAACAGGGGTGTGGCCAGTAGGAAGAGGAACCAGATCCCAGGTCTGGTTAGCCCAGAAAGCCTGCATTTCATCGTGCATAGCAGCCCGCCATCCTGGGTGGTGAAGCGCCTCCTGCACATTGTTAGGAAGAGAAATAGAGGAAAGGGAGGTGGCAAAAGTGTAGAGAGGCGGTGTGAGCCGATGTAGAGAGACGTAGTTGGTCAAGGGATGAGCTGTAGAGACGGGAGCGTGATCGACCGCAGCCGAGCTATCGCTGGCAGCAGGGAGCTGGGTCACGGGAGCATCCATGGATGGGCGACGAGAGTAGACACGGATTAGCGGTGGAGGAATCCGAGGAGGAACGGGGGGAGAGGAGGAAGAAGACGGCACAGAGGGCGTGACCGGGACAACGGGCCGGGGAAGAGAGGGAGCAGAAGACGAGGGAGCAGAAGACGAGGTGGTGCCGGGTAAGTGGAAGGGCTGGTCTTCGCAGAAGGTGACATCTGCAGAAACGACCATTTTGCCGGTAGTAGGAGAGTAGCAGACGTACCCCTTTTGAGTGCGGGAGTAGCCAACAAACATATACTTGGCGGCCCGAGGAGCAAGTTTGTCGGAAGGAGGGCCAAGAAGGTGGACATAACAAACACACCCGAAGATCCGTGGTGTGAGAGAGGTGAGGGGGATGGAGGGATAGAGGAGTTGGATAGGCGAGGCAAAATTAAGGACAGAGGAGGGAAGGCGGTTGATGAGATGACAGGCGGTGGAAACAGCAAAGTTCCAATATTTGGTGGGAACATGCATTTGGAACATAAGAGAGCGGGCAACATCGAGAAGATGACGATTTTTTCGTTCGGCCACCCCGTTTTGCTGAGGGGTATACGCACAGGAAGTTTGATGGATGACACCAAAGTCTGTGCAGAGATCGGAGAAGGCACGACCCGTATACTCCCGAGCATTATCAGTGCGAATGACTTTGAGAGGAGTGGCGAACTGCGTACGCATCTCAAGTAAAAAGGCACGAAAGACAGAGGGAAGTTCAGTGCGATCATGTAGGAAATAGAGCCACGTGGTACGGGAGTAATCGTCAATGAACGTGACAAAATACCGAAAGCCAAAAATACTAGGGAGCCGATAAGGACCCCAAATATCAGAATGAACTAACGACAAGGGAGTAGGACTCCTGGTACAGGCAGGGGGGAAAGAGGAACGGTGTTGTTTGTCGTAGACACAAGATTCACAGGAGAATTCTTGTAAAGAGATATCAGGAAGAGCCCGCTTGAGAATCAAAAGGGGAGCATGTCCAAGGCGGCAATGTCAATCAACAGTAGAGATGGTGGAGAGAAGAGTTGGTGGGATATCCAAGATGTACAACCCATTCACCAGCTGCCCCTGACCAATGGTACTCCGGGTGCGGCGATCCTGCATAAGAAAAGAAGAGGGTGAAAATGTAATACAACAGTCAAGGTCGTGTGTGAGACGACTAACTGATAATAAATTGAAGGGAGAACCCGGAACGTGAAGAACCGAGGAAAGAGAAAGGGTTGGCGTAAGCTGAAAATCAGCGGAGCCAAAGACAGGGAGGGTGTCACCGTTGGCCACAGTGATGCGAGCAGGATGAGGCATTTGGAGATATACTGGGGGCTTCTGAGAGGAGATATGGTGAGTAGCGTCAGAATCAACGATCCAACAAGGATGATGAGAGAGGCAGGTGATACCCTCCGTAGATAAGGACACAACAGAGGTGACAGCTGAAGCAGCAGGCGCCATGCGGTGACAGAGACGAGGCCGGGCGACTAGCAGAAGGGAGGCCGGCAGCGAGCAGGAACAGTCCGCGGCGGACTGGAGGCGGTCGAGGCGAGTAGGGCAGACCACAGCTGCAGAGAGAGGCCACGGAAACAGAAAGAGGCCGCAGCGGGAAGAGAGTCCGCGCGGACAGAGACAGGCCGCAGCGAGCAGAGACAGCGGACTGGATGAGGTCGCGGCGAGCGGGAGTAGGCCGCGGCGAGTACAGGCACGCTCAGCAAGGAGCGGGCTATGGGAGGCCGCGGCGGACTGGAGGAGGCCGAGGCGGACTGGATCAGACCGCGGCGGACTGGATCAGACGCGGCGGACTGGATCAGACCGCGGCGGACTGGTTCCGGCCGTGGCAAGCAGAGCACAACAGCGGGCCGAGAAGAGAGGGGAAGCTTGGCAAGTCGCGGGAACGGGGAAGTCGCGGCGAGCAGCGGGTAGAGAGAGGCCGCGCGGACAGAGACGGAGGCCGCGACGAGCAGAACAGAGGCCGCAGGCAAGACAGGCTGCGATCAAGCAAAGAGCGCAGGAGCGGGCTGACGAGAGGCCGCGACTAGGAGAGAGGCCGCAGCGGACGGGTAAGAAGGTGGTCCCACGGAGAGAGAAAAGGTTATAAAAGAGAGCGTCCGCAGCAAGAGAGAAGGGAGGGTCCGCAGCGGACAGGAGCAATCCGCAAGAGATTGCGGAGTCGGTTGAGGGAGTCCGCGAGGGAGCGCGCAACGGACAAGAGGAGAGTCCGCGCCGGACAGAGAAGGAGTCCGCAAGAGATTGCGGATAGGGAGTCCGCGAGCAAAGAGGCTCGAGCGGACAGAAGCAGAGCGAGCTAGAGGGGAGCAGTCCGCGAGCAAAGAGACTCGAGCGGACACAAGAGAGCGGTCAGCGGACAGGAAGGAAACCAAGAGGTTGAGGTCGCCGAGGTCGCGCCGGACAAGAGGAGGCCGCAGCGAAAAAGGGAAGCAGCGGGCCCCACAGGATGGCTATAAATAGGGGGCCAGAGGAGGAAGGAGAAGGCGGGAGGAGAGGTGGTTCCACGGGAGGAGATGCTGCGGACTGGACAAGGGAGGCCGCAGGACTGAAGCGGCTAGAAGATGCGGACACACTTTCGCAGGCCGCAGAGGAGAGGTGGTTCCACGGAGGGAGAGGCAGCGGACAGGAAAAGGGAGGCCGCAGGAGGTCGCAGGCCGCAGGGCGGACAGAAAGGGGAGTCCGCAGGAATCAGCAACCTCGCTTTGATACCATGTAGAAATGGAGAAAGCCAACCTTGTATATATGTTCACTTGGTAATAGTTACAAGTATACATACCCTTATATAGGAGAAGAAGGAAGGAAAAATCCTAATACATGATGTGGGACTAATACAAGAGAGAGAAATAAATAAGGAACAACATGGGCCCTTAAATGGGCTTTTCTAACCGACACATTTCTTGGCATTTGGTTTTAAAGTGCTACTGTGCTTTCTAAATTGCTTCCATATGATCAAATTTGAAGGGTGCAGAAATTTTATCAAATCCTGCCCCATGAAATTTTTTATAAGATGCAAAACCTCGGCTAACAAAGCAATAGGATATTTCATGTTTTTCCAATCTACTTGAAAACATTTTAATTAACTTGAAAAAAAAATAGTTGAATAGATCACTTTTCTTTCGACAATTGTATTTTTCAATCTTTCATTTTCTTTTTATTACTCTAGTAATTCATATATACATATATATATCTTTAACCACATTAAAGAAGTAGTTTGGAGTTGTAGAATCTTAGTTATCCAATATGTGTCAAGCTTTTGATCTAATGAAGAGAGAGAAAGAAAGGGAAAAGAGAGGGGGAGAGAGGGAGAGAAAATCTTTATAGCCCTCCTAGGGATAGGAGGGAGAGGGGAGAGAAGAGAGAGTGGGAGAGAGATTGATTTTTAGGTAAAAATTTACATTTTTTACAAAATAAAAATAAGAATATTGATTCATATTTTTTAAGGTCATTTTAAGTACTCATGTGTATATGTTTTGAATAAAAGTATGCGCTCATATGTGTGCGCAACCCGCACATATGCGGACGCAGCCCGCTCATAGGCGGACGCAACCCGCTCAAATTCGGGCGCAGCCCACTTAGAGTCATTGAGCACAGGTGAAGCCCATGCGGAGCTGCTCGTGTACACACACATACATATATACATATATATATCTGTGTGTGTGTGTGTGTGTGTGTGTGTGTGTGTGTGTGTGTGTCCACATATACATATATCCACATATACATATATGTATATATATGTATATATATGTATATATATATTTATATATATGTATATATATATATGCATACATATGTATGTATATATGTATATATTGTTAGAAAAAGAATATGTAAAGGCCCATATAATGGCCCATCATAGGCCTTCTTCCTCTTCTTGTAATAGTCCCACATCTTGAAATTGGGACTCCTCTCTCTTCTCTCCCTATATATATGTATTCATACTTGAATTTACATACACAAGAAGTATATGCAATGGTTCACAATTTTACACACACAAACACACACATACATATACATATATGTATATATATATGTATATATATATGTATATATATATATATATATATATATATGCATACATATGTATGTATATATGTATATATTGTTAGAAAAAGAATATGTATAGGCCCATATAATGGTCCATCATAGGCCTTCTTCCTCTTCTTGTAATAGTCCCACATCTTGAAATTGGGACTCCTCTCTCTTCTCTCCCTATATATATGTATTCATACTTTAATTTACATACACAAGAAGTATATGCAATGGTTCACAATTTTTCCATGTCTTTGTGCTCTTTTTCTACATGGTATTAGAGTCATCGATCCCTCTGGGCGGTCTCTGATTTTCTAACCGCAACCCTCTGTGCGATTTTCTACCCGCAATCCTTGGAGGATAGAAAGTTTTTAACCGCAACCCTTTGTGCGGTTTCCTATCCGCAACCTTTGAGGATAGAATTTTTCTGACCGCAAGGTTCTCCTTGTGTTGCTCCCTCCTCCTCTGGGTTCGGATCTCCTCATTTTTACAGACTTCATTGTTGGGTCCCATCGTGCGGCCTATTCTGCGCCCTCCACGGTCTGCTCGGTTCGGTCTCATCATGTCCGCTTCTTTCTTGATTCTGCGGTCTGTCTCTTTAGTCGCTGAAGTCTGTTTTTGCCTCTAGTCGTCGGGCTCTTCCCTTGCTTGTCGCGGTCTCTAGTCCCTTTCATCACTGCGGTCTCTTCTCAGATCGCTGCTCCTCAGCCTGCGGCGGTCTCTTCTCTGCTCGGTGCTCTTCAGCCCTCCGCGGTTCCTCTCTATTCGGTGCTCAGTACGTCGCGGTCTCTTCTCAGCTCGCTGCCCCGCCGCAGTTTCTTCTTGTTCGTTGCTCAGTTCACTGTGGCCTTGCCGGTTAGCCTGCTTCAAACCGCGCTGAAGTCTTTTCTGCTCGCTGGGGTTTCGTCTCCTGCTCGCTGCTTCTTGGCTTCTGCTCGCTGGCGGTCTTGTCTACTACTCACTGTGTTCTTTTCCCTAGCCGTTGTTGCTTGTGCCGCCTGTGTATTTCCAGTCCTCCAGCCCTTCTGCGGCTGCCTGTTCCTGTCTGCGGTGGTCTGTCTGCATTGCCTGCTTGGCAGATTACCTGGCTTGACGTTAGCCGCTAGGCAATGTTGCCATGGATTCCTCTACTGATTCTTCTCATTCAGCCCGCTTCGTCCCGACTCCTGAGCTGTGTGACGGGTTAAGAATCAACACCATCTTCCTTACTGGGAAGAAGAACATTGTTGAATGGTGCATTATGTCCGTCGGGTACTTCAGTCCAAGGGACTTCTGCATCATCTAACTAAGGATACTCTTTTTGCACCTACTGATGACTGATTGTGTGACGATGGTCGTGTTCAGACGTGTCTTCTCAACTCCTTTGATAGCGAACCTTACAGCATGATCATGTATCATGAGACATCCAAGGCGATGTGGGATGAATTTCATTCACTATACTCTGGCAAGGATAGTCTTCAACATCTGTATGACATCATCACCGATCTTCAGTCCCTTGACTCAGGCAGTGTTGCTGACTTAACATTTTTTGTTGCTCGGTCCAAGTAGCCGGTTTAGTCCTGAATTCAGCATGAGCCCCCGACTACGGATCTAGCTGCCCAGCGTGCTCAAAAGAAAGCTGATGGTATTGCCATGATGATGGCATGTATTTCGCCTCATCTTCATAGTGTTCGAGCTCAGATCCTCTCCTCTGCTATTATTCCATCATTCTCTGATGTGTGATCCATGTTGTTAAAGGTTTCACCACCTCCTGATGTTATCGGCCCTCCTTCAGCGGCTCTTCTCCAACAATCTTTTGCGCCATTACTCCCTCTCCCTCCCTCTACTCGTGGGGTCCGTACAGGCTCTCGGGGGAGGGGACGAAATGGCCAGCCGAGGCTTAAGTGCTCTTTTTGTGGTAAGGATGGACATCTTGAGGCAGCCTGCTTGAGAATACAATCAAAACAATCAGGACGAATAATGCTTGAGAATACACTAGTCATGAGTTTGATAACCTCTGCTCTGAGTTCGGGATTATTCATCAAACGTCATGTGCAAATACTCCCCAACAAAACGGTGTGGTTGAGCGTAAAAATAGACATCTTCTTGATGTTGTTCACTCTCTCATGATTCAAATGCACGTTCCCAAAACGTACTGGCACTTTGCGCTTTTGATGGCGTGCTATCTCATTAAACGTTTTTCATCCTCCCTCCTCGACAACGTCACCCCGTTTAGCATCCTCTTTCCTTCCACACCTCCATTCCCTCTAACACCTCAAATATTGGGTTGTACATGTTATGTTCATTTACTTGGTCCTACCAGCAACAAGTTTGATCATCGGGCGGCCAAACATATGTTTGTTGGTTATTCCTGTACTAAGAAAGGGTATGTTTGCTACTCTCCCACTACCCGCAAGGTGACTGCTTTAGCTGATGTTACCTTTTTGGAAGATAAATCGTTTTTCTTCACTCCACTGTCCTCTCCACCACCACCACCCTTACTAAGACCTGTCATTACAGTTATGTCTCCTCCACCACCACCAGCTCTGTCGCCACCATCTCCTCTCCTCCCCTTCCCAGCTCCGGGTCTCCACCCTCCCCCACCCCCCACTTCTTCGTGTGTATACTCGACAACCTCCCTGCTCCGTCGCCCCGCTGCAGTCGGCTTCAACCTCTGGAACTTTGCAACCTGTTGACCCAGCTTCTACCTCTACAGCCCATCCTCTGGCAAATTATATATCCTTACATCGTGGTGTTTCAAATCTTTGCTCTCTCACTATCCTCTATTTTTTGTCCCTAACTCTGTGTCGGAGGCTCTTCAACATCCGGGCTGGTGGGCGGCCATGAACGAAGAAATGATGGCCCTTCGGGCTAATCAGACGTACGATCTGGTTCGTCTTCCTCCATAACAGATTACTATTGGATGTAAATGGGTCATTGTCATCAAGCATGCTCCTGATGGGACGATTGATCAACTTAAGGCCCGCCTGATAGCGCGTGGATTTACTCAACAACAGGGTCTAGATTATGAGGAAATATTCACTCCAGTGGCCAAGCTCAACACGGTTCGTGTCCTCATGTTTGTAGTTGTGCATCGTCAATGGCCCTTACATCAACTTGATATCAAGAATGCTTATGTCAATGACGATCTCCAAGAAACTGTCTACATGTGACAGCCTCCTGAATTTGAGACCACGGGGGAGCCCCAAGTTTGTCTCCTTAAGAAGTCGATTTATGATCTCAAACAATCTTCTCGGGCATGGTTCGATAAGTTTAGTAAGGTTGTTCACGAGGTTGGCTTTACTCAGATCTCGGCAGATTTTTCTTTGTTCACTCGACATAGCACAACATGAATGGTTCTTCTTTTGGTGCATGTCGATGACATCCTAATCACAGGAGATAATTCAAAAGGAATCCAATTGGTCAAACAACACCTCAGTTCTGTTTTTCAAACAAAAGATCTATGGAACCTGCGATACTTCTTTGCCTTGAGATCGCAAGACGTTTTGATGGTCTTGTCCTATCTCAACAGAAGTACTGTCTTCACCTTCTTCAGGATGCTGGATATTCTGGATGTAAGCCGGTTAACACTTCTATGGACGCCAATCACAAGTTGTGTGATCATGCCTTTGATGAAGATCTTCTTCCGAATCCAGAATATTACCGACGTCTGTTTGTAAAATTGATATATCTAACATCCACAAAACCTAACATATCCTTTGTTGTTGGGGTTGTCAGTCGGTTTATGCATTCTTCTTGGGCGTCACATCTACAGCCGTCGAACGTATTTTGTGATACCTGAAAATGCTCCTGGTCAAAGACTGGTATACAGAAATTCCTCCTCCTCTACTCCAACGTTGCTTGCATATTCAGATGTTGATAATGTTGGTTCCTTGGATGATCGACGTTCCACCAGTGGATTTTGTACTTACTTCGGAGGTCACCTTGTTACCTGGCACAGTAAGAAACAGACTATAGTTGCTCGATCTTCGGCCGAAGCTGAGTACCATTCGATGACATCTGTTGTATCTGAGCTCACATGGCTTGAGAGTCTCCTAAGTGATATGAGAGTAAACATTTTCTCACAAGCCACCTTACTCGATGACAGTCAAGCTGCGATTCACATAGTTAAGAATCATGTCTTCCATGAAAGAATGAAGCACATTGAAGTTGACTAGCACTTCATTCGGGAAAAAGTTCAAATGAAGAAGCTGGAACTGAAACAAGTTCCGGCTACTGACCAAGTTGTCGATCTTCTCACTAAGGGTCTGTTTGGCACAGCTCTGGCGGCTCGAGAATCTCTATTCCAGCCTCCAGAGCTGTTATTGCTGCTGTTTGGAAGAGCTCTTTAATGGAATCGCGGTTCGAAAAGCTGCTCCAAGAGCTCTTTTCCGTAAGCCCCTCCCTCCCTGCGTTCAGCTCTCTTAAAATCACTTTTGTATTTCTTCCCGATCCAGCGTCGCTCCCGATCCCGCAGCCCTTCTTCTCCTTCTCTCGAACGACGATTTCGATGGGTATTTCTGGCCCGATCGGCCCATCTTTCTCCACAGGTTCTTCGATGGCCGCGGAATGTAGGAGGGAGGTCAGGGGCGGGAAGAATACAAGGAGCCGCCGAGTCATCTGCGCGGCAGCCGCCGGCGCCGGAGGTCTAATGGATCAGTACCAGACGCTTAGGGTTTAGCCGGGCGCCTCCGAGATGGAGGTCAAAAAGGCCTTTCGACAACTCGCGCTACAGGTGTGGATGATTTGATTTTGTCTTGAGTTGGATTTAGGCGAGGCTGTTTAGGGATTTGGGTATTGAGATTTTTTGTGTGTGTTTTGCAGTATCATCTAGATGTTTGTAAGGGAAGCAATTGCGGAACTCAATTTCATCGGATTAATGAAGCTTACGATGTAGGTCTCCTGTTTTTTTTTCAACGCTTCTTAAAATCTAATCTCAAAATAATAGATCTGTACGGGCTTATTTGGGATTCCATGATTTTGTTGGATCTACGAAATTTGCCCCCCAAATCAAATTCTGACTTGAGTTGGTTTGCCTTCATCCGAATATTTTTCTTACAAATCGCTGTCTGCAATGTTGGTTTCAGAGAATCAGAAGAAGATGGAGATGAGCAGGAGTCATGACAGTGCTCAAATAACTGGACGGCGGAGGACGAAGATCAGATGCGAGGCATGAATGATTCGAGCTGGGATATGTGGGAGGAGTGGATGTGTGTATGTGATTGTGTATGTGTTTTGTGTATGAATGTGTGTTTGTATATGAATTTGTGTATATGGATTTGTGTATGAATGTGTGTATATGGATTTGTGTTTGTGTGTGTGTTTGTGTATGTTTGTGTGTGTATAGGGATGGATGTGTGTATATTTTAGTTTTTTAAAAAACAGCTTCCAAAAGTTGTTTCCCCAAACAGCTAAAAATAGAAAATCGTTCTTCAAAGCGCACTTCTGCACAGAACACCCAAACACTCTGCAGCTTTTCAAAACTGCTCCCCAGAGATCAATTTTAAAACAGCTCTATCCGGACAGCAGCTTTTCAATCCGCCAGAGCTGTCCGAAACAGACCCTAAGGCCTTGTTGAGTGCTCTATTTTATCAGTTCTTGTCCAAGCTGGGTGTCTACGACTTGTACACTCCAGCTTGCAGGGGAGTGTTAGAAAAAGAATATGTAAAGGCCCATATTACCCATTGTTGAAGGAGAGAAAAACTTATCATTTCATTAAAGTTGTCCTCTATATATAGAGGACAAGGATAAAAATACATAAGTGTTAATAATGCTAACAATGCATAAGTGCTAATAATGCTAACACTCTCCCTCAAGTTGGACGTGTAATGTTAATCATGCCCTACTTGTTCACAATCCGGTCAAAAGAATTCTCACTCAATCCTTTGGTGAGAATGTCGGCAAGTTGCTCGTTGGAGGGCACAAAGGGTATACATATGATTCCTCTTTCAATATTCTCCTTGATAAAGTGTCAGTCCACCTCGATTTGTTTTGTCCAGTCATGTTGAACCGGATTGTGAGCGATACTGATGGACGACTTATTGTCACAATACAGGCGGATGGGTCCCTCTTCCACGAGACCAAGGTCGCTCAATAAGGCCCGAAGCCACAAGCCTTCACAGACCCCATGGGCCATAGCTCTAAACTCAGCTTTCGCACTAGATAGTGCCACAACCTGTTGCTTCTTGCTTCTCCAAGTAACAAGGTTACCCCCAACAAGGGAGCAATATCCAGAGGTGGATCGCCTATCATCCACAGATCCGGCCCAATCAGCGTCAGTATAGACTTCAATCTTTAGGTCGGAACTCGGGGAAAACAAAACTCTGCTTCTTGATGAAGACTTGAGATACCGAAGAATTCTGTGTGTCGCATGCATGTGTCGTGTCTTTGGAGCATGCATGTACTGACTCATTACACTCACCGCATAGGAGATATCCGGATGAGTGTGAGACAGATATATCAGCCTCCCCACTAACCTTTGGAACCCTGAAATATCTTCAATCTCCTCTCCATCATCACGCCCCAATCGGTGATTTTTCTCAATCGGAGTATCAGCAGGTCTGCACTCACTCATCCCCATCTTCTCAAGAAGATCTAACGTGTATTTCTGCTGAGAGAGAAATATCCCCTGCTTTGATCTTGCAACTTCAATTCCCAAGAAATACTTGAGTTTTCCTAGGTCCTTGACCTCAAACTCTCTGGCAAGCTTCTGTTTCAGACTCTGAATTTCTTCATGATCATCACCAGTTATAACAATGTCGTCAACATAGACAATGAGAACTGTAATTTTCCCAAGCCTACGTTTGATGAACAACGTATGGTCAGCATTTCTCTGAGAGTATCCAAACGACACCATCGCCTTATGGAACCGGCCAAACCAAGCTCTTGGGGACTGCTTCAGTCCGTATAGAGCCCTTAACAATCTACAAACTTTCGCTTCAGCACCAGCCGGAGTGAGGCCGGGAGGAATAGACATATAGACCTCCTCCTCCAAGTCACCATGGAGGAAGACGTTCTTCACATCCAGCTGCAGAAGATCCCAATTTTTGCAAGCAGCAACAGATACCAATACCCTGATGATATTCATTTTAGCAACCGGGGCAAACGTCTCCAGATAATCAATGTCATGGGTTTGGGTATAACCCCTTGCAACCAACTGTGCCTTGTATCTCTCAACAATCCCTTCTGGATTCTGTTTCACAGAGAACACCCACTTGCACCCAACAGGTTTTTTTCCATAGGGAAGAGGGACAAGATCCCATGTATGGTTCTTCTCCAGAGCCTTCATTTGCTCAACTATTGCCTCTCGCCACATAGGGACCTCAAGAGCTTGTTGCCATGACACAGGGATAGAAGAAGTAGCAAGAGAGGAGACAAAGGCCTTGTAGAAGGTAGACAGAGAATCATAAGATACATAATTAGATAGAGGATGGCGGGTACAAGATCGGATACCTTTTCGAAGAGCAATCGGTAAATCAGAAGGTCCTGAGTCAGGATCCACTGACTGATCTGGCAACATAGCAGGCTCGTGTGTGCTTGTCCTCTTTATACGCCGAGTATATACCTGCAAGGTCGGTGGTGAGGATATAGGAGAGCCCCGAATAGGAGGACTCACTTCCACTGGTAGAGAAGGACTCACTTCCACTGGTAGAGGCTCCCCCTGAAGTGAGGGATATGGTGGAGGTATGGGCAAAGAAACGGAGGGAACACCCGAGGATGAGGGAGCAGACAGAGGGTAATATGATTCGGCTTCACGGAAAGTGACATCCATGCTAACAAACACCTTCCTAGTACGGGGTGAAAACACTTGTACCCCTTTTGCATAGGGGAGTAACCAATAAATACACACTTGAGGGCACGAGAATCAAGTTTGGAGGGCCGAGGATGATGGAGGTGAACAAAACAAGCACAGCCAAACACCTTAGGAGGAAGGCGAGTAGGAGGCACACCAAGCGTATCCAGAGGAGTAGAGTTTCCGAAGACACGTGAGGGCATCCGATTGATGAGGTATGCAGCAGTGAGGACGGCATCTCCCTAATAGAATTTTGGGAGATGCATTGTGGACAATAGGCACCGAGCAACCTCCAACAGATGGCGATTTTTCCGCTCAGCAACGCCATTTTGAGCAGGGGAATACGCACAGGTAGTCTTGTGGAGAATGTCGTGATCAGCAAGGTAGCGCTCAAACTGTGAATCCATGTATTCGCGGTCATTGTCACTGCGAAGAATTTTAATGTGGGACTGAAATTGGGTGGAGATCATGGTATGGAATTGTCGGAAAACAGAAAACACATCGCTCTTGTGCCGAATCAAATATAACCAGGTAGTGCGTGAGAAACAATCAATAAATATAACAAACCACGTACAACCGGAAATAGAAGGGACCGAGCAGGGGCCCCAGATATCAGTATGAATAACAGCAAATGGAATAGAACTAGGCAACGAAACATGTTTAAATGAAGTACGATGATGTTTGTTGACACTACAGACATCACACACAAAAGACACAAAAAAGGCAGCAGACATTGCAGGAAACAACAATTTCAAAACAGAAGAGAAGGGTGTCTCAAGGCGACAGTGCCAGGAGTACAAAGGATGAACAGTGCTGGAATGAAGAGCTAGAGTAGAGGAAGCAGCGCCAGATTCAAGCACATAGAGTCCATTCACCATGCTACCAGAGCCAATCACCTTCCCCGTCGTCAGGTCCTGAAACACACAAGAAGACGGAAGAAATGTCACAAAGCAATGCATGGAGTTGGTCAAATGACTAATTGAAAGCAGATTACGAGTAAAAGAGGGCACGTGAAGAACAGAGGACAAGGTGAGGGAGGAGCAGGGGATGGTTCCCTTGCCAGCAATGGAGGAAAGAGAACCATCAGCAATGCTCACCTTATCACGCCCAGAAAGAGGAGTATAGGAGACAAAACCTGTAGAGGACCGGGTCATGTGATTCGTGGCCCCAGAGTCAATGACTCATTGAGTGGACGGAGAAGAAACAGCAGAGTGAGCACCTGGCAGTCCCGTATGAGCGTAGGAGGAAGAGGCAGAAGGCTCCGTAGAAAGACCATGCATCAGGCGTCGAAGAGCAAGCACCTCATCCGCAGTAAACGCACCAGGGGTGGCAGGGGCATCAGTACTAGAGTAGCCAGGAGAAACATCGGCAGTAGCGTCAGTAAGATGGGTCGCACGGGAGACAACATGACGACCCGAGGAGCGTCCAGAACCACGACCTCCACGAGGAGGGGCACCCCCTCTCGGGGCAGGGAACCCATGAAGCTTGAGGCAGGTATCCCGAGTGTGGCGACTCTTGCCACAGTAATCACAGAGGAGATGATCCTTATCTGAGCTCCTCGACCTGGGATCTCGGGATGGACGAGTGCCAAGAAGGGAGGGGATGGTAGCAGCCAAAGCAGAGCCCTCTGGCACAGGGTCCGGAAGAAGGGTCTGACGACAATCAAACTCCTGTTGCACGATGCTATAGACCTCAGAAAGAGAAGGGATCGGCAGTCGCCCCAGAATCTGAACACTGATCTGATCAAAGTCGCGGTGCAAGCCATGAAGGAACTCAAATATGCGATTGCGGTCATCCCTGACCCGAACCATCGCCTCATCAACAGGACTAACAAAGACAAGAGGATCAAAATGATCTTACTCTTGATAAAGCTGAGTGAACTCTAAGTAATACGCTGAAGGAGGACGGTCACCCTGACGGAGTAAACTGATCTGGCGGCGAAGCTGAAAAATCTGAGCAACATTGCCGCGGCGAGAGTATGTAGACTCTGCACGGCACCAAATAGCATAAGCACTGTCAAGAAAAAGATAGTTGCGGGCAATGGACTCTTGCATCGAGTTGGTCAGCCAAGACATGACCAAGGAATTCTCGGATTACCACTGCGGCCATTCAAGAGAAGTCTTATCAGGTTTCGGCATGTGGCCGGAGACATAGCCAAAGAGACGCCGACTTTTAAGCGCCAGGGTAATAGAACGGACCATGAGAGATAATTGGATTCATCAAGTCGGATAGTAGTTATCTGAGAGGTATTGTGATCGGTGGTTCCACGGTAGAAGACCGACGAAGGAGGACCAGCAGAAAGAGGGGTCGGAGTACCACCGGTAGAGGGAGAGAGAGAATCCGTTCCACTAGATCCCATAGCACAAGAATAGAAATCCTGAGTGAAAGATCAAGCCGGAATAGAAATCCGGAAAGGGAGGAAACCCAAGAAATTAGGGCATCGAGAGGCAAATGGAACCAGCCATCCAAGCATCACAAGGGCAGGAGGCGCCGGAGGAAGCAAGAGCACTATTCCGGTGCCATTAGCAGAGGTGGAGAGGAGCAGAAGGGGCGTGGGCGACTGGACTGGACGGCGACGCGGGAGACGCGAGCGGACGCTGGCGCTAGCGGGAGACGCGGGCGGGAGTTGACGCTGGCGAGCGGGAGACGCGAGCGGGAGATGCGAGCGGGAGACGCGAGCGGGCTGGCGAGCGGAGGACGAAAGCGGGCTGGCGAGCGGAGGACGAAAGCGGGCTGGCGAGCGGAGGACGGAAGCGGGGATTTAGGGCACGGGAGGCTCTGATACCATGTTAAAGGAGAGAAAAACTTATCATTTCATTAAAGGTATCCTCTATATATATAGGACAAAGATAAAAATACATAAGTGCTAATAATGCTAACAATGCATAAGTGCTAATAATGCTAACACCCATCATAGGTCTTCTTCCTCTTCTTGTAATAGTCTCGCATCTTGAAATTGGGACTCCTCTCTCTCTCTCTTTTCTTCCTATATATATGTATTCATACTTTTATTTACATACACACGAAGTATATGCAAAGATTCACAATTTTTTGAAGTGTTTGCGCTCTTTTTCTACGCACACATATATATATGTATATATGTATGTATATATGTATGTATATATGTATGTATATATGTATGTATATATATGTGTGTGTGTGTGTCTAAAACACTCGATGGGCCCATTCTAATTGAATACCCTTGTTCACGCCAACGTGGTATCAGAGCAAATGAACAAAACTGCTTGTGTCTCTGCTCAAGCTCACGCCACCTCCACAATTCCGCTTTTGGTTTTGTTTCCATCTCCACTAGCATCATAAAAGACCTATGAATAACAACATATTTCATATATGTAGTGCGTCGTCAAACTCTCTTAGTTTTGAAATACCACTCCACATCGACAAGAAAGTCATCAATTTCCTCAGTCATCCAAAGACCAATGAATTACATTAGCTTTGGGATGTACTCATGGTGTCTCCTCATCGCAGTCTGCCTTGATATTAAAAATTTCATCATGCTTGTATGAGAGCCTCCCTCAGGATCAGCTGATCATCAGCTTTTGCATACTGATCATCCAACCTCACCTCATGGAATCTCTATCCCCCTAGGAAACTTGCTCCACCACATCGTCTAATGAAAGTGTTAATCCATGCGATCTCACCCGCCATGCCAGAAGGACCGACAACCAAACTACTCCACTCCACCTCTGCAATACACAAACTTGTCCACTCTCTTCCTTCATGCGTTGTCGGTCAACAGTGAATGACTTTGTCGATTGATGTGCCTCGTGCCCTTCTCTCCAATGAGCTACCTTAAGTTGTGTTGAGCTTGTCTCCAATTAGGTCAAATTTCCGAATCTGGTCAAACCTCGCCCAACCAAGCTGAACTTATCTCAGACACCAAGTAGCATGAAAAACGTAGCGATGAACCGACACTCAAACAACAATCGATGCAGCCTTGGCTCCGTTATGCACCCATCATAGTAGCCAAGTCATCCCCTCCCTTATGAATATTGGAATAAGAATGTCTACGAATGCAACACAACTCAGGTGTGCATAGAATTTCATAGAATGGTGTAGAGTCTAGTATGACTGGGGATTATTCTATAGTCGTGAATAATGTAAGAAAGTACAGAGGGTTGTACATATCCAATAAAATGAGAGTAAAAGTGTGCATAAGAGTAAAGTGTAGGGAGTTTTCAAGAATCTACATGAGTTTGGAGGGAAGATCCCTTTTAGACTACAAAAAAGGAAGACAGCTTCATTTGTGCTCGCTCTGAATTTGAGTTTAAGTGTTCTATTGTAAAGCATTGAAGCAATGAATAGAAGTATTGAGTATCTTAATCATTCTTCTCTCCACCATATCCTACTTGTGTGGGCAATTACACTCACTGTTGTGGATATCCTCCGCCATAGCCAATATGTTAGCCGACATAAATGTTTTTTGGACAAAACGATACGTTTCCGATATTTTTTTGCAAAATATCATTTTAGAATATATCCTCCGATATGTCTGATATTGACCGATATATTTGTCGATATATCGGCCAATATATCCCGACATTTTATTGAGTGATTTTTTCAATTTATTTTAATTAATGTCAATGGTCCAATAGATAATAGATCAACATTGTTTCATTGTTTATGTTGTTTTTCCCTTCCTCTGACTTTTTCCCTTGCTCAAATCTGTCATCAACCTCAATTATGCATGATCTATGAATTATGGACTAAAAGTTCCTTATCTTCCACTGTCATCGACAACGTCGCGACATTCTGCTTGCTCCTGTTTTATTTCACGTGTTACCAGTATTATTTGTGTAACACAAAATGTTTATATTAGTTTGATAAATTTAGGAGTTCAATAAATATCAAATTATTAATACATTAATATATATATTAAAAAAGGATTAAATTTATAAATAATTACACATAAATAATTAAATATTAAAACCCGATATATGAAATATCTCATATATATCCCCCGACATATTAAAACCGACATGAAAAACCTAAACCGATGTGTCCCTGATATCCGACATCCACAACCTTGATTACACTACAAGAGTGAAGGTGGGGCTAGCCTAGCTACTATAAGGAGTGGACAAAGGAGCTAAGGCCACACTGATTAAGGTATGCGTGCGGTTCAGTGCTACCTCTATGACAATACATGTAATCTTCCTCTCTTTCCCTCTTGGTTGGAGGAGGATCTTATTGTGGTTTTTGAACATTTGTCAATTCAGTGGATACTTATTTTTCTCAAAAGGTAGTTGTGGTCAAGTATCATCAAATTATCAAGGAGCCTCCTATCAATCAACTTATGGAGTATTCATACAAATATTCCTTCAACATTCAGATGCCTCCAAGTAGATATATGGGCATTTCTGCATGGGCTCTCAGTCACTCTAATTCCCATATGATAATTGCACTTACCTTAGATAGTAACAACTATCTTGAATGGTGTCATGCGACAAAACATATCATTTGTATGATGGGACAACGATTGGGCCTCCGAGCACAAAGTCTTTATGGAAGAAACGAGATTCTAAGAACCCGTTGGACCGGGGAAGGCCTGTGATGAAGTGAGTACTTGAAGAGCCGATCCACCACGATGAGGATGTCATCGAACCCGTTGGACTGGGGAAGGCGTGTGATGAAGTCCATCACAATGTCTTCCCAAATACGATCTGGAATCGGCGGGGGCGGAAGTAACCCGCTTGGAAACATAGCCTCGTACTTCGCCTTTTGGCATAGAAGACGGGCGCACATGGGCTTTGACCTGCTTGAACATGTGTGGCCAGTACAGCGAAGCCGCCAAACGTCGGTAGGTGGGGAAAGCCCAGGCGTGTCCCCCAGTTGGAGTAGCATGGAACTCGGTGATGAGGAGCGGGATGAGAGCTGAGGTCGCGGACAACACTAAGGGGCCCTGATAGAAGAGCTGACCGTCCACCAAGGAGTACGGAGGGTGTCGTTCCGGATCGGCGATGAGGGTCGTTCGAATGGCAGTAAGGTGCGGGTCCATCTCCACGTCATGTTGAATCACTGTGGCATCCTCCCAGACCGGACGGGAGATGTCCCGGAGTTTCAGGGAGTGTACCTGTCGGGAGAAAGCGTCCGCCGCTCAGTTGGTGCGGCCCGAGAGGAACTCAATAGAAAAGTCGTACCCCAGAAGCTTTGCCGCCCAAAGCAATTGTGTCGGCGTGGTGATCTTATGTTGAAGGAGGTACCGCAAGCTATGATGATCGGTGTGGATGATGAAAGGAGGCCCATGAGGTGCGGACGTCAGAGCTGCACTGCCAGGACAAGTGTCATGAGCTCGTTCTCATACGCCGAGCGGCTTCGAACGGTGGTGGAGAATGCCTAGTTGTAGTAGGTGATGCGGCAGCCACCTTGCATGAGTACTGCAACCAACCCGGTGCCTGAGGCATCGCACTCCACGATGAAGGGTTGATTGAAATCAGGTATGGCCAGAACTGGGCTGAATGCAGACATGGCGGCTGGGGTCCACGAAAAAGTCCCATCATCAGAAGATTTGAGTAGTTGTGTGAGAGGTCGCGCCAAGGTGTCGTACTCCCGAATGAAATGCCAATAGTAACTGGTAAGCCCCAAAAAACCTCGGACGTCCCGAAGGAAGATGGGAGTCGGCCAATGTAGAACTGTCTGGATTTTGTCGTCGTCCATGGCCACGCCTTGTGCCGAGATCGTGTGCCCCAAGTAGCTGACGGTGGTCACACCAAACGAACACTTCTTGCGGTGAAGGACAAGATGATGTCGACGGATCATGTTGAGCATGCGGCGTACATGACATAAGTGCTCCTGCCAGGATGAGCTATACACCAAAATATCAGAAAAAAGACAAGGATGTGTTGACGGAGTACTGCTCGGAAGATGTTCATGATGGCTTGGAATGTGGTCAGTGCGTTGGTCAGGCCGAAGGGCATGACCAGGAACTCGTAGTGTCCATCATGCGTCCGGAACGCTGTCTTTGGTACATTCTCCAGCCGAACCCGGATTTGGTGGTACCCCGCCCTGAGGTCGAGCTTCGTGAAGAAGGTGGCGTCGTGGAACTCGTCCAACAGATCTTGGATGACTGGGATGGGATATTGGTCCGGGACCGTGGCCTTGTTCAACTCCCTATACAGAATCGTCAACTCTCGTCCTTCTGGCGCACGAGGAGGATCGGGCTGGAGAACGGGCTCGCACTGGGGCGGATGAAGCTTCCCATGAGCATCTCCCACACCAAGCATTCGATCTCATCCTTCTGGACATGCCTATAATGGTAAAGCCGGACTGATACGGCTGAGGTGTGGGGTTGCAGCGGAATGGCATGGTAGTGTCCCACATCAGAGGAGAGCATGTAGGGGCCGTAAACACGTCGAAGAACTCCTCAAGAAGAAAGCCATCGGCTCAGCCTGTAGCTGCCATAGCCACGCAGAGAATGTCACATCGGTAATGTGTTGGATGGCACAGAAGGAAACTGGTGTGCAAAGAAGAGCAGAGTCGCCAACGAGGTGGTAGGGTGACCCCTCCCATAGGAACTGCATAGACATCTCGACCCAGTTAACCTGAACGTGGCCCAATGTCGCTAGTCATGCCACGCCCAGGATGAAGTCGACGCCGCCCAACTCAAATACATAAAAACCTGTCGTGACTGAGCAAGGTCCCAAGGTCACCTGCACAGCAGTGCACGAGCCCGCGGTCGGTCGTCGGCAATCGTATCTCAAACAGACAGTGACGTCTAGTGATGGAGTACATGGAATGGAGAGTTGTCGTACCAAACAATGAGAAATGAAATTTTGGTTGGCGCCGCTGTCGATCATAATGAGAACTGGGTGCCCCTAGACGAGGCCGGCCAACTTCATCGTCCGAGGCCCGATTAGGCCGCCCACCGAGAAGCAGGGTAGATCCAAGCAGTTGAAGGTGGCTCTGTCGGCCTCCGGGGGTTGCGGCTTGTCGGTGATCTCAAGTGCCTCAATAGCCCTCCGATGTGATTTCGGACCCAAGGTCCCTAAGGATTGCATGAAACTCTTTCATGGTGCACTCGTGATTGGGAGAATAAGGTTGTCGACACTTGAAGCAGAGCCCCTTTTTCCTGAGCTCGTTGTAGTCCTCATGGGAAAGGCAGTGGGTGTTCGGAGTGCGTCCAGGGCGAGGCCAGCCCGTGGGAGGTGGCCGCAGACCGAAGTCTCGCGTCGGTGGTGGCCAAGGAGAAGGAGGCCCAGTGGCAGTCGACGTACAGGCAAAGAGATCTTCCTCCACGACAAGCGCTAAATTGAGCTCTTAGGAGCCCATCCGCGGATAGTGGGAGTGGAGGTGAGAACGGATCAACAGGAGGAGGCCTTGCATGAAGAAGCCCAAATAGTGGTCCGGCGGAAGGCCGGGAACATGTAACACAAGGGTGACGAACTCGTCGATGTAGGCATCGAGACCGGCTGACCGGCGGATGCTACAAAGACGCTCGACGGCGAAACCGACATAGCGGGGCTCGTAGTGTTAGACCATTTCTTGTTTCAGTTCCCCCCAAGAAATGCGGGGCTGGGTTTGGCATAGCCATCGCGCCCAATGGAGAGCGAATCCGTCAAGTCCGGACACGACAGTGCCGACCTTGTCTGCCTCGGGTATGAGGTGGAGGTCGAAGTATTGTTCCGTCGTGGTGATCCACCCCATGTCGGTGTCGGAAAAATGTGGAACGTCGAGAGCGAGGGCCGAGAGACCCGAGAGGGGCATGACAGTGGCAGGCTGAGGAGGCGTGTCGGCAGAGGAGGTGCAGCCTCCTGTGGAGGCGAACACAGGCGAGGCGGGTCGGGTGTCCAAGCGTGCAAGATGACCTGCAGCGTGGCCTGGATGGAGGCGAACTGAACGTTGTGGTCGTCGAGGCGACGCTGGACGGTGTTGTCGTAGCCGACGGCGGAGGACACGTCGGCGTGGGCGCAAGTGGTCGGAGGAGCCATGGAAGATCGGGGTACGAAGCAGATGCAGGGACGGCTGCGCGGAAGCAGATCGGCGATCGGCGGAAGCATATCAGCTATCACGGAAGCGGATCGAGTGGATTGCGGTTCGGCGGCCTGGGCGAGCGGCTGAAGCACGGAGGATCGGGGGCCTGGGCGAAAGCGGCGGATCGGGACCTGGGCGAAAGCGCGACGTTGCTCGGCGACACCGAACGACGACCATGAATCGGGTGTTAGGCGGGACACTGGTGGCTTTGATAGCAGGAGGAACGACAGGTCGGACCAAATATTATGGTTCGAGAAGAAATATGGACTACGGGGAAGAGTCGGGGGCAAGAGGAAGAGAAGAGGAAGATTATGTTTTGAGAGGAAACAAGGGAGCAGCCCTTTTTCATAACACATCCAAGATAAAATATTACAAGTTCCACATGCCATATTATAATAATGAGCTGCAATAAACAAAACTGAATTATTAATAAAAACAAAACATAATAAAAGCTGAATGTTAATTATCCTCTGCGCTTTCCATAGGCGGTTCATCCTCGTTGGTCTGAGCCACGCCTGTCGTCCCCCCCCCCCCGCATGGGTCCCCGCCGCTTGTAGACCCGCCATGGACGCACCTCGTCGTGAATGTCCACAACAGTTGCTCCCTAAGGATTTCGTGCAAATTCCGTCGCCTCCTAAGTCACACATTTTATTTTTCAGCATTTATTTAATAACATGTATTTCTTTCGTGCATTTTCTTTGAAGTTGGTTGGCTCATCGGGTTTACCGTCCGATAAGACCTTGAATAAATAGGTCCGGAAATTTTAATCGTTAAAACGTAACGGACAAGCTTAAAATTATTTAAAATGCATATTCAAAATTCAAAAGCCAGAATATTATTGTGCTAAGAATATGAATAATCCAAAATCTGTAATCGTTTGGAAAGAGTTTTATGGGGAATAAATATTTGCAAAATTATTATTTTGAAATTATTAAAAGGAGACGATCTTTATAAGCTAATATTTGGCCTGCCAAATTAAACTTTGGACACTATTAAACATTGGAAACTAATTGGCCAACATTCTATTTAGGAAGGTGTATTAAAAGTGTAGAGAAGTACACCAAAAATGAGGAACAAAACAATCAATCTTGTATATCCTTCTTCTGTATGTAAATATAACGTATGAGTACATATATATAGGAGGAAAAAGAAAGAAGAGTCTCTTATACACAATGTGGGACTGATACAACAAGAGGAAAAGAAAATAAATGGGTCATTTAGATGGGCCTTTACAATGTCTTTTCTAACACTCCCCGCAAGCTGGAGCGTACAAGTCGTAGGCACCAAACTTGGACAAGAACTTATAAATAGAGTACTAGGCAGGGCCTTTGTGAGAAGATCAGCAACTTGGTCAGTAGTCGGAACATGTCTCAACTCTATTTTCTTCATTTGAACTTTCTCTCGGATGAAGTGACAATCAACTTTAATGTGTTTTGTTCTTTCGTGGAAGATCAGATTCTTAGCTATGTGTATAGCAGTTTGACTGTCACAGAGTAAGATAGCCGGTGAGAAAAGTTTTACTCTCATATCACCTATGAGACTTTCGAGCCAAGTAAGCTCGGATACAACCGATGTCATTGAGCAGTACTTAGCTTCAGCTGAAGATCGAGCAACCACAGCTTGTTTCTTACTGCGCCAAGTAATAAGATGACCTCCCAAATAGGTACAAAATCCACTGGTAGAGTGCAGATCATCCAGTGATCCAGCATAATCTGTATCTGAATATGCAACCAGAGTTGGAGTAGAAGTAGAAAAGGTTTTGTATACAAGCCCTTGACTCGGGGTTATTTTTAAATATCTCATGATGCGTTCGACAGCCTTTAAATGAGACATCCGAGGAGAGTGCATAAACATGTTGACAACCCAAACGCAAAAGATATGTCAGGTTTTGTAACCGTTAGGTAAATTAGTTTTCCAACAAGACGTAGATAGTATTCCGGATTTGAGAGTAGAGGATTTGTATCTGAGCTTCCAGCACAAAGCATATGATTGACATCCATTGGAGTTTTGGTCGGCTTGCATCCGGAGTAACCGGCATCCTGAAGGAGGTCGATACAGTACTTCCGTTGAGATAGGACAACACCATCTGGTCGTCTTGCGATCTCAAGACCGAGGAAGTATCTGAGGTTCCCCAGATCTTTGGTTTGAAGCACAGAGCCCGGGTGCTTTTTAATCATGTGTATTCCTTTTGGATCATCACATGTGATTAGGATGTCATCGACATATACTAAGAGAAGCACAGTGTCTGATGTGTGATGTCGAGTAAACAGAGAGAAGTCTGCCGAGCACTGAGTAAAACAAACCTCTCGCATAGCTCTACTGAATTTGTCGAACCATGCCCGGGGGATTGTTTGAGACCATAAATCGATTTTTTGAGCTGACAAACCCGGGATTCCCCCGTGGTCTCAAACCCCGGAGGTTGCTGCATGTAGACAGTTTCTTGGAGATCACCATTCAGAAAAGCATTCTTGATATCCAGTTGATGTAAGGGTCATTGGCGATGCACAGCCACTGAAAGAAGGACACGAACCGTGTTGAGCTTGGTCACTGGAGAGAATGTTTCTTCATAGTCTAGACACTGTTGCTGAGTAAACACACGAGCCACCAGGCGGGCTTTAAGACGGTCAATTGTTGCATCAGGACTATGCTTGTTGACAAAGACCCATTTGCACCCCACCGTAGTCTGGCATGGAGGAAGAGGAACCAGATCCTACGTCCGATTAGCCCAGAGGGCTGTCATTTCTTCGTCCATAGCTGCCCTCCAACCTGGATGTTGAAGGACCTCCTGCACAGAGTTGGGGACAGAAACAGATGACATGACGTAGCAAAGGTGTGAAGCGTCGGGAATAGGGGATGTAGAGACACATAATTCGCCATGGGATGAGCGGTTGAGGTCGGTGTCGGATCATCAGGTCGTAGAGTGTTAGAGGTCGAAGCTGATTGCACCGGGGCGACGGGGCGAGTAGGACGACGAGTATAGACATCAACAAGAGGGAGTTTTTGAAGAACAGGAGCTGGGTTGGGCAGAACAGGAGGTGGAGGAGAGGTAACAGGAATAATAGGTCTGGGCAAAGGTTATTGTGACAGAGATGATGTTGGAGAGTTGAAGTATGGTTGCTTCCCGAAAAGTAACGTCAGCAGAAACAGTCACCTTGCGGGTAGAAGGAGAATAACACACATAGCCTTTCTGGGTACGGGAGTATCCGACAAACATGTATTTGGTTGCCCGGTGATCCAACTTGTCTAATGACAGACCAAGTGTGTGAACATAGCAGGTGCAACCAAAAATGCGAGGTGGGAGAGAGAACAACGGAGTAAATGGAAAAAGTAGACTAAACGGGGTAGCATTTTGTGGAATGAAAGAAGGGAAACAGTTAATGAGATAACATGTTGTCGAAAGAGCAAAATTCCAATACACCTTGGGAATGCGCATTTGAATTATGAGGGAGCGAGCAATATCAAAGAGGTGTCTGTTTTTACGTTTGGCAACATCATTTTGCTGTGCTGTGTAGGCACAAGAAGTTTGGTGAATAATGCCAAATTCAGAACAGATGTTGGCAAACTCATTGCTAGTGTATTCGCAAGCATTATCGGCACGATTAGTTTTAAAGTTGGAGGAGAACTGCGTTTGAGTTTCGAGAACAAAAGCCCGAAACACACGGGGAAGTTCGGAGCAATCGCGTAGTAAGTATAACCATGTCGTCCGAGAATAGTCATCAATAAAGGTGATAAAATATCGGTAGCGAGATATACTAGATATTTTGTACGGGCCCCAAACATCAGAATGCACTAAAATAAAAGGAGCAAAGCTCCGAGTACAATGAGGAAGAAAAGATGAACGATGTTGTTTTCCCAAAATACATGAATTACATGTAAAAGAAGGAAGAGAAATATCAGGTAGGGCCTTCTTGAGGACTGGTAGAGGAGCATGCCCGGGACGCCGATGTCAATCAATGGAGGAGACTGATGAGAGGATGGTAGGAGAATCATTAAGAAGATAGAGCTCGTTGTGCAGTCGCCCTTTACCAATGATACTCAACGTTCGTCGATCCTGCATCATAAAAGTAGAGGTAAATGTGACAGAACAATTCAAATTGGCAGTGAGGCGACTAACAGACAGTAAATTAAATGGGTAGCAGAGGACATGAAGAGCCAAGCGGAGAGATATAGAGGAATTCAGAGGGATATCAACAGAGCCGAAGACAGGGACGGTAGCGCCATTGGCCACAGTGATACACATAGGATAGGAGGAACCCAGGTAGAAAGGTGGTTTGAGCGAGGTGATATGGTGAGTAGCACCTGAATCCACTATCCAGCGCAGACCAGTACAGAGACAAGCGATACCTTCATTGGAGACGGAGGCAACAGAGGCGGGTGGGTCACTAAGTAGCCCTTGAAGTTGTCTGTGGACGTCGTCAAGATCAGCACGAGTGGCAGAGGGACTGTGATCAGCAACAGAAGCAGTCAGACGAGGAGGACAAACATGTTTTGTTGAAATTTCTCAAAGTGGTCAACGAGATAGTCTGACGCCAAATTAATATTCTCAGAGCTATCAAGATCACACCTTGATCAAGCGGAAACCAGGAAAACAAGCTCAAACACCAAATGCAAGTAGAAGGAACAAGCAGATCATATATTTTTTTACTTCTTTACAAGGCGAGGTATACGTGGCGAGACATGATTTCGCCAGTACACAACGAAAAACAGAAAGAATCAAAACAATCCGAGCGGAGAGAACTGGAGACCGCCGAGACCGCCCAGTACGTCAAAGTCGTCGAACCCGCCCGAACTGCTGCTAGAAGACGAATAGAACACAGAGTCCGCCGAGACCGCGAGGTCGCGCGGACACGCCGTTATTCGCTGACTGTTGCCGAACTGAAGAACAGACTGCATACCCGCCCGAGTCCGGCAGACAGGTTATTAAACTTGGAAAAATTGAAGCAGAGAAAACTGACAAGCCGCAGAAGCGACCTGCTGAGACCGCCGATTGTAACCGCAAACTTCACTGAACCTGACCGAAGTGAAAGCCAAACTCCTGGCTCCACAGTGCTAGCCGCACAACCTGCAAACAGCAATCAGTTAACTCTTTTCAACCTGCGCGGACAGGAAAACCCAGACCGCAACAATTAACCAAGACTCAACGTACTCTTTACTCAGTTACTGTAGACGTGTCGGGGGGGTCTATTTATAGGCAGGGTGAGGAGTGTGGTCACCGCCCTAGAGAATAGAGTCACCGCCCCAGTTCGCGGCTAACACATCCCAGTCCGCCGAGTTCGCAAGGACTTGGCCAGACATCAAACAACCCGCCAGGCGCCGGGTCAAAAACAAACTGCCACCATACGGACACTACGCCAGTCCGCACTGCACGCAAGCACAGCGCCAGTCCGCCACTCAACACAGCACGCGGACACAGCCACAACCCAGCCTGCATCAGTCCGCATAATATACGTGGACAAAGCGGCAGTCCGCACAGCTCGACAACAACGCCACAGTCCTCCACGAGTCCACGACCAACAGGCAGTACGCCCGGTCAACAGCGGACTCTGCGGACACTGCAAACACCATGGACTTGTCACAAAAAATGACCAAGTCCAGCAGCCCACCAAGCAACTGGCGCGAGCATAGCGGACACAAAAGACCCAGACTGCCAACATCAGGACAGTCCGCCACAAAGAATGTGGCCAGCACCCATTGCACCACCGGAGAGCTCGGCAAGAAGCCAAGAACCAAAGTCGATCTCCAAAAATAGTCCGCTAAGGCGGACACCGTGGACTCAAGCAAGTCCGCTACAACTCCCGCGGATAACCGTCAATCCGCCCGGTTACCACAAGAACCGGCTTAACTGCAGAACCACAGGTCGAGCAGAGCACCGCCACCAGACCGCCAAAGACAGACCACTCCACAAGAACAGCCAAGCCACCAAGTCCAACAGGCAAGACACCCAGGCCGCAACATCAGTCCGCCCAGGCTGCGGACTCAGACCGCTCAGACCGTCCGGCCTGCTCCATCACCCACTTTCACTTCATAAATTTTAACACTCCCCCTTGAAGTGAGAAGTGGTGATCAAGTCCAGCAAACCTCGTAACCGTTGAAATGGCCCCTTCGACAGCGGCTTTCGTGAAGATGTCAGCAAGATTTTCTTCACTCCGAACATGTCCGACCATAAGAGATCCCTTCAACACCTTCTCTCTTATGAAGTGATGCTCGATCTCAATATGCTTGGTCCTTGCGTGACAAACTCTATAAGCCTCCTCAACGAGATGGCTTCTCGAGCAGCCAAGGCCGAAGCCTTGTACTCTGCTTCCGTAGTAGACACGGACACTGAGTCCTGCTTCTTGCTACACCACGAGATGCAAGCTGATCCACAAGTGAAAACATAACCCGAAGTTGATCTTCGATCATCCGAGTCACCACCATAATCAGCATCTGTGTATCCAAGCAAAGAACAGCATGTGTCCCTTCTATAGAGGAGTCTCATATCAGAAGTCTCCTTAACATACTTCAAGATATTCTTTGCCGCTACCAGATAAGACTTCCTTGGCTCAGCCATAAACCGACTTACTCGACCAACAGCATAAGCAATGTCTGGCATTGTAATCGTTAAGTAGATCAAGCTCCCCATTAGAGCTCTGAACACCGAGGGATCGGGAAGAATCCTTTCTTCATCTCGTCAAAGCTTCAGACCAAAATCCAGATGAGTAGAGCAACTCTTCCCTTACTTCATGCAGAATCGATTCACAATGCGATCTGCATATCCTTTCTGACAATTGAGTATCCCGCTCTCTTTCCTCTTCACTTCAAGACCAAGAAAGTGATGAAGCTCTCCCAAGTCTTTCATCTCGAAGCGAATAGCTAGCTCAGCCCTGAGCCTAGCTACCTGTTCTTCAGAATTCCCTGTGATGATCATGTCATCAACATACAACAGGACCAAGACATGAAACTCCTCTTTCTTCTTGATAAACAAGCTTGAATCCGAGTTGGAAGAAAGATATCCGCAGAATTGGAGATATTCTGCTATCTTCCCATACCACGCTCTTGGGGTCTGCTTCAACCCATAGAGAGTCTTCCTGAGCTTGCAGAAATAGTCCGGATGAACTTTAGAAACAAAACCAAGCGGCTGATCCATTAAGATGTCCTTATCAATCTCTCCGTAAAGAAAAGCGTTATTCACATCAAGCTGTCACATCCTCCATCCCTGACAAGCAGCCAAGGCGATCACCACCCGAACCGAAGTCATCTTTGCAACTGGACTAAATGTCTCATCATAGTCCTCTCCATACTGTTGTGAGAATCCTCAAGCAACAAGGCGAGTCTTGTATCTATCAATGCTCCCATCAGCCTTTTTCTTCAATTTGTACACTCACTTGCAAGTCACTGAAGTAATGTCATCAACCTTGGGCACAAGGTCCAAGGTTTCATTCTTCTTGAGATCAACAATCTCCTCTTTCATGACATCTTTCCACTCCTTGACTCCAGTGGCCTCATTGAAGTTTGCAGGCTTTCGCTCATCCAGAGGACCTACAAAGAAGCAGGAGACAAAACTCACTGCATTCCCATCACAGTATCGAGCTGGTGGCTTGACAATCCTCTTTGATCTCTGAAGGGTCTGCTCCTTGCTCACCACCTCCGTTGCTTCTTCAGGCTCAGCTCCATTTCCCGGCACACTTTGAGCAATGCTCCCCCTGCCTCCTGAACTAGAGGCCTCTGCCCCAGAGCTTGAAGCAACAGGAGCTGCTGGTGATACAGCAAGCTCCTCTTCCAGAACTTCAGCAGCCACCTGCTGCTCTTCATCAACCTTGCTCTCTGGTAGCTCAACCGAGCCTCCTCCATACGACGTCAGTTCATCAAAGACCACGTCTCTTGATACAACAAACTTTTTCGTCGCAGAATCCATGCACTTCCATTCCTTCTTCCGCTCATCATAGCCTACAAAGACAAGTTTCCTTGTATTTGCATCAAGCTTTGTCATTGAAGCATCCGGGACATGCACATAGCAAGTTGATCCAAACACCTGAAGGTGTTCCACGCTTGGCTTCTCCTTCAGCAACATCTCAAAAGGAGACTTCATGTTAATCGGACTGAGCGGCATCCGATTGATGACATAAGAAGCACAAGACATCCCTTCTGCCCAGAAGGACCTAGGAATGTCTTTCGCATGAAGCCAACACTTGCAGGTTTCCGTCAGATGACGGATCTTCCGCTCCGCTACTCCATTTTGTTGTGGAGTATGAGCACAAGTAAGCTCTCTCTGGATCCCGTGCTTCCTGCAGAAGTTAGAAAACTCGGAGGAGACAAACTCACCACCGTTGTCTGATCTAAACTTCTTGATCCGCAAGCCAAGTCGGCCCTCCACTAGCTCCTTGAACTCCACAAACAACCGGAGAGCTTTTGACTTCTCCTTCAAGAAATATAGACAAGTGTATCTTGAGTAGTCATCAATCAGAACGAGCATGTATCTGCTCCCACCAAGGATAGCAGTGACGGTTGGTCCCATCAAGTCACCATGGATACACTCTAAAGGTCTCTTGATTCTCGTTTGTGACTTATCAAACGGAAGGCGATGAGCCTTACCGTACTGACACCCCGCGCAAACGTGACCATCGCCAATGGAAGATAGCTTAGGCAAGCCTCTCACAAGGCTCTTATTTGCCATAGCTTTCAACTGATCCATTTCTACATGCACCAGTCTCTCGTGTCATATAGCAGCGCTATCATTAGCTCTCATCCGATCAACGTAAGAGTTTATTGCAAGAACAAACAAGTTCTTAACTCTCCTCCCAACGTGAGCAACATCAGCCTTTACCGCTGATACGTTGCGAAGAAACTTCAGTTCTGTTGGCCTAAACAGAACGTGATAATCTGCGTCTACCGCATTGGTCACAGAGAAGAGGTTCTTCTTCATGTCTGGTACATGATACACACTCCTTAACGTGCGTGGCCCCTTATCACTACCCAAGGACACGACCCCTTCCTTCTCTACTGTATAAACAGTATTATTAGCAGTAATGATAGCTTCGTTACCTGAGTAAGTTTGCAGCGAGGAGAACTTCGACTTGTCTCCGGTGAGGTGATGACCGCACCCGGAATCCACGATCCACTCGTTGTTGAAGTCGACGGCGGACAAGGCACGGACACAGGTGCCTGTCATGAAAGCTCCACCTCATCCAGCTTTCTCAGTATTAGATGAAGCTTCCTCCTTGCCTGAGCATGCCCAGGTTGCCGTTTGACCTTGCAATCACGCTTGAAGTGTCCCCGTTGATGACACCTGTAGCACTTCAAGTTCTTTTTCCAATCAATCTTAGGAGCAGCGCTCCTCTCTGGCTGATAAGAGGTTGAAGGCTCATTTTCAGCAGCGGTGTTCTTCTTCTTCCCTTCCCATCTCTTCTTCTTCTTGCCTGTGAACAGCGCTTCACTACCTTCTTCAGAGATAGTGATTCTAGCCATCTGTCTGGCCAAACTTTCCTGCGAAGCAAGCAGGTTCTCAAGCTCCAGCAGAGACGGCTGAGTGGCCCAGCCTTGAACAGAAGTTACAAATACAACATATTCCTTCCGCAAGCCGCGGATAATGTGCCTTTTCAACTTGGCCTCAGAGATGGGCTCATCAGGATCAAGCACTGATATCTCAGCACACAGACTCTTCATCTTCAGAAAGAACTTATAGATGGTCAGGTCTCCTTGAGTCGTCCTAGCCAACTCATTCTCCAGGAACTGTAGCCTCGCCACATTGTTCCTGTTGAACAACCCATCAATAGTTGTCCAAATATCAGCAGCCGACTCACATCCAATGATGTGATCAAACAGCTCCGGTGAAACAGCCCTCTTGAGGGTAAACTCGGCATTTGCATTAGTTTTCCTCCAGACTCTCACCTGTTCAGCAGTCCCAAACGCAGCTATAACTTACTGTCTGTCGTCACCATCGACGACCTCCCATAGCACCTCGCCCAGAAAAAAGCTCTTCATCCACGACTTCCACTTTTTAAAGTTAGTCGTGGTTAAGAGTTCAATACCCAGAACTCTTGCATAGCTCCCTTTCATTACAGCAACATTGGACTAAGCTTTCAGAATCACAGAGCACAACGCAAGTTGATCACCGCTCAAGCAACTAAACCTCGCTCTGATACCATGTTGAAATTTCTCAAAGTGGTCAACGAGATAGTCTGTCGTCAAATTAATATTCTCAGAGCTATCAAGATCACACCTTGATCAAGCGGAAACCAGGAAAGCAAGCTCAAACACCAAATGCAAGTAGAAGGAACAAGCAGATCATATATTTATTTACTTCTTTACAAGGCGAGATATACGTGGCGAGACATGATTTTGCCAGTACACAAGGAAAAACAGAAAGAATCAAAACAATCCGAGCGGACAGAATTGGAGACCGTCGAGACCGCCCAGTCCGCCGAAGTCGCCGAGCCTGCCCGAACTGCTGCTGCTAGAAGACGAATAGAACACGGAGTCCGCCGAGACCGCGAGGTCGCGCGGACACGCCGTTATTCGTTGACTGTTGCCGAACTGAAGAACAGACCGCCTACCCGCCCGAGTCCGGCGGACAGGTTATTGAACTTGGAAAAACTAAAGCAGAGAAAACTGACAAGCCGCAGAAGCGACCTGCTGAGACCGTCGATTGTAACCGCAATCTTCACTGAACCTGACCGAAGTCAAAGACAAACTCTTGGCTCCACAGTGCTAGCCGCACAACCTGCAAACAGCAATCAGTTAACTCTTCTCAACCCGCGCGGACAGGAAAACCCAGACCGCAACAATTAACCAAGACTCAACTTACTGTTTACTCAGTTACTGTAGACGTGTCGGGGGGGTCTATTTATAGGCAGGGTGAGGAGTGTGGTCACCGCCCTACAGAATAGAGTCACCTCCCCAGTTCGCGGCTAACACATCCCAGTCCGCCGAGTCCGCAAGGACTTGGCCAGACATCAAACAACCCGCAAGCCGCCAGGTCAAAAACAGACCGCCACCATGCGGACACTACGCCAGTCCGCACTGCACGCAAGCAAAGCGCCAGTCTGCCACTCAACACAGCACGCGGACACAGCCACAACCTATGTTGCATCAGTCTGCACACTATACGCGGACAAAGCAGCAGTCCGCACAGCTCGACAACAAAGCCACAGTCCGCCACGAGTCCACGACCAACAGGCAGTCCGCCCGATCAACAACGGACTCTGCGGACACTGCGAACACCATGGACTTGTCACAAAAAATGACCAAGTCCAGCAGCCCACCAAGCAACTGGCACGAGCATGGAGGACACAAAAGACCCAGACTGCCAACATCAGGACAGTCCGCCACAGAGAATGTGGGCAACACCAATTGCACCACCGGAGAGCTCGGCAAGAACCAAAGCCGATCTCTAAAAACAGTCCGCTAAGGCGAACACTGCGGACTCAAGCAAGTCCGCTAAAACTCCCGCGGATAACCACCAATCCGCCTGGTTACCACAAGAACCGGCTTAACTGCAGAACCACAGGTCGAGCAGAGCACCGCCACAAGACCGCCAAAGACAGGCCGCACAGGCCGCTCCACAAGAACAGCCCAGCCACCAAGTCCAACAGGCAAGACACTCAGGCCGCAACATCAGTCCGCCCAGGCCACGGACTCAGACCGTTCAGACCGCCCGCCCTGCTCCATCACCCACTTTCACTTCATAAATTTCAACATGTTTGTGGTAGCAGGTCGCTTCAAGTTGCCCATCTTTACAGCAGAAAGAACACTGAGGACGCGGACGGACAACGTGACCCCTTCCCCACGAGCCAGAACGGACTCCACGAGTGGGAGGAGGGAGGTGTAGTAATAGCTCAGAAGAGTGCTGGAGAAGGGTTGGGGAAGGAGGTCCAGTAGTATCAGGAGGCGGTGACACCTTTAGAAGTATGAAACATACATCAGAGAACGAGGGAGTTGCAGCAATCGAGAGGATCCGAGCCCGAATACTCTGAACATGAGACGGGGCACGAGCCATCATCATGGCAATTCTGACGGCTTCATTTTGAGTACGTTGGGCAGTGAGATCCGTAGTTGGGGGTTGATGCTGAATCCAGGCTTCAATAAGAGTCTTAGAACGAGCAACAAATAAAGTCAAGTCGGTAGCATTGCCGGTGTCAAGAGTCTGAAGACCAGTAATCATGTCATACAGGTGCTGGAGACTGTCCTTGTCAGAGTATAGGAAATGAAGCTCGTCTCACATGGCCTTGGTCGTCTCGTGATACATGGCCATGCGGTAAGGTTCACCATTAGGAGAGTTGAGAAGCAATGTCTGAACCCGCCCATCATTACGAATCCAGTCATTAGTAGGAGTAGTGGGAACATCCTGCATTAAGTGATGCAAGAATCACTTAGACTGAAAAACTCGGTGAACAGAGTGCACCCATTCAACAAAGTTATTCTTCCCTGTCAGAGAGATGGTAGTGATGCGTAACTCGTCACATAGTTCAGAAGCTGGAGCAAACACTGCTGCAGGAGAAGTAGCAGTAGACGTATCCATGAATAGTAGCCAGTTACACAGATCAGCTAAGCGGCAAAACCAGCAAATCGCACAGCAAAATAAGAGGCCGGCAAGAGACTCAGTCTGCAACACACTGCAAGCAGCGGCAAGGAAGAGGAGATCGTAGCGACAGCGACAGCGGGTAGACCGCGCGGCAAGCAGATCAATTCGTGTGGCAAGGAAGAGGAGATCGCAGCGGCAGCGGCAGTGGGTAGACCGTGCGGCAAGTAGAACCATCTGCGGAAAACAGAACAACCCGTAGCGAACATAACACACCAAGCGGTCACGCGGCAAGGAAGAGAGAAATCGCGGCGGCAGACCGTGCGACAAGCAGCCGGCAGCCGGCACGATAAGAAGACGCGCGGGAAGAAGAGAGAAGCAGACCGCGCGGGCAGTCCAAAGAAGGCGCGTACAGCAAAACAGGTCGCACGGTAAGGAGTAGCGAGAAGGAAAATGAGAAGATTGTAGTTTAGAGGAAGCGATTAGACAAGATGAGAAGAGGCGCGACAAGATGAGAAGAGATCGCGCGAGAAGACTTGTCCCACGGGTAACCAAAGAGACGCGCGCGGTCAGAGCACCGCGGCAAGAGGAGTCCCAAGGGTAGAAAGAGAAGACCACACGAGGAGGGGCCCACCACGCTATAGCAGAAGACAGCTTTAAAAGCCACGCGAGAGAAGGAAGGGGAGTGGTTCCACGGAAGGAGAAGAGAGGGCGGGTAGAAGAAGGAAGCCACAGGAGAGGCGTGGATAGTCAGCGGGTAGTAGACCGCAGAGACTGGCGGTTAAAACAAAAGAAGCCACTCGACTTAGGCGGTAGGGTCGTATGCCTCAGATACCATGCAGAGAAGTACACCAGAAATGAGGAACAAAACGATCAACCTTGTATATCTTTCTTCTATATGTAAATATAATGTATGAGTGTATATATATAAGAGGAAAAAGAGAGAAGAGTCTCTTATACACAATGCGGGACTAATACAATAAGAGGAAAAGAAAATAAATAGGTCATTTAGATGAATATTTACAATGTCTTTTCTAACAAAAAAAACAATGGAAATCAATATTAAAAGGAACGGCCTCTGAATAGAAAAAGGACAGGACAGCAGAGGATTGAAATATTTTTAATCCTTTGCATTATCGTCCCTACCCCCATCCCCCCCACTCCACCCCCACCCCCCACCCCCTTCCGCTCAGTTGTCCTCTCTCGCTGCTCCAGCCTCGTCGACAACAACATCACGGCACTGCAGCAGCCCTAGCGTCCTTGCCGGTCACATCATTCCCCTGTAGCGGTCACACGCCCTCAACAACGACGATCCCGCCAGTCGTTGTTTCAACTCCTCCCTCTGACAGCCGCCTTTGTTCCTGTTTCTGCCGGCGAAAGTTCTGTCGTTCAGCGGGCCAACCCCAAATCCAACGCACCAGCGGCCCCATTCAGTCCACGCCGACAGAGATCTGCAACGCTCTCACCCCGACATCCAGAGGCGGACCCATGTGAAGGCACACCCGGGCACATGCCCGGGTCAAAATTTTCGTGATTTAGCGCTTTTGCTCGCTCGTCCCGCTTGATTCCTCCATTTTTTTCCTTCCGCGATCGGCAAAAGCTACAAACGGCGTGGCTCATGGAGACAGATTGTCGAGCAGAAGCTGCAGAGCACTGAATGGAGGTCTCGAGGCGACGCTTTTCTTCTTCATCTTCTTCCTGGCGTGAACAAGGGGCGAGCAGGGAATCAAATAAGAGGCGCTTATCTTTAAGGCAATCTAACATTATCTTCCTCACGTGAACAAGAGGCGAGCAGAGTAGAGCAATGCTTCTTGTAATCGCTGGCAATCACAAAGGTTTTTTATTTTTTACATTGATTTCCATTTCTTTTATTTCTTTTTCTGCTCCCCACTTTCTTTTCTCTTTGACTTCAATTTCTATGATTTTTTTCTCTAAATAAAAAATCAGTTTCTAATATAAAAGAAAGGTGCAAGGAAGTTTGTTTGATAAAATGTCTGAGAGAAAGTGTTAATCCTAAATATTTTTTTCTAAACATAAATTCGAAAATGGATGCAAGGTTCAAAAAATTTACATAATCTTAGCATCTTGAATCAAATTTGATTTTGTATGGAAAAGTTTTCCTGTGTATGGAAAAATTTATATAATTTGGCGTCACCATATTTCTTGTGTATGGAAAAACTTTGGGGTCATCATAATTTGGCGTCATCAGATTGTCAAACTTTGAGGCTTAACAATCTCCTGATTTTGTAATTTGTATTGGTATCTTTTCACTACATCATTTGAGTTGTGTTGACGCCCAACTCTGTTGACCTACAACACAAAATTAATACAATTACCATCAATTATTTCTCCCCTAAATAATTATGAGATGCTAATTGGTCGAGAAAAAGGGCAGTAAACTGATAAAATAGGGTTCTTTTTTTGTGAATGCTTTCGTGTTAAACCCTTAAAATCTCATATACCATAGTTTATTAGATAATTTTCTGATAAAAAGGTAAAGATTAAGATAGAAATGAACATCAGGCCTTTGATGTCTAATGTAGTTGCAACACAATCAGTCAATGTGAGTTTACAACAAAAGAAGTGCTGCAACTTGTATCACAATCCTGTCAAAGTTTTATTGAGCAATGTGCATTAATCTACTTTAGTTCGAGACATGTCCGACTGAATTTTACTTGTTTAGCAAACTGGTTTTTTTAGATTTTCTTTAATTATATTATAGGTATACTCTTATAAATGATACTTGTAAATATTTATGAAAAATATCATATCTTTTGTCCACCCAATTCTTTGCATCAAGAAAGCTACATTCTGTCATGCTAAATTTTAGTTTTAGTTAGATTGAACTGAACAAGAAATGTAAAAGAACTAAATCTTTGAATTAAAAAGAAGTATAAAAAATATAAATCTTTTTTACTTTGTGCCCGAGTCAGAAGAAAATCCTGGGTCCGCCACTGCCGACATCCATCTGATCTCTTCCACTATTGTCTACTGTCGAGTACAGCAATCCCTCCCAGTAAAACGGCCGGTTACAACTAGCTCACCCCTGCTGACAGGTTTTGGACTGGATCGGTTCTCCTGCGGTATCCTTCGCCCTTTCTTGCTCGAATTTGTTAGTTTAAAATTTATGCACATCTTAAATAATTAAAGAGCCTTCCCCGAACGTTCTAATCGCTTTAATTACCGTATTTCATAAATTGTTGTGTAATTGCTTGTGGATCTACAACTCTCGCCACAATTCAACTCGTTAGATGTTCGAGGGAGTCTCTCTCAAATAACGATTAACGAGTTTATGAACGTCAATGTTAGAAAGCGGTTTTGCACGCGGAAGCTCAATTTGGCCCGCTCGACCTCTTAAAATATCAAAATAACTTAATGTTTCAAATTCCTAATTTATTTTATAACAAATAAAATATTTTTTGCTTAAAAATTATTTTTATTTCAACTCGTTAGATGTTCGAGGGAGTCTCCTCTGTCGCTTCCCTACCACATTATGTGATCGTTGATCCTCTTACAAACTTTGTAGCTCTCCCTTCTAGTCTTTGGCGATCCTTTTACAGATTTCTTTATTCCTTTGATCCTTTCTTGTCTGGCGATAGCACGGCAATCAAGTAATTTATTTGGTGACGGACAAAGTAGCAACACCTTAACCTAAAACTGTCCAACATATACAATCTGATCTACAGAGGGTGCTTTGGACGTGTGGTAGTGATTCCTTAATTCTACCCTAATAATACTTCAACTTGTCCAATTACTCTGAGCTGCTAACTCACTGTGTCAGTCAGTCAATGAGGATTGAGGTATCAACTGTAATTTTCAATTTGCTAATGTTATATTGTTTGTTATTAATTCCACAATCTCATTATAGAACGATAGTGAATTAGTATTATTAATTACAGTACTCTTAGCCTGTTATCAGTACCTAAGTTGTCTTGATGTACGAATAATTCTGTTGGATCCCTAGTTTGATTTGGGCTATGTTCACTAAGTTAGGATCATCTGACCCAACATGTATAGTCAGGGTCATGGTTATGTCTTAGAGTATAGGCCAAGTCCTTAGAGTTAACACTATATGGACCAGCCATCAAGAGACTGCATAAAGACTCAAGACTTAGAGAAATTTCAGAGACTCAGAAAATGAGTTCGACGTTCATCGAACTCAGGTCGACGAAAGTCGTGCTCAGCTCGACGATCTCAGAGATAATTCTCTGAGCTGAGCTCGACGAACTTGAGACTCAGGTCGACGATTTATGGAGTTGCAAATGGATCCGCCGGTTCACCAATCATTGACGGCTCTAAAACTGCTAAGCCCACATTACATGCAATAGTGCCTAGAATTACTACTGGAAAAATATATAAAAGATCATTGGGCCATGCGGGTTCTCCATAATAATTATTTCTCATCCCTTTAGCCAATTTAGCTCTTAATACTGGATCATTCAAATCAGGTTTCTTTGTTATTTGGATAGGTGAATTTTTGTGGATCCATCCCCCAAAGGAACCGGACATGATAATTTTTTATCATCCGGCTCGAGCAAGAATCACAGAAAGAGATTCAATTTTTTTTTTACTACTTCAACATTTCAAGTCCAGAATTTCTCTGAGCTCCACTCGACGAACTTGGTATTCAGGTCGACGATCTATGGGTATTCTACTTCAACATCTTATTTCAGAAACAAGTAAATATTCTAAGTCCAGGATCATACTCCAGTCGACGAATTCACCTTCTCAGCTCGACGAACTTAGAACACATTCCTGGAAAGACTTATCTAGCAGTTAGAAGTTCTCAGGTCGACGAATCTAGCTCTCAGGTCGACGAATCTAGTTCTCAGGTCGACGATTTCTGGCAACTCCACTTCAACACTTCATTCCAGAGACATCTAGAATATTCTAAGTCCAGAAGCACTTTGCTGAACTCCAGTCGACGAACTTAGACTATCAGCTCGACGAACTTCATGCACAGAATTGACAAGGTTCTGGAGAAAGCAATTGTCTGTTCTGCGGTCGACGATCTTGGATCTCAGCTCGACGAACAGCTTTTATCAGATCGACGGACTTAATTTCTCAGCTCGACGAACTGTGTACTCAGCTCGACGAATTTTGTTCTCTGTTCGACGATTCCAGACTTAGTTATTTTCATTCATCTGTGCTTATTCTATTGCAATAATTCCTGAGTAATTAATGTTAAAATATTCTCTGAATATTACCGTTAGACGGGGCATTGATTATGGTCTTCTTCAGGATTATTGTTTGCCGTTTTTCAATGGGACAGTTGGGAAAATCATTCAATGCAAAATATTCTCCAGGCTGTCAGCAATGAATGCGGAAGAATTTCAAATTTCAAAAGTAAGATAATATGGAAAATACAAAAAGGGGAGTTTCCATCTCTTTCTTGCAACAGACACACAGTCAGTTTGTTAATTAAGGATCAAGAATCTTTTGCGCTCTCTCTGGACAGCACTCTGAAACAAAAAGAAATAGAAGGCTAATACAGAAAAAGCAGCCCTAACCAGAGAAAGAACATCAAGCTGAAGAAGAAGAAGAACAGCCAATCTAAATCAAGAGTCTTCTTTTGTCTTCTGTCCAGGACTCTTCAAAGGACAACAAATTTTCTATCAGTCAAGAAGTTCCTGGAGTTCATCTGGTTAAAGCAACAGTTTGAAGGCATATCACCCTAAAAGAAAGCTCCATCTTTCCTGAACCATTCAATATCTCAGGGGGGGCCTTTGCTAACATCAAATCCACATAAGTCTTCTCAGTTGTTGTGAGAAAGAGCAGACATAATCAATCTCTCAACCCCCCACTGTAAAAAGGGTTCTTAACTCTCTTCAAAAGTTATTCCTGGTTGCAAGTCACCTGACCAAAAGACTTGAGTTTTGGTTTTTGAGCACCTGATCAAAAGCTCATTGGTGTCAAGCACCTGATCAAAAATCTGAGTGGATTCCTACCAGGGTGGTAGAAGAGTGGATGTACCCAGGTTGGGGAACCACTATAAATTCCTTGTGTTGTCTGGTTGCTCTTTTTTTGTTTCTTGTTGTGGCTGTGATAGTTAGGATTGTTGTGTTTGTGCTTTAATTTAATTCTTGCAGCACTAGGACTACATTGAAGTAGTTAGAAAATTTTATAAAAACCCTAAATACTCTATTCACCCCCCCCCCCCCTCTAGAGTATTCCAGATCTAACCCATCACTTTCAAATTCAGGATTGTGACTTGCATCATATGATCATGTGTCGTGTGATTTTTGGTCCACTGAAGTTTGTTAAAAGTTTGGACATTGGAGTATTAGACTTACTGTGATTTGTTTACTATGTCCATGTTAACGAGTGTTGGACCATGTTAAGCATGATATATTTTGTGACTCATGTACATTCTTGTCATGACGTCGCCTAGGCGTCGCCTAGGCGTCACGGCGCCCAATTTTAAACAAGGCATTTGGCGCCTTTTTTTTTACAAAAAATATGGGAATAGACTGCGGTTTATATATAAACCGCAGTCTATTTTATGAAACCGAGAATATACTGCGGTTATTTTAAAACCGCAGTTTATCCCATGAACCAGAGCATCGACTGCGGTTTGTACAATAACCGCAGTGTAGGTTGTAGAATAGACTGCGGTTGATATATAAACCGCAGTCGATTGTAGGGGAAGTGTAGAATAGACTGCGGTCTATATATAAACCGCAGTCCATTCTCACACCGACTGCGGTTATTTTCAAACTGCAGTCTATTCTCTGGTCTATTCCTTCCAGAGAATAGACTGCGGTTTGTACAATAACCGCAGTCTATTGTAGGGGCAGGGTAGAATAGACTGCGGTTTATATATAAATCGCAGTCATTACTATCTATTTTTAACCGTGAGCCGTAAAAATCTTGTGTTTCCCCGAGTTTTTGGTTCTTCTTTTTACAGTCCCTGCGCTTTGCGAGAAACCCTAAAGGCGATTTTGTTCAAGTTTCTGCTCTCCTTTGCTTCGAACGATTCTTCTTCGACAAAACTAATATTCTCACTTAGGTATACTATTTCTTAATACTTTTTCTCGGTTTTTGAACTTTTGATCTCTTTGCTCTTTGCTAAGCATTGTGTGTTTATTATTATACATTTATACATGTCTAAACCTCCTGAAGAACCTCGTTAAACATTTATACATTTATACATTTATACATGTATAAACATTGTGTGGTAGTAAGTAGTAACTACTAACTAGTAATTAGTAGCTCAATATCATTGCGGTTTTGTATGAATTTTGTTTAGATTTTTTGTATGCTTTAGGTTTTTTTTAGGGTTTTACAGGAAAATGTAGGACAAGGGATCTTCATCGAGGTCAACAAGAGGTTTCACGAAAATGAATGAACTGAATAAGCTTAGGCTAGAGGGGAGGAAGCTTATTATTTCTTTCCGTGATGATGGCCGCATTATTCCCGGTCCTGAAACAAATAAATTGATGAGTTATATGGGATCTCTTGTGAAGTGTTATGTGTCAATTACATATGTTGCATGGAGGGATGTTGATAAACAAATTAAAGATCAAATATGGACAGAATTAAATGTACGTAACCTTGTTATGACTTATGAGTGATTAGTGATTACATATCTTTGGTGTTTTAGTTAATTTTTAATTGATATTTTCTATTATTTTCAGATAGTTTTTGATAATATTGATGGTCATTACAAGGCATTAATGAAAAGCATGGGTGAAAGTTGGAGGACTTGGAAATCCAAACTTTTTATCAATTATGTAAAAAATGTTGATTTGGAGCATCGATACAATGTTCCTGTCAAATATAGTTTTATTACTGCCGAAAACTGGAGAGTTTTTGTCGACCATCGCACTACTACAGAATATATGGTTGTGTTCTTAACTTCTTATTAAATTCAATGTTTATATCATTTTTTAACTTTATAACTTATAACCAAATTAAGTATTAACACATTTATTTTTGTAGGAGAAAAGTAAGGTTAATACTGAGAGAGCAAAAGCACGAAAGACCTTTCATACTACTTGCCAGAATGGGTTATTCTGGATTAGAAAAAAGAAATGGTATTATCTCTCTACTTCTCTCTCGTTTTTTGTATTTTAAAATTTGGTTTCTCAATTATTTGTATGATAATTTATTTTCATTTTATTGTCAAGGTTGAACAAGGTGAAGCTGCACCAATTTCACGTGCGGAGTTATGGAAAGCCGGTCATAAAAGAAAGACGGGTGAATACATTAGTAAAGATGCAGCTGAATTGGCATCTAAAATGGTAAGTGTAAATGAATCATTTCATCATTTGTAAATTATCGATAGTAATATTTTTTGAGAAGTATATTTTCTTATCTGCAATTCTGTTACAACTTCCAATATTTATTACTTTTGTTTAGGACGAGTTGTCGAGCCAAGAGTCCCAGAGTGCTGAAACAGTGTCACAGGGAAGAAATGACATCCTTGCATCTGTTTTAGGCCAAGAACATCCGGGCAGAGTTAGAGCTGGTGGCAAGTTTTCCACCATTACAAGATTTTTCAAGAATGATAGGCGGAGTGAGAGGACACCAATAACTCGTATTGAAGATGTTGAAGCTATAGTACAAGAAAGATTGAGCCAGCAACAAGAATTATGGATCCAAAAAGAACAAGAGCAACAAGAATTATGGATCCAAATAAAACAAGCACAACAAAAATTATGGAGCCAAAAAGAAGAAGCGCAACAAGCCGAGATTAGTACTATGAAGAATCAAATTGAAGAGCTTATGCGCATGTTTAGTGCTAGAACTGGAACAAGTGCTGCACTTCCAGTTGCACAAGTATTATTATGTTTAAATATTTATACTTTTATTAAATGTTATCTTCTTTTTTTGTTGCGCAGGTAAGTAACTATTTTAAGTTACTTTTTGGTTTCTCAGTCTCAGCCGGAGTACGAATACCAGGTCACATGAACCTGAGAGTAGTCAGAGTAGACATGAACAATTATCTTGCACGGTATTATAATTTATAATATTTTTTTTGACTTTTATGTAATCAATGAATTCAATATTGATGTCCACATTCCACAATATTAATTCTTTTATTTCCACAGGCTAGTGAGATTGAGACTACAAATGAATTCATTGATATCTTGCCCAGTTTTATAAGTAAGATGGAGAATGAAGATAAAATAATATCTCTAGTGTTAGATTCAACAGTATTTGAGAGTGTTGAATCAACATGTACGTACTTTGAAAATTCAGAGTTGTATGATTTTCTAAATATGAAAATGATTGGAGCTAACATCATATTAGCATGTATTGGGTGAGTATTGTGCATCTGACTACTGAGTATCAAATATTATAAAATTAAGAATTTTTATTAATATATAAATTGATTTTGAATTTACATGTTTTTGCAGGTACATATACTCATAATTAAAGAAAGTTGCATACAATACTCGTGTATATTTTCATAATCCATATTCCATTTTTGCTATTAATGATGACTATACCAAAGAACATTTAAAAACACGAGTTGAAGATCTAAAAATCAGGCTTAGGACGCTTAGTCAACTCCAATCAGATTCTTTATTATTTGTGTCCTATAATAGATTGTAAGTATGAAAAATCTTTGTATCAAATATCAATGATTATTACTATTTTTTATTCTAATTAAGTTATTAATTATTTCATTTGTTTCACAGAGAACATTGGATGTTGGCTATTATTGATTATAATAATTATACAGTTTATTGGCTTGATCCCTTAAATAATGACATTCGTGATGGTATTAAAAATGTCATTACAAAGTAAGTTTATTAATGAGTTATTTACTTACTTTCCTAGTTGTTTACATTTTGCTATAAACTGATTCTTTTTATATTTTATGAAGAGCATTTAAAGATTTAGCAAAAGAGCAGCGTACCAGTTTTAAAAAAATAAAACTTACAAAGTTGATTCCGGTAAGTTTTAGATGTATAGCATATATGAGTATGTATTGTAATTTAAACATTTGTAGTTAAAATACTTACCAATTGTTTATTTATGTTACTGTGTAGTGCCCAAAACAACCAGATAGTATTCAATGTGGGTATTATATCATGTGCTACATGATTGATATAGTTGATGCTCTTAAAATTAGGCCAATGTCATCATTGGTAAAGGTATGTGACGTTACTGTCTAGTGCATGTAGATTGGTAATAATTATGCTGAATTGATTTTAACCATTTTTGTTTTATTGCAGATCTATCATGGAGTGACACAATTTTCGCAGGAGAAAATAGATAATATTAGAAATAAGATTTGTCATTATATAATCACTTATTGTGTTTCATGAATCATGATTTGATTGACACATGACAAATGTATTTTTGTATTGCTAGATTTATCATGCAGTGTCTTGTCTATACTATAGAACTATAGAAGTAGAATTAATGAAAATGGTCTTATGGTCTTGTTGACTCTTCTAAATGAGCATGTCTTTTAGAGTTCTTTAAATTGTTCATTGTGATGATTTCTTTAGTCGTTATTTATTTCATTGTCCCGACCTAACTCCGCAATCTATAGGTCCTGTTTGTGAAAGATGGAAGAGCAAAACACCAACACTTTTACTTCATCCATTGGTAGCAATGACCTTGATCCAAAAACGAATCCTAAACGAAAAGCAAAGTCA
The DNA here is from genome assembly GCA_039583875.1 of Platanthera guangdongensis. Lineage (NCBI taxonomy): Eukaryota > Viridiplantae > Streptophyta > Magnoliopsida > Asparagales > Orchidaceae > Platanthera > Platanthera guangdongensis. The sequence goes on from CM077148.1 coordinate 137,243,123, forward strand.
AATGATCCTGGTTGGAAGTATGCTCATTGGCCCAACCTAGAAGATAAAAATACAGTTAAATGTAATTTGTGTGGTAGATTGATAAAGGGTGGTATCAAAAGGTTGAAGCAACACTTATGTGGCAGGTAGGAGATGTATCCAAGTGTTTGAAGACTACTTCTGAAATAGCAGCTGAGATGTATTCAGCTTTAAATGCTAAAAAAAGGACAATGTGCATCTGACTGTTGATGATGACAATGAGAGTGACCAAGAAAGAGAGCCAACAGGGTCACAAAATGTATCGTCGGCATTATCTACAGCTAAAACGTCATTTGTCCCAAGTTCTGGGACAAGTGCCATAAAAAGGAAAGTAATCCACTTGTCACAAAAAGGGGGCCTATGGATGCTCATGTGAGGCGTGCTCCTGAAGATGTAGTAGATGATAGACGTGCAAAAGGTCCTACACAAACTACTATCGAGAGATGTTTTAGAACACCTGAAGAGAAAAAGAGAGTTGATAGTTATGTCGCTGATTGGTTCTATGAATGTGGAATTTCATTCAATGCCGCAAAGGCACGAAGTTTTGAAGTCATGCTTGAATCAGTTGGACAGTATGGGCCTGGTTATAAAAGCCCTAGTTATCATGATTTGAGAGTCCCATTGCTAAAAATACAAAAGATAAAGTCATGGAAATGAATACAAACTATCAAGCGTACTGGAGGAGATATGGTTGCACACTTATGTCAGATGGTTGGACAGACAGGAGAGGGAGACATTTGATCAATTTTCTAGTCAACTGTCCAGAAGGATCATATTTTATGGGTTCCGTAGATGCATCCAGTCATATTCAAGATGCCACAATGTTATCAGATTTGCTTGATAGTAAGATTAGAGAGATAGGAGCAGAGTGTGTTGTTCAGGTAATTTTTTTGGTTTCTGTTAGAAAAGCCCATTTAAGGGCCCATGTTGTTCCTTATTTATTTCTCTCTCTTGTATTAGTCCTACATCATGTATTAGGATTTTTCCTTCCTTCTTCTCCTATATAAGTGTATGTATACTTGTAACTATCACCAAGTGAACATATATACAAGGTTGGCTTTCTTCATTTCTACATGGTATCAGAGCCAGGTTCCTGATTCCTGCGGACTCCCACTGCGGCCTGCGACCTGCGGCCTGCGACCTCCTGCGGCCTCCCTTTTTCTGTCCGCCCTGCGGCCTGCGACCTCCTGCGGCCTCCCTTTTCCTGTCCGCTGCCTCTCCCTCCGTGGAACCACCTCCTCCTCTCCTCTGCGGCCTGCGGAAGTGTGTCTGCATCTTCTAGCCGCTTCAGTCCTGCGGCCTCCCTTGTCCAGTCTGCAGCATCTCCTCCCGTGGAACCACCTCTCCTCCCGTCTTCTCCTTCCTCCTCTGGCCCCCCTATTTATAGTCGTCCTGTGGGGTCCACTGCTTCCCTTTTCGCTGCGGCCTCCTCTTGTCCGGCGCGACCTCGGCGACCTCAACCTCTTGGTTTCCTTCCTGTCCGCTGACCGCTCTCTTGTGTCCGCTCGAGTCTCTTTGCTCGCGGACTGCTCCACTCTAGCTCGCTCTGCTTCTGTCCGCTCGAGCCTCTTTGCTCGCGGACTCCATATCCGCAATCTCTTGCGGACTCCTTCTCTGTCCGGCGCGGACTCTCCTCTTGTCCGTTGCGCGCTCCCTCGCGGACTCCCTCAACCGACTCCGCAATCTCTTGCGGATTGCTTCTGTCCGCTGCGGACCCTCCCTTCTCTCTTGCTGCGGACCCTCTCTTTTATAACCTTTTCTCTCTCCGTGGGACCACCTTCTTACCCGTCCGCTGCGGCCTCTCTCCTAATCGCAGCCTGTCTTGCCTGCGGCCTCTGTTCTGCTTGTCGCGGCCTCCGTCTCTGTCCGCGCGGCCTCTCTCTACCCGCTGCTCGCCGCGACTTCCCCGTTCCCGCGACTTGCCAAGCTTCCCCTCTCTTCTCGGCCCGTTGTTGTGCTCTGCTTGCCCCGGCCGGAACCAGTCCGCCGCGGTCTGATCCAGTCCGCCGCGGTCTGATCCAGTCCGCCTCGGCCTCCTCCAAGTCCGCCGCGGCCTCCCATAGCCCGCTCCTTGCTGAGCGTGCCTGTTCTCGCCGCGGCCTACTCCTGCTCGCCGCGGACTGTTCCTGCTCGCTGCCGGCCTCCCTTCTGCTAGTCGCCCGGCCTCGTCTCTGTCACCGCATGGCGCCTGCTGCTTCAGCTGTCACCTCTGTTGTGTCCTTCTCTACGGAGGGTATCGCCTGCCTCTCTCATCATCCGTGTTGGATCGTTGATTCTGGCGCTACTCACCATATCTCCTCTCAGAAGCCCCCAGTATATCTCCAAATGCCTCATCCTGCTCGCATCACTGTGGCCAACGGTGACACCCTCCCTGTCTTTGACTCCGCTGATCTTCAGCTTACGCCAACCCTTTCTCTTTCCTCGGTTCTTCACGTTCCGGGTTCTCCCTTCAATTTATTATCAGTTAGTCGTCTCACACACGACCTTGACTGTTGTATTACTTTTTCACCCTCTTCTTTTCTTATGCAGGATCGCCGCACCCGGAGTACCATTGGTCAGGGGCAGCTGGTGAATGGGTTGTACATCTTGGATATCCCACCAACTCTTCTCTCCACCATCTCTACTGTTGATTGGCATTGCCGCCTTGGGCATGCTCCCCTTTCGATTCTCAAGCGGGCTCTTCCTGATATCTCTTTACAAGAATTCTCCTGTGAATCTTGTGTCTACGGCAAACAACATTGTTCCTCTTTCCCCCCTGCCTGTACCAGGAGTCCTACTCCCTTGTCGTTAGTTCATTCTGATATTTGGGGTCCTCATCGGCTCCCTAGTATTTTTGGCTTTCGGTATTTTGTCACGTTCATTGACGATTACTCACGTACCACGTGGCTCTATTTCCTACATGATCGCACTGAACTTCCCTCTGTCTTTCGTGCCTTTTTACTTGAGATGCGTACGCAGTTCGCCACTCTTCTCAAAGTCATTCGCACTGATAATGCTCGTGAGTATACGGGTCGTGCCTTCTCCGATCTCTGCACAGACTTTGGTGTCATCCATCAAACTTCCTGTGCGTATACCCCTCAGCAAAACGGGGTGGCCGAACGAAAAAATCGTCATCTTCTCGATGTTGCCCGCTCTCTTATGTTCCAAATGCATGTTCCCCCCAAATATTGGAACTTTGCTGTCTCCACCGCCTGTCATCTCATCAACCGCCTTCCCTCCTCTGTCCTTAATTTTGCCTCGTCTATCCAACTCCTCTACCCCTCCATCCCCCTCACCTCTCTCACACCACGGATCTTCGGGTGTGTTTGTTATGTCCACCTTCTTGGCCCTCCTTCCGACAAACTTGCTCCTCGGGCCGCCAAATATATGTTTGTTGGCTACTCCCGCACTCAAAAGGGGTACGTCTGCTACTCTCCTACTACCGGCAAAATGGTCGTTTCTGCAGATGTCACCTTCTGCGAAGACCAGCCCTTCCACTTACCCGGCACCACCTCGTCTTCTGCTCCCTCATCTTCTGCTCCCTCTCTTCCCCGGCCCGTTGTCCCGGTCACGCCCTCTGTGCCGTCTTCTTCCTCCTCTCCCCCCGTTCCTCCTCGGGTTCCTCCACCGCTAATCCGTGTCTACTCTCGTCGCCCATCCATGGATGCTCCCGTGACCCAGCTCCCTGCTGCCAGCGATAGCTCGGCTGCGGTCGATCACGCTCCAGTCTCTACAGCTCATCCCTTGACCAACTACGTCTCTCTACATCGGCTCACACCGCCTCTCTACACCTTTGCCACCTCCCTTTCCTCTATTTCTCTTCCTAACAATGTGCAGGAGGCGCTTCACCACCCAGGATGGCGAGCTGCTATGCACGATGAAATGCAGGCTCTCTGGGCTAACCAGACCTGGGATCTGGTTCCTCTTCCTACTGGCCACACCCCTGTTAGCTGCAAATGGGTCTTTGTCATTAAACATGCAGCGGATGGCACTATCGACCGTCTGAAGGCACGTCTTGTGGCACGGGGGTTTACTCAGCAACATGGCCTTGATTACGAGGAAACCTTCTCTCCCGTGGCCAAATTGAACACGGTCCGCGTTCTTCTCTCCTTGGCTGTTCATCGTCACTGGCCACTTTATCAGCTGGATATCAAGAATGCCTTCCTCAACGGCGATCTCCAGGAGACAGTTTATATGCAGCAGCCTCCCGGGTTTGAGACCACGGGGGAGTCTTTGGTATGCCACCTTCGGAAATCCATTTATGGTCTCAAACAGTCCCCGCGTGCATGGTTTGAAAAGTTCAGTAAGGTGGTCTGTGCTAGTGGCTTCACTCGGAGCTCGGCTGATTTTTCTCTCTTCACCCGACATCGGTCAACCGGGACTGTGATTCTTCTGGTCTATGTTGATGATATCCTGATTACTGGCGACGACACAACAGGAATACAACAGATCAAGGCACAGTTGAATTCTGCCTTTCAAACCAAAGATCTGGGCAACCTTCGGTACTTTCTTGGGCTCGAGGTCGCCCGACGCCCTGATGGTCTTGTGTTATCTCAAAGGAAGTACTGTATGGACCTCCTTCGTGATGCAGGTTATTCTGGGTGCAAACCTGCAGAGACTCCTATGGACGCAAATCACAAGCTCTCGGCTCATAGCTCTGACTCTGACAAGCTACTTACAAATTTGGAATATTACAGACGCTTGGTTGGGAAGCTGATCTACCTTACGGTGACTCGACCAGACATCTCATTTACTGTGGGAGTTGTGAGTCGTTTCATGCACGCTCCTCGGACATCTCATCTTCAAGCTGTCGAGCGCATCCTTCGATATCTCAAGATCGCCCCCGGACAAGGACTTGTGTACAAGCCATCCACATCTCTATCTCTTGTCGCGTATTCTGACGCTGACTACACAGGATCTATTGATGATAGGAGTTGTGAGTCGTTTCATGCACGCTCCTCGGACATCTCATCTTCAAGCTGTCGAGCGCATCCTTCGATATCTCAAGATCGCCCCCGGACAAGGACTCGTGTACAAGCCATCCACATCTCTATCTCTTGTCGCGTATTCTGACGCTGACTACACAGGATCTATTGATGATAGGCGCTCCACAACTGGATTCTGTACTTACTTTGGTGGACACCTCATAACTTGGCGTAGCAAGAAACAGAATGTGGTTGCGCGTTCCTCTGCCGAAGCCGAGTACCGGGCTATGGCTGCTGTTGTTTCTGATCTAACCTGGCTTGAAGGCCTTCTGAGAGACTTAGGTGTTCGTCTCTCATCTCCGGCAACCTTATTTTGCGACAGTCAGGCAGCAATTCATATTGCCAAGAATCTGGTTTTTCACGAACGAACAAAGCATATCGAAGTTGACTGTCACTTTATCCGGGAAAAGGTACAGTCAAAGAAGATAGATTTGGCACATGTTCCTGCTACCGACCAAGTTGCGGACATCCTGACGAAAGCTCTCTCCAGGCCGCTATACTATCAGTTCTTATCCAAGCTTGGCGCCTACGACTTGTACGCTCCAGCTTGCGGGGGAGTGTTAGAAAAGCTCATTTAAGGGCCCATGTTGTTCCTTATTTATTTCTCTCTCTTGTATTCGTCCCACATCATGTATTAGGATTTTTCCTTCCTTCTTCTCCTATATAAGGGTATGTATACTTGTAACTATCACCAAGTGAACATATATACAAGGTTGGCTTTCTCCATTTCTACAGTTTCATTAATTTAGTAATTTTCATATTTCAAGTTTAATAGTCTACAGCTTTCAATAATTACAAATGTCTGCACACTGCAGGTCGTGACTGACAATGCTTCTAATTACAAGGCAGCTGGTAAAATTTTAATGGAAAAAAAACTTATATTATTCTGGACTTCTTGTGCAGCTCATTGCATTGATCTAATGCTAGAGGATATAGACAAGCTACAACAGAACAAAACAGTGATAAGAAAGGCAAGAATGATTACAAATTTCATCTACAGACACACTCGTTTACTTGATGCAATAAGGACTACTATAGGCGGTGATCTAGTGCGTCATTCAGTAACTAGATTTGCAACATCATTACTTACTCTACAAAGTGTGCTTAAGCATGAGGAGAAGCTGAAATTATTCTTTGTGTCGCACTCGTGGAATGCCGCTAATTTGGCAAAAACTGAAGCCGGAAAACAGATTGTTGAAATAATACTTTCAACCAATTTTTGGAATGGAGTAAGAGATTGCCTAAAAGGAGGAAAACCACTGATTGCAGTTTTGCGATTAGTAGATGGAGATGAAAGGTCGGCTATGCCTGAAGTTTATGCTGCAATGGAAGAATCCAAACAAAATATCAAACAACATTTTGATAACAAAGAAAGATTATTAAAAAAGATTATTGAGATTGTTGAAAATAGATGGACAAATCAAATGGAGCAAAAGTTGTATAGGGCGACTTTGTTTCTAAATCCAAGCAAATATTTTGAATATGAGGAACAAAATAATGATGATGTCTGGAAATTTCAAGATACTTTCAATGATGTTATTGCAAGACTAGTGCCCGATCAAGAAATGCAAGACAAGATTGCCGAGCAAATTACTAACTACAAAGCATCTCGAAATAGTTTTGGAAAGTCTATGGCTATTAGGCAACAAAGCACCTTAAATTCAAGTAAGTATTGTTTACATTTTTATTTTTTTAAAAATTATTTATATGTCAAATAATTTATATTTGTCTTAAATGAATAGTGGACTGGTGGGGTGCACATGGAGGACCAAATGTTGACCTTACAAAGGTAGCATTGCGCATAATTGGCTTATGTTGTTCTTCTTCTAGTTGTGAGCGCAATTGGAGTACTTTTGAGTTTGTAAGTATACAAATATTCAATAAAAATTTTAATATTTTATATTTACTAATTTACTAATAAGTTTGAAATTATCTTGATTCAGATTCACACAAAAAAAGAAATAGATTGGAACATCAAAGGCTTAGTGATCTTGTATACATCCAATATAATCGGCGTCTACAAACACGATTACAAGAAAGACGTGAAAAGGGAAGAAATTACAACCCTTTGGTGCTTGATGAGCTCGACTGGAGTAGTGAGTGGATGGTGAACAAACCAGAGGAAGCTCTAGTTTTTGATGATGATAATCTCACATGTGATGCCGTAGAGAGAGCTCTTGGAACTGGGGCTCGAAATTTACGAAGTGGAGTTGGAACTAATCTTCAAATAAATGAACTAATAGCTCAAGGGGATGAAGATTTAGATCATTTTGTAGTTGCCAGTGATGATGAAGATATTTATGATAATTATGGGCAAATGGCGAGTACCTCCATCCAACCAAACACCTGCAATGTCAATGACGACTTACTAGATGATGATTCTAGTTGACCTTGTATGATTATTTAAAGTTAATGTTAAAAATATTATTCATGCTAATATGCTATTTTTGTGTTCCCTTTTTTGTTATTGCTTTCTCTGAAGTTTGCTTTGAGTCTTGACCATTGATAGATGATTGCCACTGTTTTTTCTTACTGTTACATACTTACTGCTTCATGGTATTTGAGAATTGAGATAGGTCATAGATATGAATGTATTGAGCTTTGAGAATTGCGGATATCATGAATTCATGATTCATGAATACATGATATTGGTAGTTGGAACATTTGTGCTTGCTAGTTGCTAGTTGCTACTTGCCTACTTCTTGTCATATGATCATATCAGGTGTTGAGATTTGAGAATTGAGATATGAAGATATCATGAATTCATGATATCAAAAGATTCAGAAGCTATACTTAGTTGCTAAGTGCTAACTGCTATGCTTAGTTGCTTACTGCTAACTGCTAGTCTGCTATGAAGAACAAAAAAATCTCCAGCTGTGTTTGTAATTGGTAAACAATTTATTTTAAAAAAATGGAGCTTTAGACTGCGGTTATTATAATAACCGCAGTCTAAAGTATGGCAGGCATACTATAGACTGCGGTTATTATTGTAACCGCTGTCTATATAGGACTATAGACTGCGGTTATTCTAATAACCGCAGTCGATAGTCAATAGATATATACTGCGGTTATTCTATTAACCGCAGTATATATCACATATACCGCGGTTATTAAACAACCGCAGTCTATAACATGTATACTATAAACTGCGGTTATTATAAAACTGCAGTCTATATTATGTGTACTATAAACTGCGGTTATTAGAAAACCGCAGTCTATAGCATGTATACTATACACTGCGGTTATTATAAAACCGCAGTATATAGCATGTATACTATACACTGCGGTTATTATAAAACCGCAGTCTATAGCCTCAAGAGTATAGACTGCGGTTATTATAATAACCGCAGTCTATAGACTGCCTTTTTTTAAAAAAAAAATGGCGTCTTGCGACTTGCTCGTCTTAGTGTCGCCTAGGCGTCCGCCATGACGCCTAAGCGTCAAGGCGCCCAGCGCTCGCCTTGGTTCGCCTTGACGCCGAGACAAGAATGCTCTTGTACAGGTTCATTACTTAGTTATCCAATTGCTATTTATGCACTGTGCATGAAGTGTGTGTACAGTGTTGATTGTGTTGTGGGCATGTGATGTTCTCTATACTCTATACTGACAACAGAGGTGTGTGGGAAACATTGTGATTTGTGCACGAGGTTATGATTTACTGATGGAGTAATTTCAATGCCTCAATTCCAAATTTAACTTAATTTTGATTAATTTATTGGATCAAGCTTGGAGATATAATGCCTTCCACAATCCCAAGCTTTAGTGATGATGCAGCTTATGTTGCATTGCTGGCATCAGCTGAATCATCACATCACTAGCTATTTTTCTCTATTTATGGTATCTTTATTATATGTTTATGACGTTTTATTAATTTCTTGCATTTTACTTTCCTGGAAATTAGTTGTATTTTCTTTTTTTATGTATTATTTATGGCCTGATGGTTAAACAAACCAATAAAACCTTAATAAAAAAGTCAGGTATTTAGTAGGAGAAAAAATATTAAGACAAGCTTTAATTACAATCTTTTTAAAGATAGGGTGATGTTATTTGTACATCACATATAGCTATTTGTAACTCATGGATATTTGTACACTCCAAAATTATATTTGTAGACCAACAAGCTATGTGTACATCAATGTATTGACACATTCAATTGTTATTTGTCAATACTTGTCATATTAACACATTGAGGTGCTTTGCGTTGAACGGTTAGTGATCATGCTCATTGAATGTGTGACTTCCTTTAGGTCGGTGTTGAAACATATAGTCATGTCTTGCGACCTAATGTTGATATTATTCTTGCAATTAAAATCATATATCTAAGAATTATGACATTTCTTGCAATACTCTGTTTGAACACACAATTTTACTTATTTGGGCAATTTTGCCTCCTCCCGGAAAAAAACCTAGTCAAAAATGTATGAAATGTGTATAACAATGGAAAGGCGGAAGCACTCGCCGAAGGGAGCGGGCAAGGCGAGGTCATGCTCCAACACTCATGCCAAGAGGTGGCATAGGCGATCTACTATGCCGGAGAAGCGATTCTGGCGGGTGGCGGCCAACGGGAACTCCATGCGGGTGGGAGGTGCGGGTCAGGGAAGAAGGTATCGGACGGAACGGCGATGAGAGAAAGGGGTGCGATTACTAGGTTTTACACAACGAAATTTTAAAGTAACTTATGGTGTGCAAATAGCGGATTGTCATGTACAAATAACAACACGCTAAAGATATCTCAAAAGAGGCAAGCAAATAAATCCAGGATCCACTTCTATTTGGGTGGATTACAAAATATTTAAAAGGAGGTAAGAATTAAAAAGGACGCTGAAATTGGACTTGGGGAGGAAGAAATCCCATCTTCAAGAGCATCCGGTCCTAATCCCTGGCACCTCCTCACCGGCCCAGTTGCTGCCAGTAGCCCAGAGCACCTACAACCACCTGTTCAACAGCATTCAAGGCTTCACAACCCTCTTCAACCCCTGATACACACTTCCAGCCACTGTCCATCCACTGGGAAGATCTTCTGGCCCCGGTCCAACCCCTGGCGCACCCCGCTAGCCACCGGCAAGGTCTCTCAGGCCCTGTCCGCCCATGGCATTTCCTCCAGTCACTGTCCAGCTCCCCTAGACCTCTCCAACCAGCTGTCCAGCGGCAGAAAATCCTTCGCCAACTGGCAAAGTTAGCGGCTACTCCACATCTGACCTCTCTCAGCCATCTACAGCATCTGACCAACCACTGACACTCAAACTACCTTTCTGAACTCTCTGTATGCCTTCCTAGCCACTCGCACAACTGAGCAACATGCAACAGCATCCTACTGTTAAATCTGGCATAACTCAATAGCCTATATTTGACATAGTTTATTCACCAACAGTGGACCCGAGTTCTAACAGCAGGACACCAACATAATCTTTTTACTTGATCTTGCCATTTGTGATCATTTGGATTTGCATATTTTTGTGTCTGTTTAATGCAATCACAACAGCCAGGCTTGCCCTGAATATTTATTCTATTTATTATAATTTTAATTTCCTTATTATCATGTCAACAAATTGATTGTGAACAACAAATTCCAGTGTTTTGGAATTCAAAAATCACAAAGTTATGTCAATCAAAATTTTGAATTGATAGTTTTCAATTTGATTATCCGTTGAGCGAGACGATGCTACTTGATCCCAATTGGTATCGAGAAGCCCTAATAATAAAAAAAATTTACAGGTTTGCATCAGTTTGTATAGTGTAATCAGTGCAATATGTGTGTGATGTGTTTTGTAGTGCTATGAAGCACCGACACTTCAAAATGTCCAGCGTGTCAGTGTCAGACTCTACGACACTCGTCAGACTCTCCGACACTCGTGCCGAAAGTCCGACACGCTGGCTCACGCGGGACTCACGTGTCCCGCGCAATCAGACACGCGTGTCCCTAGGCTAGCTACTCATGGTGAGGCGGGAAGCAATTTGTCTTGAAAGTGCAATTTCTGTGAAAAATATTTTATTAGTTCATATATAAGAGTGAGAACACATTTGTTAATGGTTGATGGAAAAAATTGGAAAGTGTGTAAAAGTCTCAAATAATGATCTATTTGAGGTAGAAAAACTAAAAGAAATGGTGAATGCTAGAATAGCGAGTCTTGCTCCTAAAAAGTGTCTTTGTCCCCTCCTAGCATTTCAAGTATTGATGGTAGATTTACTAGTATGGTGGATATTTTTTTTAGAAAAATGAATATTGAAAGTGGGGGAAAATGTTTGTTTGAGAATCCATTATTTTTACTGATAATATATAATGATAATATGTTAATGTTTTATCATTTTTTAACATTTTGCTTAGTTTTTGCATTTAAATATTTAATGAGTAATATTTAAAAATGACTTAGTTTATTTGAATATTTGTTAATTGTTCATTTTTCATTTTTTGTTAAATGTTTTAGGATTTTCATAATTATAAAAAATAAAGATTTAATATACGTGTCTCAACGTGTCAAAATATGATATTTTTTTAGAATTGACGAGTCGCGTGTCGGCGTCGGTGTCAGTGCAACATAGTTGTAATGCACTGTGACAATCAATGCAAAGTGTTATGTGTGTGCGGTTTAATCTGCTTGGTGTGTCTAGTTTTTAATGATTTAATGAGTTGAAGTGTTAGAATTACAAATCAATTATCATTGCAATGTGAAGTGAGTAATAAATGCACTTTCATGTGTGTAAGCGAGTGTAGTGAACTATGTTATTAAAGGCACGCTCAGGTGTGGGACGCACAAGGTGCACGGCGCCATCTCTCTACCCAGTACAGACAAGTGAGGTGCTTCAGGCGCAAGTGAGGCGCACCAGCGGACATGGCTAAGGGTTAAGTATTAAAAAACTTCATTTCTCCTCACTCAGCCGAACCGACGCCCTCTTTCTTGTTCTCTCCCAACGACGATATTCTAGCCCGACAACAGTCGATTGACTGCAACACCCCACCTGCAAGTATCCCATGACATGGGTCCGTCCTTGCCCCCACAACATAGAATCAACACGGGTAGGCTATTCCAAAATGATATAAAAGACAAACACTAAAGAATGAGTGACTGAAACACAACGTACAAATATCAAATGATAAGAAATAAGAAGAGAATGTCCACTACTAAAGCAATAAGATAAGTCCTAACCTTAAAGAGCTCTCCAAAAGAATTCAACAAACGAGTTAAATAAAACATGTGTACAAGCACCCAAAAAGGTCTCGCAGACCTGCATGGACACAGCTAAAAAGAGAGAACTTGAACCGTTCGCTAGAGACCCTAGCACTCCACTGCCTCCTTCCTGCTCCCTACAACACAAGAGTACTCGAACCGTTTGCTAGAGACCCTAGCACTCCACTACCTCCTTCCCGATCCCCAAAACCATCACAACAAAATGATGCACAAAGAAATTCAGCTACAAGCAGACCATAACTAGGTAACAAAGTTACTCCCCGGGCAGACCTAGCGGTCCCCAGGGAAGCTAGAACACCTTGCAAGTTAATATCTCGCATAATATGATAATACAACAAGTAGGTAGGCAAGTGACAGTACGAATGAGAGCAGTCTAGAAATAGAAAATCAACACACAATTTAACTATCAATACCATTCTACAGGACTTATCAATTTTTGTTACAGGAGGGACTCCCGAGTCATCAGCTACAAGGACTATTCACCCTTGAGTCAGGGGCGAGTAACCTCCAACCCCAATCCAAAAGCTACGAGAGGTGAGAGCCATCCCAACACTCAAGTCCTCAGCTACAAGTGAGAAGAACCTCCCTTGAGTCCACAATTATGTATACATGATCAAGATTATGCTACCTGGGAGCTATCGTCAGGCGATAAATACTGTCGCCGAGCGGTAGCTCCAGAAGCTAGCCATTTCCACGATTCAGCGTCCCCACAAATGACCTTTGAGGTCACTAAACACATTTTGGTGTATCCCAGTGCGCTCAACGCAACTGGAAGTCCTTACCTTGAGGTTCCTGAAGCTACCGTCGGGGGTAGTTGCAGAAATCCACGAATCAACTCCACTTTCAACCCTTTCTACGCTTCCCCACCCCAAAATCATAACTCCTAATGGCACTAGGACACCGCAGAGGTTTTCTACGAAAAATCCCTAACTAGATCTAACAAAATCGACACAAATCGGATCACAAACCTCGATTTGGCTTCATACAAGATATATGAAAGGGAAATCCAAAACAATATAGGAACATGTCTAAATCTGAGGGGAAAGAGGTTGTTATCTTGAGAGATCTCCAAGGATCGATGGATCTCCAAGATGCTTTGATGGAGAACGACTGCGACAACTTTAGCACGCTAACTCTGGTGATGGCTCGTCGATCCGACTGCTAGAGCTCCAGCAAGAGCACCTTCATCCTCACGTCCCATGGAGAGATATCCCCTCCTCTTGACCTAATCTTGGGAAAAAAGAAGCATATGATCTGATATTAGGTCTTCGGCCCTGTTTAAGGGGTTTGGGCAAACACATCATGGCCATCAGATCAAGTTCTAAAGGGTTCGGACAGCCACGATCGCGGATCCTGGATTCTAGATCCGTCTGGCAATTACCGAGCCATGGTAACTCCTATCGTCGTGCGGACTGCAGTAGCAATTGAGCTACTACCCGAGGCAAACGCTATCGCTAGCGGTAACCCTTATCACGTGGCGGAAGTTCCTAGATTTCTACATCTTTGGAAATAGGGGCGTTACATCAACGATCCCCACACACTCTCTTCCCCAGATTTGGTTCTTCGTTGGAGTTCTTTCTTCGTAGGAGAATCACCTCCTTGGAGATTAATCATTTTTTGAGGATCCTTCTTGTTGGAGACAATAGCAACGAATGGTTGATAGGTAGAATGGAGGAGAAAATGATACTGAACAAGAGGATGAATTAGTTTTTGATGACAAGTATTTAACTTGGAGTGCAATTGTTAGGGCCCTTGGAGTTGAAAAGAATATCTATCATATGCACTTATATAAAGAAAAGAATGTGATCTCTAAAAAGACAATCGAAAACTAGAACACTTAGAAAACAAAGGTTCCAACTTCGCTATGATGACGACGAGGATGGGGAAGCACGAGACAATGAAGAACATGAAGATTACAATGACAGTGGAGATGATGATGAAGACTTAATTTTTTCTAATGATGATTAGATGATATTACACTAGAAAGTAATAAAATATTTGTAGTTTTAATATTTTTTAACATTAATATTACTTTTATTCTTCGTTTGTATCACATTGTTCATTCTTTGCATTAGCATTACTATGGTGGTAATTTTATGTTGTCTTTATGGATTTAACTAACTAGACACTATCTTTTTGTTTTAGTGCCTCAGATTTGTCAAGCGTGTGCATGCACCTTGGGCCTATATAGCTACACTACCACTCTTTTTGCATCACGGTGCACCTTAAGCCTTTAATAACATACACAGGGAAGCAAAGTTCAAGTACTGAAATGTAAATGTGAAATCACCAATTAGCGCATTGTGTTTGTGAAAAATGTCATGTGGGCAATTGTTTAGTGTGTTTGCATTGTGCAAGTGTGAAGTGAAGTGTAGTGTATCTTTTATACATTGTTAACTTTTTTGAATTATTTAACATTTTGGGTCATTAGCTAGTGAATGCTTCATTATACATTGTTATTCTTACTGATATTGTTCGCATATTAAATTATTCATTCATTTATCAACTTGGGTTTTTGGAGGGGCGATAAGAACAGACCCAAACACACTTCTTATAATATTGAATTGTTGCCTTATTAACACTGCTGTTAACTAATATTCATTTATTTGTCAGGTGAAAAGAACATATTCAAATATGCACTCGATTTTATACTAGTGATCGTATTGATATTGTTAACTCGCTAAACTGTTCATTTATTTGCCAATGTGAACCTTTCGTGGGGTGATAAGAATGGATTCAAATACACATTCTACTTTACATTAATGACCCTATTGGCAATGCTAATTTACTGAATTTTTCATTTAGTTGTTATTTGTTAATTGTAAGTAGTGATTTGTAAGGTGTAACAAGAGAAAAAAATAGTGAGCATGAAAAATGACTACATGAATATTTATTCTCTTCAACCTGTGTCAATATTTTAAATTCTTAATAATTCTTTATAGAATGATTTAATAAAAGTATAATGTTAGTAAATAAACTTATTTTAGGGTGGTATTTTTTAGATTTCACACCAGCTCGAGAAGAATTCGAGCAGGATCGAAATAGTATAAATTCAACTCAAGCCTTTTAGTCCCGATCCGACTTTGAGCGTAGCTTGGCTCGGCCAATGTTGTAAATATAGGATGTCGGTGACAGATCAGATTGAGTTTTTAAATGTCGGATGCCGCAAGTTGGAGACATATCGGGGATATTTTAAAATAACGGAATTTCATTTCTTATAAATAAATTTGTTATTTTATGTATACTAACTATAATTATATGTTATAAAAATAGAAAAATAATATAACAAATAGATAGTCATTTATATTACGAAATAAAATCAAAAAGTATTAAAGATAAAATATCCTAAAAAATCTACCTGGAGAAGAAAAACTAAGGATTGTTGGGTCTCAGGATTTGCGGGCGTTGAAGAGGAGAGGCGGATCGTTGGGTCTCGTCGGAAGCCCGTCTCCTGGGATCTGGACAGGATGGAGTCGCCGGTGTCGGTGTCGGAGTTGGAGTCGCCGAAGTTGAATGCGGCACCGAAGGTGTCGGAGTTGGAGTCCCCGAAGTTGAATGCGGCCCAGAAGCAGCCGGTGTCGGAGTTGGAGTCGCCGATGTCGGAGTTGGAAGTCGCCGAAGTTTGCTAAAAAGTGGCAGTCGGCATCCGTTTTATCGAGAATGGTAGAGATGCGGTCGGGTCTAGCGCGACGGGAAAAATGGCGTTTATTCGCTCGCTAGGGATCGGGAAGAAGACGGGAAAGAAAAAAACACAAAAAAGTGATTTCACGGGAGTTAAACACAGGGGCTGGGCAGCTTTCTGAAAAGACCCTAAAACAGCTCTCCAATAAAATTGATTTCCGATCAGCTGTTAGGAGTCGTCCCAAACGATTAAAAATCAGCTCTGGCGGCTGGAATAGAGATTTTCCGGCCGCCAGAGCTGCGCCAAACAGAGCCATAGACTTCCTAGATACCTGTAGAAACTTGGAGTCAAACCTTGTATACACTTTGTCATTTCCAAAATACAAGAGTACAAATATATAGGAGAAGAGAAGGAGAAAGAATCCTATACAAGAGATGTGAGACTAATAGAAGAAATAATAAGCGGGCCTATAGATGGGTCTTATACATGGGCTTTTACATCGTTTTCCCTCATATTCTCTAACACTCCCCCGCAAGCTGGAGCGTACAAGTCGTAGGCACCAAGCTTGGACAGGAACTGACGGTACAATTTCTGAGGTAATGCCTTGGTAAGAATGTCAACAACTTGCCCAGAAGCAGGAACATGCTCAAGCTTTAGCAGCTTCGATTGGACCTTTTCTCGAACGTAGTGACAGTCAACTTCAATATGTTTAGTCCACTCATGGAACACAGGTTTTTTTGCAATATGGATTGCAGCCTGACTGTCACAGAACAAAGTTGAATGTGAGGATAATTTAACTCCCAAATCCATAAGAAGACTTTCAAGTCAGGTTAGTTCTGATACAAAAGCCTCCATCGCACTGTACTCAGCCTAAGCAGACGAGCGAGCAACCACCGACTGATTCTTACTCCGCCATGTGATAAGATTTTCTCCAAAATAAGTACATAAATCAGTTGTAGATCGTCGATCGTCCAGCGAGCCCGCATAATCCGCATCAGAGTAAGCAATAAGAGAAAGCTACGAATATGGTTTATACACAAGTCCTTGTCCAGGAGCAGTCTTCAGATATCTGAAAATGTGTTCCAATGTCTTAATATGAGAAACCTGTGGAGTGTGCATAAAGCGCCTGACCATTCTAACCGCAAATGAGATTTTGGTCTTGTAACTGTTAGGTATATCAGTTTTCCCACAAGACTTCGATAGTATTCTGAATTTGAAAGTAGAGAGTTAGGCTCAGATCCCTGAGCACATAACTTGTGATTGACTTCCAACGGGGTCTCCGCAGGTTTGCACCCTGAGAGGCAAGCATCTTGCAGAAGGTCAATGCAATACTTGTGTTTGGATAAGAAAAGGCCATCAGGTTGCCGTGCAATCTCTATTCCAAGAAAATACTGAAGGTTTCCCAGATCTTTGATTTGAAAGACAGAATTTAAATGTTGTCTAACATGTTATAACCCAGCGGAGTCATCACCCGTGATCAAAATATTGTCCACATAAACCAGTAGTATTACAATCCCGGTTGATTGGTGACGAGTGAAAAGAGAGAAATTTGCAAAGCTTCGTTTGAAACCAACCTCACGAACGGCCTTGCTGAATTTCTCAAACCACGCCTAGATAGATTTTCGAAGCAAACATACACGACTCCCCCATAGTTTAAAACTCAGGCGGTTGATGCATATAAACAATCTCAAGAAAATCATCATTCAAAAAGGAATTTTTCACGTCCAGCTGATGGAGGGGCCACTGGCGATGAACAGCTAAGGAGAGCAAAACCCGAACCGAATTTAATTTTGCGACAGGGGAGAACATTTCATCATAATCAAGGTCGTATTGTTGAGTAAAAGCGATCAACTGTCTCATCTGCCGCATGCTTGATTGTAAAGATCCACTTGCAACTTAGACAACTTTGGCCAGGAGGAAGAGAGACAAGTTCTCAAGTCTGATTACCTCATAGGGCAGTCATTTCTTCATCCATGGTTGCACATCACCCCGGATGCTGAAGAGCTTTGTGCACAGAGTTAGGTATAGAGATAGAGGAGAGAGAAAGAGAGCAAATGTAAGAAGAGGTGGAGAGAGCCGATGTAAAGAGATATAATTGGTCAAGGGATGAGCCGTCAAAGGTGATGTCGAATCAACAAGCCGCGAGGATACACCGGTTGAGGGAAGCTGTCGCAGGGCATCTGGACATGGAGGACGACGAGTGTAAACCTGAATGATAGGAGGTTTGGAGGGGACTGGTGTTGTAGGAATTGGAAGCAGAGGACGAGTAGGTAGAAGGGGTGGAAGCGGGGACGTAACTGGAACTGTGGGTCGAGGTAGCGGAAGAGGAAGAGGATCAGTAGGACTGATGTGATATGGTTGGTCTTCATGAAAGGAGACATCAGCAGAGACAACCACCTTCCCCGTGGCAGGGTAATAGCAGACATCATTCTTGTCTCGGCGTCAAGGCGAACCAAGGCGAGCGCTGGGCGCCTTGACGCTTAGGCGTCATGGCGGACGCCTAGGCGACACTAAGGCGAGCAAGTCGCAAGGCGCCATTTTTTTTTTAAAAAAAGCAGTCTATATACTGCGGTTATTATAATAACCGCAGTCTATATTCTTGAGGCTATAGACTGCGGTTTTATAATAACCGCAGTGTATAGTATACATGCTATATACTGCGGTTTTATAATAACCGCAGTGTATAGTATACATGCTATAGACTGCGGTTTTCTAATCACCGCAGTTTATAATACACATAATATAGACTGCGGTTTTATACTAACCGCAGTTTATAGTATACATGTTATAGACTGCGGTTGTTTAATAACCGCAGTATATGTGATATATACTGCGGTTAATAGAATAACCGCAGTATATATCTATTGACTATCGACTGTGGTTATTCGAATAACCGTAGTCTATAGTCCTATATAGACAGCGGTTACAAAAATAACCGCAGTCTATAGTATGTCTGTCATACTTTAGACTGCGGTTATTATAATAACCGCAGTCTAAAGCTCCATTTTTTTTAAATAAATTGTTTATCAATTACAAACACAGCTGGAGATTTTTTTGTTACTTCCACTAGCAAGCACAAATGTTCCAACTACCAATATCATGTATTCATGAATCATGAATTCATGATATCTCAAATCCTCAATTCTCAAACATCAATACATTCATACATATGACCTATCTCAATTCTCAAATACCATGAAGCAGTAAGCATGTAACAGTAAGAAAAAACAGTGGCAATCATCTATCAATGGTCAAGAGTCAAGACTCAAGACAAACTTCAGAGAAAGCAATAACAAAAAAGGGAACACAAAAATAGCATATTAGCATGAATAATATTTTTAACATTAACTTTAAATAATCATACAAGGTCAACTAGAATCATCATCTAGTAAGTCGTCATTGACATTGCAGGTGTTTGGTTGGATGGAGGTACTCGTCATTTGCCCATAATTATCATAAATATCTTCATCATCACTGGCAACTACAAAATGATCTAAATCTTCATCCCCTTGAGCTATTAGTTCATTTATTTGAAGATTAGTTCCAACTCCACTTCGTAAATTTCGAGCCCCAGTTCCAAGAGCTCTCTCTACAGCATCCCATGTGAGATTATCATCATCAAAAACTAGAGCTTCCTCTGGTTTGTTCACCATCCACTCACTACTCCAGTCGAGCTCATCAAGCACCAAAGGGTTGTAATTTCTTCCCTTTTCACGTCTTTCTTGGAATCGTGCTTGTAGACGCTGATTATATTGGATGTAAACAAGATCACTAAGCCTTTGATGTTCCAATCTATTTCTTTTTTTGTGTGAATCTGAATCAAGATAATTTCAAACTTATTGGTAAATTAGTAAATATAAAATATTAAAATTTTTATTGAATATTTGTATACTTACAAACTCAAAAGTACTCCAATTGCGCTCACAACTAGAAGAAGAACAACATAAGCCAATTATGCGCAATGCTACCTTTGTAAGGTCAACATTTGGTCCTCCATGTGCACCCCACCAGTCCACTATTCATTTAAGACAAATATAAATTATTTGACATATAAATAATTTAAGAAAAAATAAAAATGTAAACAATACTTACTTGGATTTAAGGTGATTCGTTGCCTAATAGCCATAGACTTTCCAAAACTATTTCGAGATGCTTTGTAGTTAGTACCTTGCTCGGCAATCTTGTCTTGCAATTCTTGATCGGGCACTACTCTTGCAATAACATCATTGAAAGCATCTTGAAATTTCCAGACATCATCATTATTTTGTTCCTCATAATCAAAATATTTGCTTGGATTTAGAAACAAAGCCGCCCTATACAACTTTTGCTCCATTTGATTTGTCCATCTATTTTCAACAATCTCAATAATTTTTTTAAATAATCTTTCTTTGTTATCAAAATGTTGTTTGATCTTTTGTTTGGCTTCTTCCATTGCAGCATATACTTCAGGCATAACCGGCCTTTCATCTCCATCTACTAATCGCAAAACTGCAATCAGTGGTTTTCCTCCTTTTAGGCAATCTCTTACTCCATTCCAAAAATTGGTTGAAAGTATTATTTCAACAATCTGTTTTCCGGCTTCAGTTTTTGCCAAATTAGCGGCATTCCACGAGGGCGACACAAAGAATAATTTCAGCTTCTCCTCATGCTTAAGCACACTTTGTAGAGTAAGGAATGATGTTGCAAATCTAGTTACTGAATGCCCCACTAGATCACCGTCTATAGTAGTCCTTATTGCATCAAGTAAACGAGTGTGTCTGTAGATGAAATTTGTAATCATTCTTGCATTTCTTATCACTGTTTTGTTCTGTTGTAGCTTGCATATATCCTCTAGCATTAGATCAATGCAATGAGCTGCACAAGAAGTGCAGAATAATGTAGGTCTTTTTTTCCATTAAAATTTTACCAGCTACCTTGTAATTAGAAGCATTGTCAGTCACCACCTGCAGAGTGCAGACATTTGTAATTATTGAAAGCTGTAGACTATTAAACTTGAAATATGAAAATTACTAAATTAATGAAACCAAAAAAATTACCTGAACAACACACTCTGCTCCTATCTCTCTAATCTTACTATCAAGCAAATCTGATAACATTGTGGCATCTTGAATATGACTGCATGCATCTACGGAACCCATAAAATAGGATCTTTCTGGACAGTTGACTAGGAAATTGATCAAATGTCTCTCTCTCCTGTTTGTCCAACCATCTGACATAAGTGTGCAATCATATCTCCTCCAGTACGCTTGATAGTTTGTCTTCATCTCCATGACTTTATCTTTTGTATTTTTTAGCAATGGGACTCTCAAATCATGATAACTAGGGCCTTTATAACAAGGCTCATACTGTCCAACTGCTTCAAGCATGACTTCAAAACTTCGTGCCTTTGCGGCATTGAATGGAATTCCACATTCATAGAAGCAATCAGCGACATAACTATCAACTTTCTTTTTCTTTTCAGCTGTTCTAAAACATCTCTCGATAGTAGTTTGTGCAGGACCTTTTGCGCGTCTATCATCTACTACATCTTCAGGAGCACGCCTCACATGAGCATTCATAGGCCCCCTTTTTTGTGGCAAGTGGATTCCTTTCCTTTTTTGGCACTTGTCCCAGAACTTGGGACAAATGACGTTTTAGCTGTAGATAATGCCGGGGATACATTTTGTGACCCTGTTGGCTCTCTTTCTTGGTCACTCTCATTGTCATCATCAACAGTCAGATGCACATTGTCCTTTTTTTAGCATTTAAAGCTGAATACATCTCAGCTGCTATTTCAGAAGTAGTCTTCAAACACTTGGATACATCTCCATACCTGCCACATAAGTGTTGCTTCAACCTTTTGATACCACCCTTTATCAATCTACCACACAAATTACATTTAACTGTATTTTTATCTTCTAGGTTGGGTCAATGACCATACTTCCAACCAGGATCATTTGACTTTGCTTTTCGTTTAGGATCCGTTTTTGGATCAAGGTCATTGCTAACAATGGATGGAGCAAGAGTGTTGGTGTTTTGGTCTTCCATCTTTCACAAACAGCACCTATAGATTGCAGAGTTAGGTCGGGACAATGAAATAAATAACGGCTAAAGAAATCATCACAATGAACAATTTAAAGAACTTTAAAAGACATGCTCATTTAGAAGAGTCAACAAGACCATAAGACCATTTTCATTAATTCTACTTCTATAGTTCTATAGTATACACAAGACACTCCATGATAAATCTAGCAATACAAAAATACATTTGTCATGTGTCAATCAAATCATGATTCATGAAACACAATAAGTGATTATATAATGACAAATCTTATTTCTAATATTATCTATTTTCTCCTGCGAAAATTGTGTCACTCCATGATAGATCTGCAATAAAACAAAAATGGTTAAAATCAATTCAACATAATTATTACCAATCTACATGCACTAGACAGTAACGTCACATACCTTTACCAATGATGGCATTGGCCTAATTTTAAGAGCATCAACTATATCAATCATGTAGCACATGATATAATACCCACATTAAATACTATCTGCTTGTTTTGGGCACTACACAGTAACATAAATAAACAATTGTTAAGTATTTTAACTACAAATGTTTAAATTACAATACATACTCATATAGGCTATACATAACTTACCGGAATCAACTTTGTAAGTTTTATTTTTTTAAAACTGGTACGCTGCTCTTTTGCTAAATCTTTAAATGCTCTTCATAAAATATAAAAAGAATCAGTTTATAGCAAAATGTAAACAACTAGGAAAGTAAGTAAATAACTCATTAATAAACTTACTTTGTAATGACATTTTTAATATCATCACGAATGTCATTATTTAAGGGATCAAGCTAATAAACTGTATAATTATTATAATTAATAATAGCCAACATCCAATGTTCTCTGTGAAACAAATGAAATAATTAATAACTTAATTAGAATAAAAAATAGTAATAATCATTGATATTTGATACAAAGATTTTTCATACTTACAATCTATTATAGGGCACAAATAATAAAGAATCTGATTGGAGTTGACTAAGCGTCCTAAGCCTGATTTTTAGATCTTCAACTCGTGTTTTTAAATGTTCTTTGGTATAGTCATCATTAATAGCAAAAATGGAAGGTGGATTATGAAAATATACACGAGTATTGTATGTAACTTTCTTTAATTGTGAGTCTATGTACCTGCAAAAACATGTAAATTCAAAATCAATTTATATATTAATAAAAATTCTTAATTTTATAATATTTGATACTCAGTAGTCAGATGCACAATACTCACCCAATACATGCTAATATGATGTTAGCTCCAATCATTTTCATATTTAGAAAATCATACAACTCTGAATTTTCAAAGTACGTACATGTTGATTCAACACTCTCAAATACTGTTGAATCTAACACTAGAGATATTATTTTATCTTCATTCTCCATCTTACTTATAAAACTGGGCAAGATATCAATGAATTCATTTGTAGTCTCAGTCTCACTAGCCTGTGGAAATAAAAGAATTAATATTGTGCAATGTGGACATCAATATTGAATTCATTGATTACATAAAAGTCAAAAAAAATATTATAAATTATAATACCGTGCAAGATAATTGTTCATGTCTACTCTGACTACTCTCAGGTTCATGTGACCTGTATTCGTACTCCGGCTGAGACTGAGAAACTAAAAAGTAACAAAAAATAGTTACTTACCTGCGCAACAAAAAGAGAAGATAACATTTAATAAAAGTATAAATATTTAAACATAATAATACTTGTGCAACTGGAAGTGCAGCACTTGTTCCAGTTCTAGCACTAAACATGTGCATAAGCTCTTCAATTTGATTCTTCATAGTACTAATCTCGGCTTGTTGCGCTTCTTCTTTTTGGCTCCATAATTTTTGTTGCGCTTGTTTTTTTTGGATCCATAATTCTTGTTGCTCTTGTTCTTTTTGGATCCATAATTCTTGTTGCTGGCTCAATCTTTCTTGTACTATAGCTTCAACATCTTCAATACGAGTTATTGGTGTCCTCTCACTCCGCCTATCATTCTTGAAAAATCTTGTAATGGTGGAAAACTTGTCACCATCTCTAACTCTGCCCGGATGTTCTTGGCCTAAAACAGATGCAAGGATGTCATTTCTTCCCTGTGACACTGTTTCAGCACTCTGGGACTCTTGGCTCGACAACTCGTCCGAAACAAAAGTAATAAATATTGGAAGTTGGAACAGAATTGCAGATAAGAAAATATACTTCTCAAGAAATATTACTATCGATAATTTACAAATGATGAAATGATTCATTTACACTTACCATTTTAGATGTCAATTCAGCTGCATCTTTACTAATGTATTCACCCGTCTTTCTTTTATGACCGGCTTTCCATAACTCCGCACGTGAAATTGGTGCAGCTTCACCTTGTTCAACCTTGACAATAAAATGAAAATAAATTATCATACAAATAATTGAGAAACCAAATTTTAAAATACAAAAAACGAGAGAGAAGTAGAGAGATAATACCATTCTTTTTTCTAATTCAGAATAACCCATTCTGCAAGTAGTATGAAAGGTCTTTCGTGCTTTTGCTCTCTCAGTATTAACCTTACTTTTCTCCTACAAAAATAAATGTGTTAATACTTAATTTGGTTATAAGTTATAAAGTTAAAAAATGATATAAACATTGAATTTAATAAGAAGTTAAGAACACAACCATATATTCTGTAGTAGTGCGATGGTCGACAAAAACTCTCCAGTTTTCGGCAGTAATAAAACTATATTTGACAGGAACATTGTATCGATGCTCCAAATCAACATTTTTTACATAATTGATTAAAAGTTTGGATTTTCAAGTGCTCCAACTTTCACCCATGTTTTTCATTAATGTCTTGTAATGACCATCAATATTATCAAAAACTATCTGAAAATAATAGAAAATATCAATTAAAAATTAACTAAAACACCAAAGATATGTAATCACTAATTACTCATAAGTCATAACAAGGTTACGTACATTTAATTCTGCCAATATTTGATCTTTAATTTGTTTATCAACATCCCTCCATTCAACATATGTAATTGGCACATAACACTTCACAAGAGATCCCATAAAACTCATCAATTTATTTGTTTCAGGACCGGGAATAATGCGGCCATCATCACGGAAGGAAATAATAAGCTTCCTCCCCTCTAGCCTAAGCTTATTCAATTCATTCATTTTCGTGAAGCCTCTTGTTGACCTCGATGAAGATCCCTTGTCCGACATTTTCCTGTAAAACCCTAAAAAAAACATAAAGCATACAAAAAACCTAAACAAAATTCATACAAAACCGCAATGATATTGAGCTACTAGTTACTAGTTAGTAGTTACTACTTACTACCACACAATGTTTATACATGTATAAATGTATAAATGTATAAATGTATAAATGTTTAACAAGGTTCCTCAGGAGGTTTAGACATGTATAAATGTATAATAATAATAAACACACAATACTTAGCAAAGAGCAAAGAGATCAAAAGTTCAAAAACCGAGAAAAGGTATTAAGAAATAGTATACCTAAGTGAGAATATTAGTTTTGTCGAAGAAGAATCGTTCGAAGCAAAGGAGAGCAGAAACTTGAACAAAATCGCCTTTAGGGTTTCTCGCAAAGCGCAGGGACTGTAAAAAGAAGAACCAAAAACTCGGGGAAACACAAGATTTTTACGGCTCACGGTTAAAAATAAATAGTAACGACTGCGGTTGCTA
Source organism: Platanthera guangdongensis (assembly GCA_039583875.1). NCBI lineage: Eukaryota > Viridiplantae > Streptophyta > Magnoliopsida > Asparagales > Orchidaceae > Platanthera > Platanthera guangdongensis. Next base: position 137,268,651 of record CM077148.1, read on the forward strand.
TATAAACCGCAGTCTATGCTACAATAAACTGCGGTTATAGTACAAACCGCAGTCTATTCTCTGGAAGGAATAGACTGCGGTTTGAAAAGAACCGCAGTCGGTGTGAGAATGGACTGCGGTTTATACAATAACCGCAGTCTATTGTAGCATAGACTGCGGTTGATATAGCAACCGCAGTCTATTCTACAACCTACACTGCGGTTATTGTACAAACCGCAGTCGATGCTCTGGTTCATGGGATAAACTGCGGTTTTAAAATAACCGCAGTATATTCTCGGTTTCATAAAATAACTGCGGTTGATATATAAACCGCAGTCTATTCCCATATGTTTTGTAAAACAAAAGGCGCCAAACGCCTTGTTTACAATTGGGCGCCGTGACGCCTAGGCGACGCCATGACAAGAATGGCAGGCATACCCCTTTTGAGTGTGAGAGTACCCAACAAACATAGCTTTGATAGCACGAGGGGCTAACTTGTCATTTGGAGGACCAAAATGATGGACATAACATGTACATCCAAACACACGAGCAGTAAGAGAGAAGAGAGCCTTGGATGGGTAAAAGAGAGTGACGGGAGCCACAAAATGGAGGATGGACGAGGGCATGTGATTAATGAGGTGGCAAGCAATGGAAACCGTAAAGTTCCAGTAGAGAGGAGGAACCTGCATTTGGATCATGAGAGATTTGACAACATCAAGGAAGTGGCGATTTTTCCGTTCCGCTACGTCATTCTGTTGAGGGGTATAAGCACACGAATTCTAATGAATAATACCAAACACGGAGTATAGATTGGAGAAGGTGCGACCAGTATACTCACGAGCATTGTTAGTGCGGAGAATTTTTACAAACTGGATGCGAGTTTCCGTAAGAAAAGTACGAAACGTGGAGGTGAGTTCGGTATAATCACGAAGCAAGTACAACCAAGTAATCCGCGAGTAATCATCAATAAATGTTACAAAATAGCGATAACCAAAAACAATAGGGAACTTATATGGTCCCCAGATATCAGAATGAACTAAAGATAAAGGGGTATCGCTTCGAGTACAATAAGAAGTAAAAGATACAAGTTGTTGTTTGCCAAAAATACATGATTTACAAAAAAACTCCTGAAAGGGAACAGTTGGAAGATCTTTCTTGAGAATTGGAAGGGGAGCATGCCCAAGACGACGATGTCAATTAGTGGAGGAGACAGTGGTGAGAGCAGCGGGAGGAACATCGAGAAGATACAGCCCGTTAGACAGTCGCCCCCTACTAAGTATATTTTGTGTTAGTCGATCCTGCACAACAAAGGAAGAGCGTGAGAAGATTACACAACAATCAAGGTCCTGTGTAAGACAGCTAACAGAAAGTAGATTGAAAGAGGATCCTGGAACATGAAGAACCGAGGATAAGGAGAGGGAAGAAGTAAGAGGCAGATGAGCTGTGCCAGAAACCGGGACCGTGTCACCATTAGCCACAGTGATGAACTTGGGATAAGCAAAATCTAAGTATTGAGGCGGCTTCTGCGGAGAGAGATGATGTGTGGCACCCGAATCCACAATCCAGCAAGAGTTGTGTGAGAGGCAAGATATACCTTCATTTGAGATCGAGGCCGCTGAACCAGAGGAGCGACTAACTACCCCTTGAAGCTGATGGAGTTGAGCACGTAGAGCAGTAATATCCTCACTGGTGGCAGAGGGAGGTGTGGGAGTAGTCGAAGCAGCAAGGTGAGGGGGCAGATCATGCTTGCGGTAGCAAGTGGCCTCCAGATGACCATCCCTGCTGCAATGAGAGCACTTGAAGAGAGTACGGCCACCACTACCTCGTCCCTGAGACTGGCGACCTCCACGAGTTGGGTGACCGCGAGTAGAAGGAACAAGAGTAGCTACGGGTTGTTGAAGGAGAGTTGTAGAGAGAGGCGGAGCATCCGATGGAGGGGTAACTTTCAGAAGCAACGAGCATACGTCCTAGAGAGACGGAGTAACATGGGAAGATAGGATATGAGCGCGGACACTATGAAGATGTGGTGGAACACGGGCCATCACCATAGCAATCCCAACAACTTCTTTCTGTTGTCGTTTAGTAACCAAGACGTAGTGGGTGGCTGATGCTGGATCCAAGCCTCCACAATAGTTTTAGCTCGAGTAACAAAAGACGTCAAGTCACCAATAGCTCCAGGGTCGAGAGGCTAATGATCGGTAAGAATGTTGAATAAGTGTTGAAGACTGTCCTTCCCGGAGTAGAGAGAATGAAGGTTCGTCCACATAGGGTGAGCCGTCTCGTGATACATGGTCATTTGATACGGATCAGTGTCCAGAGAATTGAGAAGCCAAGAATTGAGAAGCCACGATTGGACACGCTCATCATCTCAGATCCACCCGTCAGTAAATTCAGTGGAGGAGGCCATGTTAGGGGATGAAGGAGATCTTTAGTTTGCAGCACACGGCGAACTGAGTGAACACATTCAACAAAATTTGATTTGTCACTGAGAAAAATGGTGGTAATACGTAATTCATCACGAAGTTCCAAGGGAGCAACACAAGGATGTCTGGGAAGAGAAGTTGAATCGGAAGCAGTAGGCAAGTCGGAAGTCATGCGGACAACGCCAAGAACGGCGATTAGGAAAACTATCCGAGAGGTTAGAAGACCAGACCGCTGCGGCTAAAAGAGCGCGAGGTAGAGAGGCCACGGCTAAGAGATCGCGCGGCGAGAAGAGCACCAGGCTGATGCGGACAGAGACCGTCGCGGCGATTTAGAAGAAATCGCCAAGGTCCAGAAGCAGCGGTTAAGGCGAGACCGCAGCGATTAGAAGAAATCGCCAAGCAGAACACCAGGCCAGCGGTTAGGACGGGACTGCGGCAAGAACGATAAGGTAAGAGAGGTCACGGGTAAGAGAGCGTGCGGCGAGCAGAACACCAGGCCGTCGCGGACAGAAGCAGCGATTAAGGCGAGACCGCAGCGATTAGAAGAAATTCCCAAGGGCCAGCGGATAAGGCGAGACCGTGGCGAGGAGAGGCCAAACGACCAAACAAAGCAGCCAGAAGCAGCGGACAGAGGCAGCGATTAGAAGCAGCGGCAAGAAGAAGAGACCAGAAGCAGCAGCAAGGAGCAACGGCAAGAGGCAGCGAATAGACAACCCTTAGCGACAAGACAACCCGTAACGGCTAAGCAACCCGCAGCGGGTAGAAGAGCGAACGAGTAAGGGGGCGAGCGGGGTGGGGGGTCTCATTGGTCAGAGAGAAGAGGGCTATAAAAGTAAAGAGAGGGAGGGGAAGAGAGGTGGAAGCCACAGAGAGAGGAGTAGGGGCGGTCAGAAAAGAGGATTCCGCTGAACAGCAGCGGGAAGAAGGGAAGAAGCCGCGCAGATAGCTGCGGTTACAAAACGGGTATCCGCCCGGGATCGGAACCTTGTAGAAATTTAGAGTCAAACCTTGTATATACTTTGTCATTTCCAAAATACAAGAGTGAGTACAAATATATATGAGAAGAAAAGGAGAAAGAATCTTATACAAGAGATGTGGGACTAATAGAAGAAAGAATAAGCGGGCTTATAGATGGGCCTTATACATGTGCTTTTACATCGTTTTCCCTCATGCTCTCAAACAATATCCAAAAAACTATATTCTTCTCCTTGATATAAAGGAAAGCACATTAACACCTAAATTACTCAAATGCCCTTTAGTAAGCAATTTACATAAACACATCGTAATACTGACATGCTAATAAAAGAAGATAGTGACATTTTGAGTCTTTGTTATTCTATAATGGGGACCACACCTTTGCCACGGTGTGCATACGCATCAAAGGAGCAATAACACTCAAGCATTTATCCCACTATAGTGAGGTCGGCTATATGGGTCCTTTGTCGCAATTGTGCTCTATCTTTTGTCATAATCTGACTAATGCCTAAATACATCATGTCTTTTCTTATAGTTTCATTCCAAGACTTTATTTGTCTACCCCACCCTCGTTTAATATGCTTAGCGACTAGACTCTCACAACGTCTAACAGGTGCCTCTAATGGTCACCTTTGTACGTGTACAAACCATCTTAGTCGAGCTTCTCGCATCTTCTCTGCAATTGGTGCTACTCATGTCTTATCCCTCAAACATACATTCCTAATTTTATCCAGTCTTGTAAGTCCACACATCCACCTAAGCATTCTCATCTCCGTAACTCCCATTTTTTGCTCATGTACACAATTCACTGCCCAACACTCAAAACCATAAAGCATCGCTGTTCTAATTGCAGTATGGTAAAACTTGCCCTTAAGTTTTAATGCTATTTTACAATCACATAGGATCTCTGACGTGCCTCTCCACTTCAACCAACCAGTTTGGATTCCGTGTCACATCTTTATCAATACCTTCGTCCTTTTGAACTATCAATTCAATATATTTAAAACACTCAATACGGAAAATATCTTGTTCACCTAACTTAATAACGAATTCATTCGTCCTTCTTTTACTAATAAATTTAAGCTCCATATACTACATCTTCGCACTGCTCAACCTAAAATCCTTCTTTTCTAAAATGTCTCGTCAAGATTCAAGTTTTACGTTTATACCCTCGTGCATCTCATCAACCAAAACGATATCATCTGCAAACAATAAACACCAAGGTACTGCTTGTTGGATATGTCCGGTGAGCTCATCTAAGATAAGGGTAAAGATATATAAGGGCTTAAAGTTGAACCTTGATGTAAGCCAACAGTGATAGGGAAATCTTGTGTTAATCCTCCAGATGTCCTCACCCTTGTCACTGAATAAGTATACATATCTTTGATTATGTCAATATATGATACATTTACACCTTTTTTTCTAAGACTCTCCATAAGATCTCTCTTGAAACTCTATGATAAGCCTTCTCAAAATCAATAAACAATGTATGCAAATCTTGTCTTCTTTCTCGATATTTGTTAATGAGTCTCCTCAAGAGATATATAGCTTCCATGGTCGACCGTCCTGGCATGAATTCAAATTGATTTTTTGAGATGTTAGTCTTTTGTCTTACTCTTCTTTTTATTACTCGTTCACATAGTTTCATGATATGACTCATCAATTTAATTCCTGTGTAATTAACACAATTTTATATATCTCTTTTGTTCATATACAAAGGTACCAAGATACTTTCTCTCCATTGGTCTGGCATCATTTTCTTCTGGCCCAACCGCTTTTACATTTTTCATCTTCTTTAGAGCATCATTTACCTCTGATACTTGAATTTTACGATAAAACTTTTTGTTCATATACTCCGCTGACTTATTTAACTCTTACAAGTTCAATTCATTGTCTTCTATTTCATTATAGAGTTGATAAAAGTATCTTTTTCACTGCCCTTTAATATACACATCATCCGTCAAAATTGTATCTGTCTCACTTAGCTTAAATCTCTTGTCTGACTTTCTCTAGCTATTGCAGTTTTATATATATACGCATCAGAGGAGCGTTGAAAGAAAAAATGTTGAGCCCCAAAGCCAAAGAAAGAGACCACCAGCAACAACAATGACACACTGAAACCGACTGACAACAACAATTAGCATCGAAAGAAAAGAGAATTACCTACAAGAGGGTATGTAGACCCTAATATATTCAATGTACTGGCTCTGGAAGACTAAAGCATGTGTCCAATCAAACTGGCTGGGGGTTAAAATTGTAAGATCTGATGAAGAGATTTTTATAACTAGAGAGAAGTAAGCTCATTACCTTTTAGAACAAATATGTATGCTTGAATGTGCTCGTGTGGATACTCCACTACAAGCTAATGATAGGATTGATGCCGATGAAGCTGGAATAGAGTTACTGATGTGGGACAGGAGTCCACGTGCCCGCCACCTTGGCATCACCATCAAGGGGCCCACCTGGAGTCAGCACCAGGCGGCTTTATCAGGTCCGCGGGCCGTACACCCCAACCAGCTCTCCGCCATGGAATCACCACCATGCGGCAGGTTGTTGAGGCCGGGGCTCGATCCCCAGACCTCCTAGATAAGAGGCCTTCACCAGCGCTCTCATCACCAACTGAGCCGCGGCTCAGTTGGTGATGAGAGCGCTGGTGAAGGCCTCTTATCTAGGAGGTCTGGGGATCGAGCCCCGGCCTCAACAACCTGCCGCATGGTGGTGATTCCATGGCGGAGAGCTGGTTGGGGTGTACGGCCCGCGGGCCTGATAAAGCCGCCTGGTGCTGACTCCAGGTGGGCCCCTTGGTGGTGATGCCAAGGTGGCGGGCAGGTGGACTCCTGTCCCGCATAATAAAAGTGCACTTTTATGATGCGGGACAGGAGTCCACCTGCCCGCCACCTTGGCATCACCACCAAGGGGCCCACCTGGAGTCAGCACCAGGCGGCTTTATCAGGCCCGCGCGCCGTACACCCCAACCAGCTCTCCTCCATGGAATCACCACCATGCGGCAGGTTGTTGAGGCTGGGGCTCGATCCCCAGACCTCCTAGATAAGAGACCTTCACCAGCGCTAAAAAAAAGGAATCAGAGCCAGGGGGAGTTGAATTCTTTTCAGAGATACCAATTTGATGTAGGGTAGGATGTGTGTCGTGCAACCTAGACTACTCAAGTGAGTGGACACGTGGATACTATATGTAAATGCACCAAAATCCGTCCGACAATTAATTCAAATGAAAGTCACAACCCACGCATTCAAAATATAAGCGAGAACCATTTCAGTTTGAGCGATTAAGCAAGGCTTTCCTCCAAACGGAGGGCCAAAATTAAGCGTGTCACGGATGGCTCCTTCCTGCAATCACAAATCTTTACGGGGCAAAATTTCAGAAATAAATATTCAAACAAATATGAGTAATCCAAACAATATTCAAGTGCTGAAAATTAGAGTTTCATACAACAACAACTCACAAATAAGGGAATGTCCGAGGCGGGGAAGATCCGGCGGTTTTGAGGGCAGATCCGGGTTTGCGTGTCGGGACGGTGGCTGTCCGTGGTGTAGAAGGGTTGCGGTGGACTGAGAACGGGTAGATCCGGCCAAATATGGAAGGATCCAGCAAGGGAAGGGTAGATCCGGTGGTGGAGAGCGGATCCGGGTTAGGAATGGTGAAGGGGTTATGGAGAATTGTAGATCGGGGTTGGATCTCTCGGATCGGGGTTGATCCAAGAGAGAGGGAGGCCGGTTGAGGGTGGCAGCACTAGATCAAGATAGATCTAGGGTTTTCGGAGCGGCGGGAAGTGGATCCACGAAGGGGAAGAGGAGGGGGTCGGCTAGGGCAAAGGAGACCCAAGGGGGGGTCGGTTTTGTGAGGGGAAGGGGCTGTCGGCGCTGTTTTGTTGGCAGCAGGCTGGCGGCGGTTTTCCTTGCGCAGGAGAGGGGCGGAGGGACTGGAAACGGGAAGGAGAGGGGCGGCGGGACTGGAAACGGGAAGGAGAGGGGCTGCTGTCCTGGCAGCAGGCCGGTGGGTTTCGGATGGGGTTTTGGAGGGGATTCGGTGGCTGGATGGGGAAGGAGGAGGTGGAAAATGATGGAGGGGGTTAGGGTTTACCTTGGGGATGAAGTTCCACCGCTAGGAGTCGGCACCTAGGGCTCCACGGCGTCGACACCGTGGCTTGATCGCGGAGTTCTGAGAATGACTTCCTCCAAAACCAGCAATGCCTCTCCAAGCCTCAAACACTCCTATTTATAATATTTTAAACATTAGGGCAACCCGGGATTGACGGCTATGATTGGCCGACGCGTCCACGTGCCAAATAAAAGGAAAAAAGAACTGAAAATAACAAAGTTATATATTAAAAAGATTCGCGACTCAGTTGGTGATGAGAGCGCTGGCGAAGGCCACTTATCTAGGAGGTCTGGGGATCGAGCCCCGGCCTCAACAACCTGCCGCATGGTGGTGATTCCATGGCGGAGAGCTGGTTGGGGTGTACGGCCCGCGGGCCTGATAAAGCCGTCTGGTGCTGACTCCAGGTGGGCCCCTTGGTGGTGATGCCAAGGTGGCGGGCAGGTGGACTCCTGTCCCGCATCAGTTACAGATCTAGATCTATCAAAGATATGAATCTTTCACATATCTAGAGGTGCATGCATGCACAAAAAATCCAACAACTGCTCATTGGGTCCAAACATATCTCAAGAAGGCTCTCAAACATGGAATTCTATTATCAAAAAATGGTATGACTTGAAGACCAAGGTCTTCACGTATGCTAACTGGGTTGGTTCCTAGAATGATAGAAGTCAACTTCTGACTACTGTGCATTTATTGGTGTTAACTTGGTGGATATGGAGAAGAAGAAAACAAAGTATTGTGCTAGATCTAGCGCAAAAACAAAATATCAGGTTATATGGCAAAGTTTATGTAAAGGTCCATGACTGAGATTTATTCTACATGATCTTGAACTCCTGGAAGAACAAAAAATTCTTCTATTTTGCGAGAATAAGATTGTCATCAATATTGCAAATAATTCAATATTGCAATAGGATAGGACAGAACATGCACAAGTGGAAAGAAGCTACATACAGTATTACCTTATATGTGCACTCATTTTTCAAACTAACATCAATTAATAGACATCTTTTCCAAACTTGAGTGTAAGAGATGAATATACCATTTTCTAGATTTGTATTTTCCTCTTATTATTTCTCTTCTTATTACTCTTGTGATTAATAAATATATGTGTGTATGTGTGCGAGCGCGTGTGGGTACGTGTTGGGGGTGTGGGTGCGTAAATTTTGGTGTCCATAACCTAATTGAGTGGCTTTTGATCATGCCACATAATCCACCATAAACTGTTCCAAGTAGATGACTACTTAAATTCTAACCAACAGAAACAAGAAATATATCTTCACCAGAGCAAAGTTACAAAAACAGGGCAGTTACTGTAAGGGAAATTAAGCTCCATAAAGAGCACTAAGTGCAAATTAACCGTGAAAAGGAGAATTATACATAGAACAGATGAGCAAAGGGCAGTGCATAGTGAAATGGATTCAACCAATGGAATAATCGTATATGTACTACAACCTCAAAAAACTAGACCATTTAGTTTCCATGAGACAGTATGGTAAGGGATCAAATGCTTTAAGCATTTACGAATTAAAAAAAATGCTTACTTCTTGCTTCCTTTAGCTAACATCCTCTCCTTATCAAGTCCAATCATGCGATCTCTCCTATCAGTTGAAAATGAAGCATTCTCTATTTCAGTCCTGGGCATTATTCTAGAACTATTACCAAAGATCTGAGAATTGTTTTCAATCTTGCTACTTCCAATTATTCCGTTTGTTGATCCAGTTCTGCAACATTCGATAAAGAATGTGAATAGGATTTTCGAAGTAGTTCAATACATTTTTCATACAACAGCTTTATCAATAAGCAATTAAACTGAGTAACTACTTAGAAAAATAAAAAGCAGTTTAAGGGCTCGTTTGGCATGGCGGGAGGGGACGGGGGTAGAGGAGACGGGGTCGCCGATCGAACTGGAGGAGGGAAGCCGCCGATCGAAACAGAGGTAAAATCTCCATTTTCCATAGCGCGGCGGGAGGATAGGCGGCAAATGCCGCCGCCGGGCATTTGGTTACCCGTTGTGCGGTGGCGTTTGCCGCAAACGCCGCCTCCAAATGCTGCGCCAAACGAGCCTTAACTTGCAGAAACAATATAACCTGTTATTATTTGTTGAAAGAGCTCAAAACCTTGTATGTATTGCTTGTATATCTAAATACAAGGAGAGAATACAAATATATAGGAAGAAGAAGAGAGAAGAAAATCCTATACAAGATGTGGGACTAAAGGAGGAGAAAAGATAAAACAATAAATGGTCCCAATAATGGGCCCTTTACAGGGGCTATTTTAACACTCCCCCGCAAGCTGGAGCGTACAAATCGTATGCGCCAAGCTTGGACAAGCATGGATAGAAGAGTGTCTTGGAAAGAGCCTTCGTGAAGACATCCGCAACTTGTTTTGATCCTGGTACATGCTTTAGGTCAAGCTTCTTCATTTGAACCTTTTCCCGGATGAAGTGACAATCGACCTCAATATGCTTCGTTCTTTCGTGAAAAACCGGGTTCTTTGCGATGTGTATGGCGGCTTGACTGTCACAAAGGAGAAGAGCCGGTGATGGTAATTTTACACCCAGATCAGTAAGAAGACTCTCAAGTCATGTCAATTTTGATACAACTGATGTCATTGCGCGGTACTCTGCCTCGGCTGAAGATCGAGCAACGACCGCTTGTTTCTTACTTTGCCAAGTAACAAGATGTCCTACAAGGTAAGTGCAAAAACCACTCGTAGATCGCCGGTCATCGAGAGAGCCAGCGTAATCAGCATCTGAATATGTCACCAATGTTGGAGCAGAAGAGGAGGTCCTGTAGACAAGTCCCTGACCAGGAGCGGTTTTCAGATACCTGAGAATTCGTTCCACTGCTTGAAGATGAGATTTTCGAGGAGAGTGCATGTATCTGCTGACAAGACCAACAGCAAAGGAAATATCTGGTCTGGTAACTGTGAGATATATCAGTTTTCCAACAAGACGTCGATAATATTCAGGATTCTGGAGAAGGAGATCGGAGTCAGATGCCTGGGCACACAGTTTGTGGTTCACATCCATAGGAGTATCATTTGGCTTGCAGCCGGACTGACCCGCATCATGAAGAAAGTCAAGACAATATTTCCGTTGAGAGAGAGTGAGCCCATCCGGCCTCCTGGCAATCTCAAGGCCCAAAAAATAGCGAAGAGGTCCCAAATCCTTTGTCTGGAAGACTGAGTTTAGATGGACTTTGACTGTCTGTATCCCTTGAGAGTCATCTCCAGTAATGATAATATCGTCGACGTATACAAACAGAATAACCGTTCATGTTGGTTGGTGACGAGTAAAGAGCGAGAAGTCGGCCGAGCTCCGAGTGAAGCCAATCTCACGGAGGACCTTGCTAAATTTTTCAAACCATGCCCGTGGAGATTGTTTGAGACCATATAGAGCCTTTTTAAGATGGCAGACCTGAGACTCCCCCGTGATCTCAAACCCGGGTGGTTGTTGCATGTAGACAGTTTCCTGGAGATCTCCATTCAAGAAAGCATTCTTGATATCCAGCTGAAAAGAGTCCACCGGCGATGGACAGCAACAGAGATGAGGACGCGAACACTATTAAGCTTCGCTACCGGAGAGAACGTTTCCTCATAATCTAGCCCCTCCTGTTGAGTGAAACCTCTAGCCACAAGACGGGCCTTTAGACGGTCAGTTGTCCCATCGACAGCATGTTTGATGACAAAAACCCACTTGCACCCAACTGGTTTCTGGCCCGGGGGAAGGGGAACAACAGACCATGTCTGGTTAGACCAGAGAGCAGACATTTTTTCCTCCATTGCCGCTCGCCATCCTGGATGTTGAAGCGCCTCCTGCACAGAATTAGGAATAGCAACCGAAGAGAGAGAAGTAGTCAAAGTGTGTAAATGGGGAGAGAGGCGATGAAGAGAGATGTAGTTTGCCAGCGGATGAGCAGTGGACGGCGATACCTAATCATTTGGACGTGGAGTATCCATGGTAGAGACCGACGGCAGAGGGGCAACGGAAGTGGTAGAGCGACGAGTGTAGACGCGGATAACTGGTGGTTTGGAGGGAACGACAGTCGGTTTAGAGGGAACGACAGTCGGAGGAGTAGTTGAGGGAATGACGGGCGTGGGATGGATGGAGTAGGTGTGGGTGGTAGATGGTCAGGTAAGGGAGCAGGAAAGAATGGTTGATCCTCGCGAAAAGTGACATCAGCAGAAACGGAGATCTTGCGTGTAGCGGGAGAATAACAGACATACCCCTTTTGGGTGCGGGAATAACCAACAAAGATATGCTTGGCCGCTCGGGGATCCAGCTTATCCGAGGAAGGCCCCAAACAGTGGACATAGCAGAGGCTACCGAGTACACGAGGTGGGAGAGGAAAGGCCGGAGTGGAGGGAAAGAGTATGCTAAACGGAGTAACATAGTTGAGAATAGAGGAAGGGAGGCGATTAATGAGAAAACAGGCGGTCAAGACCGCAAAGTTCCAATATGGTTTAGGGACATGCATTTGCAGCATGAGGGAACGGGCAACATTGAGTAAGTGGCGATTCTTGCGTTCGGCAACACCGTTTTGTTGCGGCGTGTAAGCGCAGGAAGTTTGATGTAGAATTCCGAACTCAGAACATAAAGCAGTAAATTCGTGACTAGTGTACTCACGAGCATTGTCAGTTTGTAGTACTTTGATGATGGTGTGGAAATGCGTACGGGTTTCGAGGACAAATGCCCGAAAGACACGGGGAGGCTCGGAGCGATCACGAAGTAAGTATAGTCAGGTAGTGCGAGAGTGATCATCAATAAACGTTATAAAATACCGGAAACCGGATATATTGGGAATTTTAAATGGTCCCCAAATATCCGAATGCACTAAATCAAAAAGAGCAGCGCTCCGAGTACAATGTGAAGAAAAAGAGGAACGATTCTGCTTGCCGAGGATACAGGAGTCACACTGAAAGGGGGTAAAAGAAACATCCGGGAGAACCCGCTGGAGGAACGGTAGAGGAACATGCCCAAGTCGACGATGTCAATCAGTTGAAGAAACGGATGAGAGGATGGTGGGAGAGTCGTCGAGAAGGTAGAGCCCATTCCGCAGCCGGCCTTTACCAATGGTAATCTGCGTCCGTCGATCCTGTATAACAAAATAAGAGGAAGTGAATATAACAGAACAATCGAGATCATTAGTAAGTCGTCCAACAGACAGTAAATTGAACGGGGAACTCGGGACGTGAAGAGCCGAGCGAAGGGAGATGGAGGAGGTGAGAGGAAGATCTGCCGAGCCGGAGACGGGAACCGTGGCTCCATTGGCCACAGTAATAGACGGTGGACAAGGGGAATTCAGGTACTGGGCAGGTCGATGTGGAGTAATGTGATGGGTAGCGCCAGAGTCCACAATCCAGCCCAAGCCGGTGGAGAAACAAGCGGTACCTGTGTTAGAGACGAAGGCAAGGGAGGCAGAGGGTGGGTGGAGCAATCCCTGGAGATGCTGGAGCTGAAAACGGACACTTTCAAGATCAGGAGGACCAGCATCGGTAGCAACAGAAGCCGTCGGGCGAGGAGGATAGCCAACTTTCTTGTAATAGGTGGCCTCGAGATGACCATCTTTCCCGCAGAAGTAACACTTCGGTCGACCCCGGCCACCACGACCACGGCCGCGAGATCCCGAACGACACTTCGGCCGACCCCGACCACCACGACCACGGCCGCGAGATCCCGAACGACCCCCCCCCCCCCCCCGAGTAGGAGGAGGAGGGAATGGTAGAAGCGGAGGTGCCTGCTGAAGAAGGGCCGGAGGAGTCGTAGTATCTGGAGGAGGGGATACTCGGAGAATCATGGAGCACACATCAGAAAATGATGGTGTGGTAGAGGAAGCCAGGGCCTGAGCACGAATGCTCTGAAGGTGAGGGGGAAGACGGGCCATGATAATGGCAGTACAGGCGGCTTCCTTCTGAGCGCGCTGAGCAACAGCATCATTGGTGAACGGCTGATGCTGGATCCATGCTTCAGCAAGAGTCTTCGCACGAGCAACAAAGGAAGTCATATCCGAAGCCCCTCCAGCGTCAAGAGCAAAGAGGTCAGTGAGGATGTCGTAGAGATGCTGGAGGCTGTCCCGTCCAGAATATAAGGAGTGGAGCTCAGTCCACATATCTTTGGCAGTCTCATGATACATACATTTGATAGGGCTCACCATCTAAAGAGTTCAAGATCCAGGTCTGAACTCGGCCATCATTGCGGAGCCAGTCATCGGTAGGAGGGGTGGGAGGAGCCTGAGTAAGGTGAGAGAGAAGGCCCTTGGCCTGAAGAACTAGTCGAACTGAATGTACCCAAGGGACAAAGTTCTTCTTTCCAGAAAGAGAGATGGTAGTGATGCGCAGCACGTCACGGACTTCTGTAATGCAAGTCGGGCGGTCAGTCGGACAAGCCGGGCGGTCAGTCGGACAAGCCGGGCGGTCAGCAGGCGGGCTGTCTGTCGAGCCAGAGGAGTTACCGGAAGAGCACATAAGGGCAGACCGCAGAGGCATACAGCTGAGGTCGCTGCGAGAAGGGCAGGAGGCCGCTGCGAGAAGAGAGCAAGACCGCGGCGAGTAGAGGATAAACCGCCTGCGAGAAGACAAGGAGGCCGCCGCGAGAATGACTGAGGAAGACCACGACCAGAATGCGGAGAGGCAGCAGCCCGCACGGTCAAGCCGGACACCAGCGAGTAGTCAGTTCGCGACCATAGGGCAGAAACAAAAGAGAGAGACCGCCCCGGTCTAGGTGAAGCCAGCAGCGGTCAAAGAGCGGAAGGAAACCGCGAGAGATCGCAAGCGAGTAGAAGGAAGCAGAGAGAAAGCGGATAAGAGCAGCTCGCAAGAGAGAACCCGCAGCGGGTTGACAGAGATCGCGGTAAGCAAAGGGGAGACTGCTGCCTGGCAGCGGACAGAAGGCAAAGCCGCAGCGGACAGAAGGCGAAACCGCAGCGGACTGGCAGCGGACAAGGAGGCAAAGGCCGTGCACAAGAGAATGGAGGCAGAGGCCGCAGCGGGAAGGCGAGGTCCGCGAGAAGAGGTTCTCGAGCGGACAGAAGAGGAGAACGTTAGAGCAGAACGCAAGCAGCAGAGGAGAGGAGCGTGCAGCGGTCAGGAGAATAGCCCGCAGCGGACAGAAGAGAAGTGGGCCCCACGAAGCAGAGAGAAGGTGGCTATAAGAATCCTGAAGAGGGTGGAACCACGGAGAGGGAGAGGAGAAGCGGATGCAGAGTTGCAAACCCTAGAGCCCGCGCGGAGAAGGGCAAGAGCGGACAGGAGACCGGAGTGGATAGGCTTCCAGTCCGCAGGAGACAAGGCCGCAGATAGACGCGGGGGGGGGGGGGGGGGGCTGGGCGGTTAGAAAAGGGGAAACCGCAGGTGACGGACCGCGGGCTCTGATACATGTTGAAAGAGCTCAAAACCTTGTATGTATTGCTTGTATATCTAAATACAATGAGAGAATACAAATATATAGGAAGAAGAAGAGAGAAGAAGATCTTATACAAGATGTGGGACTAAAGGAGGAGAGAAGATAAAACAATAAATAGGCCCAATAATGGGCCCTTTATAGGGGCTATTTTAACATTATTAAAGAAAATACTATTTGTTGACTGCTGATTTTTCCTCTTTCCATATTTAAGCAAAAAATTGACGATTTAATCAATTGGTGAAGCAATTGCTGCACTCCCGAGCTAATATTTTTACTGAAAAATAATTAAATTGCTGGGAAAAGCAATCATAGTGACATAGTGATGCATGTAGACTGACGGTAGAAGATTTGGAAAAGCTTAAAATAATTGAGAAAGAAGGAAGAAGGAGAAAGGAAGAAAAAAGAGAGAATTATTTGTTAGAAAAATCATAATTCACTACCATAAGGTCCTTCCTTGGACATACAAAATAACACTAATAATCAAGTTTCCTCTAAAAAGAACCGTATAGCCCGTGATAATTTAAAAAAAACTAAAATGAACGAATAAGAAAATAAGTGATAACTGAATAAAAAGATCAATAAAACTCAGGTAATCCACTTTTACCCCCACAATCCTCCGTGGAGTAAATAACTCTATTGTTGGGAGGCCCGATGTTTTTGCAGGAAGAACTAGAGATCTTTTGTGATAATGCCAAAGTAGTAAAACTTATCATCGAGAACACATCCAAAATAGGAGGAAACGAGTAACACATTATAGAAAAGAGATTAAGGCTTTGTTTGGCACGGCAGTGGCGGTCATGTACGCGTTGGTTATGAATCGTCGTCCGTGAACGTCCGGCCTAACTTAAGGAACTTTGTTATGGGCCTAGCCTAGAGGGTGTCGGAGGATGACAGGAGACGAGAATGAAGGCGGCGGAGTATATAGTGGAGCCTAAACCATGGTTGTCTAAGAGTGGTTTGCTAGAGAGAGTTTCCAAAATCTCATAGGGGGGACTAGGAATTTCTTTCATTCATAACCCCCAAAAAACAAGGGGTCCCTTAAATGTAACACACAAGGGAATTTATATAAATAACCCGACACTTAACAATAGCAAAAATATAATGCAGAATACATAATAAGACTCGATAATAATGGGGGCCTGAATGCCTATAACAACTCTCCCGCCTACAAAAAGAGCTTGATCGACAATGGCAGAAGCCTCACCTGACGCCCCCATCATTAGAGTCTTCAACATGCAGATAGAAAAGCTTTTTGCACCAATGTCCGTGAGTATACTACTCATCGCAGTTATAACATAAGCCTTGTGCTCGTCATTCCATCATATCAGCACGGGATCGTCGATAAAGCAGAGGGGCTGAAAGGCCATCGGTATGTCAGCGGAAATGCAAGCCTCCTGCACCACCTGGAGGCGATGGTGAAAAATTCTGGTCAAACTCATAGCAGTCACTATGTCTCGAGGAGTCTTAAATGTGAGCCGTAGGCAGTCGCAAAGTTCGTAGGTGAAGATGGAGACCTGCATTTCAAGGGGGAGCGTGACGTGCGCAAGGAGAAGCTGAAATTGCTATAGATAATCGTCCACGGATCTCGTCTATCATAAAGTCATGAGCTCGTTGAGGGGGTTGTTGTGGGTGGGAGGACTGAAACACAAGTTGCAGAACAACTTGAAGTCTTCTGAAGTCATGCCTAGTTGGTCAGTGAGGAGACGAGTGGCCCAAAATAGAGTTGAGCTTAGTAGGTGGAAGGATGGTAGATGAATCTAATCAACTGTCGATGTTTGTTGGTTGGCGAAAAATTGTTTGCACTTAGTGAGCCAACCAAGTGGTTCTATCATCCCATTAGAGGTCAAAAATTCCAACATGGGGTGGCGCGCTACTGTAACAAGCTCAGGGCTTATGAGGACCGGTGGAGATGGCTCGTGGCGAATCAATGGCAGTGCTTGACTACTGTTGGCATGATCCATAGGTGGGGTGGTAACAATGGGAAGGGAGGCGGCAGCTCATTAAACTTGGTGGTGAGGGTGGCAGGTTGTCCTAATGACGTGTCGGAGTCCCGAAAGCATGTCTCTATGGAGGTCATGAAGGTCTGCAGCGTGTCTTGGAGAGCGGCCAAGAAATTTGGTGAGTTCCATCGTGTGAATTGCTTGTCGAGAGATTTAGCGAGTGACTGGAAGGACCGAATTTGTGGCGTATGTCACGACCCGTCTCGACAGTAGTCAGAGTGCGCTTTGAGACGAGCCGTGATGTCACAGGCATGGGCGAAAAGAAAGTCATGCCTGCTAAGGCGGATGCAGAGTAGCTGATAATAGTTATTATTGAGTAAAATAGCTTGATTTTTATGCGGAAGCTCTTAAATTCATCAGTGAAAAGAGTTTTGATGCACATGTACTTGGTAAAATTCATGTTTTACAGGCTACTACAATAGTTCTCATGCAGTTATGATTCAATAGAGGGTGCACATGCATTAATTCCAGATTCTAGTACATAAATATTTAAGTAGCCTAGCAGTTGTCCATGATGCCAGAGAAAATGGCTGATTGCAATTATTACATAAAAGAATTAATTGACAGTAAAAGAAATGTAATCATAGAACCTGGAGTTTGATGCTGATCGGGGTCGAGGACCTGGCGGCGCTGCACGAATTCTAAGGCAATTCCAAAACATAAAGGAAAAGCCACAGAACATTGAAATAAATAGGAGCACAGTAAGAGTAAAGTGCAGTAAGAGAAGCAGAAATATATGAGTGTATCAGTTTCTCATAAAGCTGTGTTATTCGAGGCAAGCAAATAAAAATGCTAAACAGAACAGGTTAGTTTATTATACTACTTTGGAGTTTAACATTTAGACGGATCAAGAGATGTCATTAGCAGTAATCAGTGGAAAGTGGAAGTGTTTTATTTGATGCACGTGATTCTGATGCAAGTCTGAACGCAAGGCTTATCAAAATAATTGAGCTTGCTATGGCCATTTGTTGGTTTCCGTTGTCAGTCAAGCGGAAACTCGAGTCAAAGCGTCACATCAATTGAACACTACCCTTCACTGATTGTGTATGACATTAATGACTTCAAAGATTCATGATTTAGGAGATTCGTAACACGTCGAGCCCGGATGCAAATTTAGCGATACAACTGTACCAGATTAGAGTTCATGAACGCGGCAAGAGAGGACTTGAGTTATGGAGCCACATTCGCTCAATTCTTAAAACAGACCTAAGAAACCAGACAGACATCAGAAACTGAATTTGATGACAGCAGATTCGATGACACAAGATTTTTTGCCACAAGATTCGACGGCACGACAAAACCGGATAAGGAGCAATATATTTAGCGGGTTCAAGTATGTACGAGTGATATGATCGTCATACGCTACTTTTCTGGACACTAAATATTCTTTTAGATTAGTCAATTCTCGGGCATAAATATCCTCCAAATAACTGTATATATGTATGTACAAGCATGACACAAATCACCAATCATTTAAATCCCTAACCAGGAGCATTAACAATGATCATTCAAATCTATTAATGCTCATACTCAAGCTTACTGTTCTCATTTTATTCATCAAATAAAAATACAAATCCTCAAATTGAATATCCAATTAACTATCATTTACTAACTCGTCTCTCAATTACTCAAATATCATTATTTATATTCACGACTCGTGCTAATTATATCGCGTGAACCTCAAACTAGGAACAAGTCTAATAAATGATTAAATGTCAAAATTTAACTGACAAAACCAGCTATTAAAGATTAATTCATATAAATATAAGGTTAGACAAAACAATTAATTTCAATATTTGCAAGAGAGAAGTGATCTCTACTTGCCTGAAAGAGGCTGAATCTGACGGAGACGGCTAACCGACGGTAGCAAAAACAGGAACCCTACTTTAAACCTGTACAAGAACGATGAAAGAGACAAAGCAAATCAACATCACACTAACATAGGCATGAATCGATATATAACTAGATCAAGAGAGTGCTAAGAAATTTACCTCCATCATGAGTGAGGAGACGAGAGATACCACACAGAAGCGGAGACTTGGCGATGTTTGGGTTAGGGGAAACCCTAATTCGGAGAGAAGTTGGAGCGATTCCACCACCAGGAACGAGGAGGGGCACTGGAAAACACACATACACAAGGGTTAGACGACTACGATAGGGGCAAAAATCATGGATCACAAAATATATGAAATCGGAGCATAATCTTTACACGAAAACTCATGAAAATTTGGATAGAGATGAACAAGAGGGGAATCTTACAAATAGGAATCAAAACCGGGCCCAAAGAAGAGAGGGAAGGAAACCCTAGACGCTCTTCTTGCAAAATCGGCCCAATCGGAGAGGAAGAGGGCTGCCGAGGGAAGGGGAGGCGGCTGCCTTCGCTGATCGACGAAGAGGAGGCCTTGCCGACCCCTAGGAGAAAGAGGGAAGGGAGCAGTCGGCCTCTGGAGGAGCAGGAGGCCGCCAGCCCTAGCATCGGAGGGGGGGGGGGAAGCTGTCGACCGAAGCAAGAGGAGGAGAAGCCGGAGGAGTTGGCGCCTGGAGCAGGAGGAGGCGGCGACCTGCGCGCGGCTGGCTGGAGACGGGAATGGGGAAGTCGCGGCTTTGCGGCAGACGGGATCGGCACGGGAGACGGGCTTTCCTGCGATTTTGCGGGATGCGGGAAAATAAAGAACGGGGGGGGGGGGGGGGGGGGGCTCGGGTAGGTAGGAATTAGGTTTAATAAGAGGGGGATATATTAGGTTTATATTAATATAATTATTATTATAAACCTTATTATCATTTAATCAAGAATCGGGTTGTTACAGCGTAGCTGGAGTATGAGATTCGTCGTGAGACCCACAACGCCTCCCAATGACGCCAGCCAATTTAAAAATACCAAATTTGGGAATTAAAAAATAATTAATCTCTGATAGGATTAATTAATAATTGTATAAATCAAATGGTTGGTTGCATGATGCATGAGGCACAAAAACTGAAGGTGCGGCTACTGTTTGGGCTCAAGACGAAAGCGGCTCGATGGAACAGAGCGGTGGGCGGCTTCACGGTGGTACAAAAGGCCGGTGCTTCTCTTGCATGCGTTCAGGAGAATGGCTCGAGATGTATAGAAGCAAAAACGTCGTGCCAAACGGAGCCAAACATACATTTTATGACAGGAGCCAAACATACATTCTATGATGGTAGCATTTTGTTGAAACACACCGTAGCAAAAACGTCACGCCAAATGAAGCCTGAGAGTAGTACGCATCCGGCTAAGAAGAGAAAAATACCACTTTCAAGGAGAGAGGGAAAATGGAGCAAATAAGAACACCTGTGAAACATTCATTAAAAATAATTATAGAGGCACTTGAAACAACAGAAATCTTTAAATAAATGATCTTTTTAAATAACTCTAGCATCAATTGCATGAACTCCGGGTAATTTATCCTGCAGTAGAATTGTTGGGTACATCAAGATCCATGAAGCTTTATTGTTAGTTTTGTATTTTCCATCCTCATGGTAGAACTGTAAGGCTGGATTCATAGGTGCATCAAGTGGCTTCGACCTGAGCATGTCTATCATGAAATATCCTAAGAACACAACTGATTTCCTTGGGGATAACTCATCCTAACTAGTGAAAGATTATGAACAAAGTACAACCAAACATCTGAGTGATAACCGAGAATAGAGAATCCCGAGGAAATAGAATAGGAATAGAAAATGGCTTTTGGTAATGCAATGTTGAAAATTGCATAAGATTAATGATGTAACACAATTAATATAACTATAATACAATATAAACAAGGAATATGCATGTGGATAAGCATGGTCCGAGTCGTTTCAACCCCGTGCCAATTTTTCAGTACTCTTGTTTTGTTGTGGAGTGTTGAGGCCATGAGGATTTGAGGATCATGCCTTGAAAGCTTGGAAATTGTGAGAAAAAGTACTTCCAAGTACTATCAAATAGAAGAATGCACACATGAGTGTTATATTAAGTTTTAATTTCAAACAAGAAATTTTGAAATAGCTCACTGTGATCTTTCAGCAAGAATGATAATGTCATAAAAGAATAATCAACATTCATCAATGAAAAATAGATATACCCATCTTGAGTGAGAGTTGAGACTACTATTGATCTTGTAGTGGATACCTCACTTGCCACTGAGGACCTACTGTGATGATACTCATCCGGAGGATCATCTCGCTATTGATGAATTCTTTGATGAGCCCCCTGATAAGCCTCTTAATGAGCCATCGTGATGCATCCTCCGTTGCATCTGAGGAAGCATGATACCATCATGCGTCAGTTATCCTTTTTCTCGTTATTATTTTATTTTATATCATTTATGTTTTTTCCCGTGCACGAATCTCGTTGAGTTTTTCGTCTCATTGATTTAACTACACAGTGAGGCCCTGGACAAATGGTCCGGCAATTCTGAATAGCTAAGACGGAAAAGAAAAACTTTAATTAATTATGGACGCATAAGTTTAAGGTGAAAAATTATTCAAATTAGAAGATTTTTATTTTATCACTAAAAAAGAGGAGAAAGTTTTAGGAAAGAATATTTTTGGATCAAAATAACAAAAAGGTATACAATTAGCTCTTTTGACAACATTTAAAATGGGCCTTCAACAAATCAATCCATAAATCTTATGTTTTATCCGAGGCTCGTGAATGGACAAAGAAGACAAGCGGGAAAAGACAGAAACAATTCTTTGTTTCCTCTGTTAACCTGGCAACCCAAGAGCCATTTTTCAGCTGCCCTCAAGCTCGTCTTCCCCGTCATCTTCAAGGAAGTCCTCAAAATCGGCGAGTACAAAGGAAACGACATCTTGCGGACAATCTCGATGACGCAAGGTTGCCCATTGTTCGACCTCATCTGTCGCCACCAAGCTTGTTGAGGACTTCAGTCCTCCCACAGGTGACTGTCACAGTCAACTCTGACGACCTATACCGGCGAGCGGAGCTACCACTGCTCAACTCCTTCCAGTGGTCGACAACTGCGACCTCCCCTTTTTGCCACTGTTTCACCGACAAAAACGTCGCCGATAGCAGCCAAGGATTCGTTCGACTGACTTTGAGGGAAACTTTCCCTCCTCCAATTGTACTGCGACAGCAGCCTCGCCGACAGCATCCCAGGACCCGTACAACTGAATTTGAAGTGTCCTGCACCTTGCCGTAGATATATGTAGGCATGGGTAAACTCCGTCGTCTCTCTTGCTCATCAATTAGCATAGTACTATACAATCGATTTAATTAAATAAGCTTACCTCAGGCGTTGATGCTATTTTTAAAGCGATGTTTATTCATAAATTAGAACATCTGATTAAGTTTGTGGACATAGAAATGTCGCTTTGATTCAAACTGTAAAACATTTGAGGATCTCTCTCTCAAATAACGATTAACGACTCTTGAATTTCAAACATCGAAAGTTATTTTGCGCACGAGATTCAGATTTGCCCGCTCGGCTTTCATCAATATGGTATCAGAGCACTGATTTGACTCACTCTCATTGTGAATCAAACGAATCAATTTATTTATTAATATTAAGATCTCTATTTTTTAAAAAAATTATTTATCTTATACAAAAATATCAAAGCTTAAAGAAAATTATTTTAATTAAGCTCTTTATAAGAAAACAATTTATCTGACCCTTTCATGTTTTAAAAGAGGTCGTTTGTTCTCTCATTCAACAAAAAAATTTATTTCATTTTGTTTTTTATTTAAAAAAATTTCCAGTTTAAAAACTAGAGTCTTTTAAGATTAGTTTGAATATTTTTTTAAATTAAGCATTATCTCTTGCTTTGAATTAAAAAAACTTAAGATATTAAACTATTTTAATTAATTTAAAAAATGAAAAATCGCCTAGGACACTTAGAGACTAGCATTGGAGATTTAAATGCGCAATGAAAAATCTATCAAAAATGATTAAAACACTTACTGCGAATATGGGAAATGTAGGTCATGACATGAATTGGTTACGCACAACAGTCAATAACATAAATGCCACCATGCACCCAAAGCGAGCAACTCCCTCGTAGTCGAAATAAACTTTAACCCTAAACATCTAGAACTTGCACACCCCAAACCTAAACTTCGTAACCAACCCCGTTGGGATATCAGAGTCAAGTTAGATGCAGGCAACATCGAAGGACATTTAAAACTCGAGGGATGTCCAGAATGGTGCGATCGTATGGAGCGCTTCATGAATTGGAAACAGATGCCTTTGAATAGTAAAGTTGAATATGTGACACTTATATAGAAGGGACCCACATTAGTTTGGTGGGGACAATTATAACGCACGATATTTAACTAAGGGACGCCCCCCCCCCCACATCACTAAATGGGTTGAGTTCAAGTGCAAACTTAGGGAGCGGTGCGTTCCCCCTAATTATCTCCAAACCTTATATGGTAGATTTTATAACTTACGATAGGATAAGTCATCGGTGGACAAATACACCCATGAATTCCTCATTCTTTGGTGTGGACTCAACCTTCGTGAGGACGATGACATGATCGTATCTAAAGAAGTTACATTATTCTACCCTAAACCAACTAGAGTTGCATGATTATCACGACATAGATGAAATCTCTAGTAGAGCCTGAAGAGTCGAATCCTTACAAAAGAAGACATTTGGTTTTAAGTCTACTAATAGACCTCCACCGAGCTTCACCGCAGCCCCCAGTGCTAGGATCTTAGGTTTCCCTCACCCTCCCATCAATAATGGGACCCCGACCCCGCCCACTAACCCCACTCGGGGTAAGGAAGTCATTAGGTCTAAGATCAATGCTGGAGTATTCTGATGCTTCAAGCGCATGGAGCCAAGGCACAAATCATCTGAATGTCCACGAGGGCACTTCGTCGTTATTATTTATTCTATTGATGGACGTAGTCCTGAGTATAGAGTTTACATTAGTGACTTCAATCATGAGTATGAGCCCGAGTTTGATAATGTATTAGAAGTAGAAGGAGAGCATGTTGATCATTTAGTTTGTGTCCAACGTTATAGCTTAATTACCCCTAGCGAGTCTACTGAGGATACAATAAGAGACACAATATTTTCCACACGGCCGCACACATCCAAGGACAATTTTGCTTATCATTGATAGCGAAAATATGAAGAATTTCATTTCTCAACATATGGTAAACACAGTAGGGCTTGAGATGCACCCATTAAAACAACCTTACACCTAATCTGGGGTTAATAGTCATTTGACTATACCCGTTACTTGATAGCCACCATTATCTTGTAGAGTTTTCTATAGGGAGCGCATATCAGGATAGAGTACGATGTCATGTTGTCGTCATGAATGGCTGTCACATCCTATTAGGGCGATCTTTGCAGTACGATGGATAAGTCTTACACGACGGCACGAGAAACTCTCATTCCTTCGAGCACCATGGACGCAGGAATGTTCTTCCCCAGAAGAACTGTTTTATCTCAGGGGCACCCGAGAGAACCACTTCATCATCTAGTTCACCTCTTGTTAACACCACCACATTATTACTTACTACATGTCCTGAACCTCCGCTCCACGACCGATGATCTAGATGTGCCACTCAGCCTACATAGTCTAGACTCGATCTCACATTTATCAGTTCCCGATATCCCACCTTGTATTTCTTTATTTTCGCACCCTATATTTGATGACCACATATCCCAAACACCTACTATATCGATTCCATATTCAGAGATCGTGCATTTTATCATTTGGGTATGAGTGGACATATGGAGTTGCATCAATATATTAAACTTTTTATGGGATATTTTTGGAAAACACTATGGGGGCACCAAACTCGAGTTTAGTGGCGTTTATCACTCTCAGACAGTCAGACTGATGGACAGCCTAAGGTAGTTAATAAGAGTTTGTGGGACCATCTTAGGTGTTTAACTGAGGAGAATCCAAAGCAATGGGATCTTGTACTTCCACAAGCTAAATTTGCATTTATCAATTCTAAAAATTGCTCCGCTAATAAATGTTTTTGAGATTGTTTGTGAGTTCTCTATACCCCACCTGCTTGACCGCCACTATCTACCATCTCATGAATGTATTTTATTCGATGTACAAGCTTGGATTGAATATTTAAAAAATTGCTAATAAATTGCAAACGACTTCTAAAAATTAAAAACCAATGGTCGATCATCATCGTTTGGTGTGTTATAATTTTCAAAACAATATTGGGTGTTTGTTCATTTTAAGAAGAAGATATTTACCTGAGAACATATCATAAGCTGCAGCAAAGGAAGTTTAGTCCATTTCAAGTTCGAAAGCGCGAAGGTGAGAATGTCCTCTTAGATTTGCTCGTTGAATTCAGTACTTCACAAATATTTAACGTGATTGATCTAACGAGATTCTATGGAAAATTACCTAGTTTCAGCCCCAGTCAACCTATTGCATCCCCGGACATTCCACCTGACTTACTACCAGTGTCGACGCTTATTGATGAGGAGATGAATCAGGTTCTCATTGTACGAGACATAACAGAGCTATTTGGTTTGGAAGCAAGGACGAGATATCACTGAAAGCTCTTGGATTAGCACCGCCGAGTTATAGCAACAGCGTCCAGATCTCCCTGTTGTCAGTCTTTGTGAGTTCTCGTCGGGGTCGAACTCTGTCAACCCCGGGAAAATTGATGCATCTAAGGATGCATGAAACCATCATGCGTCAGTTATCCTTTTTTCGTTATTAATTTATTTTATATCATGTGTGTTTTTTTTCTCGAGCACCAGTCTCGTTTTGAGTTTTTTGGCACATTGGTTTGACCACCCCATGAGACCCTGAATAAATGGTTCGGCAATTCTGAGTAACTAGAACGAAAAAGGCAAGATTTAATTAATTAAGGACGCATAAGTGTAAGGTGAAAACTATTCAAATTAGAAGGATTTTATTTTATTATTAATAAAGAGGAGAAAGTTTTAGTGATGCATTTTTTTGACCAAAATATTAAAAAGGTATGCAATTAGCTCTTCTGGCAACATTTAAAAAGGGCTTTAAACAAATCAAGCCATAAATCTTATGTTTTATAAGAGGCACGGGAATGTGCAAAGAAGGCATGCAGGAAAAGACAGAGAAATGATGCTCACATGTGTTCGTTCTGACCCTTCTCAAGACTATGCCGGGACCCATTCACTTGACATTCAACTTTTTAGTCGTCCCCGTAAGGAGACTCTGTACTTCATCTTAAAGTTTTAAAAAGACCAAATACAGCTTAGCACCTATTCATCCCCCCCCCCAGGTGTTTAGACTATCCTTCATATTTCAACACCCTCAACATTCCCAGCCTCCTCCATCTGCCAAATCACTTGTCAAGCCCTTACAACCCCTTTCCACCCCAAGACATCCTTGGACACTCTCCTAGAACCTCACCAAGCCAACCCCTCTGTAGAAACCGAACAAAAAACAAACCGGAAGGGTTTAACTGAAACTTTATTATCTGAAAAAAGGTGTTTATTACAATGATATAGCCTCCCTTTTATAGAATGGAGGAGATGAGAGAGATTACAAATAATCAATGTGGGACTAAAAATTTACAAGGGTAAGCGGCTTTACAAAGGACAAACCGGACAAGCCGTGCGGTTATACAAACCGGCTAACCGCCCGACTACCAACAGGAGGAGAGATCAAACCGCCACAGGAGACCGCTAGACCGCTCGGTCTCCTAGTCGCCTGAGACAAGCCGCCTGACCGCTGGGAAACCAAACAGCAACAGCCCGGCACACAGACCGGCTAGGAGAAACCGCCAGACCGCCCGGTCTCCAAGCATCAACAGACCGCGCGGTCTCCAACCTGCAACACTCCCCCTCAAGCTGGAGCATAGATATCAATCATGTCCAGCTTGTCGCAGATGTGGAAAAATGAAGCGGACACCGGCTTGGTGAAGACATCTGCCAACTCGTTGTCGGAGGTGACGAACGGAGTGCAAATCTGTTTCTTCAATATTTCTTCCCGAATAAAATGACAGTCGACTTCTATGTGTTTTGTTCTCTCATGAAAGACCGGATTTTTGGAAATGTATATCGCGGCTTTGTTGTCACAGAACATAAGAAGAGGATAGTTGTAAACCTCTTCTAAGTCAAGCATGAGAGCCCGCAACAACTTCAACTCACAAGTAGTCGATGTCATGCTGCGATATTCTGCCTCTGCACTAGACCTGGAAACCACAGACTGTTTCTTGCCTTTCCAACTCACAAGATTTCCTCCAACAAACGTGCAGAAACCTGATGTCGATTTGCGGTCTCATTTGTCATCCGCATAACTTGAATCAGAGTAAGCTTCAACCCTTAGGTGACCATTCTTCTGAAAGAGGAGTCCTTTCCCTGGTGCAGCTTTAATATACTCTAATATCCTCAGTGCAGATTGTAGATGACACTCCCTCGGAGCTTGCATGAACTGGCTCACCTTGCCAACAGCATAAGAGATGTCGGGTCTGGTTACCGTGAGATATATGAGCTTGTCCACCAGACGCCGGTATCTCGTAAGATCGGAGAGAAGAGGCGAGTCATCTGTCCAAGTTTTGTCTTCTCCAGCAGCCATAGGACAACGTGCAGGTTTAGCATCAGTCAATCCTGCCTCCTTTAAAAGATCAAGAGCATACTTCCGTTGGGAAAGCACCATGGAGTTGGGCTTCCTAGAGATTTCAATCCCCAGAAAGTATTTCGGGGAGCCCATATCCTTTGTGACCAGGTGTTGACGAAGGTGTTTCTTGGTCATCAATACCTCATCCTGGTCATTGCCAGTAAGAAGAATGTCATCAACATAAACCGCAAGAACAACGAGACCAGAGGCGGTTTTCCGAACAAACAAGGAGTGATCTGCTGAGCTTCTTGTAAAACCAATGACCGCAACAATGCCACTGAACTTGTCAAACCAGGCACGAGGACTCTGCTTGAGACCATAGATAGCCTTCTTTAGCCGGCATACCCGTGTCTCCCCCTGAGCAACATACCCAGGAGGTTGTTCCATGTAAACATCTTCCTGCAGATCACCATAGAGGAAAGCATTCTTAACATCTAGCTGCGAGATGGGTCAATCTTTGTTGACGGCCACAGAGAGAAGAACCCGAATAGTGCTGAGACGAGTCACTGGAGAGAAAGTGTCAAAGTAATTGACGCCATAAGTTTGGGTAAAACCCTTGGCAACCAGGCGAGCCTTATAACGATCCACACTACCATCCGGGAGAAACTTCACCACGAAGACCCATCGACAACCAACAACATCCGTGCCGAAAGGAGGAGGAACAAGGGTCCAGGTACCCCGTTCAGTGAGAGTAGCAATCTCCTCATCCATGGCAGCTTTCCAATGAGGAATAGTAAGGGCCTCCTGGTATGAACGGGGGGTGGCAGTGGCTGAGATAGCCAGTGCAAAAGCTCTGCGAGAAGGAGTAAGACGATCGTAGGAAACAACTGCAGCTGGGGTGCGAGCGGTTCGGTGGGTCGGTTTGGACTCAAATCGAAGCCGAACCGACATGCCTCGGTTTTTGGTTTGTCCAAACCGACCCGAACCGAATCCGATCGGTTCGGTTCAAAGTCGGTTCGGTTTTTATCGGTTTTGGCGGTTCGGTGTCGTTTTTTTATGAACTTAACTCCAACAAAAAACATAACAAAATATTTGTGAGCATCCTGCGGCGATCCTAACTTTAGCCCTCAATTTAAATCCTCATACTGACAACCCACCTTGATTTTCCACTACTTATTATTTCCATTCATTGTCTATGTGATTTCATTAATTTAAGCTTATGGAAGATCTACTAGCCTTTAGGACTTCCTCTTTTAAGTCTTCGTAAGTCTGTAGAATTCTTTGGAGTAATCAAAGCCATTGATTTCCTAATCACAGGACATTAGGCATTGCTAGAGGATCCTCTTGGCTTCTTAATAAGCGTCTATATTTTCTTAAATCATTGGGTATTTAGAATTTCATTTCAGCAAATTATAACTCATTTTCTCCAATTAATCTTACTTGTCATAGTGTTTTAATTCTCACTTAGCCACTTGATTTAAATCAGGTTTTGATAAAATTATATTTTTATGCGCCTAAACATCATGTACACGTCTTCATATGGTCTACTCTCAAGAGGAAGATTATTTCAAAGTGCGTTAACAAGAGAAAAATAAAACATTATTTAAACTTTCTGTTCAAATACTAGCAAGAGTCAAGAAGTAACTTCTCCTTCTACGGCGGCGCAGGCGGCAAGGAAAAGGAGTCTTTGGTGACTCTCTTTCACACCTCACGATCAGCGCGAAGGCGCCTCAGGCAAATGAGAAAGACAGTCTCTTGAGAACTGAGAAGACCAAAATTCTTTTATACATTTATTATTACTATAAGTGTAACTGTGCAGGCCTCCTTCAGGAGAATCATGAAAATCGGAAACCCAGGCCTTCGATACTTTACAGAGATGCCTGACATAATATAAATATATAATTTATGGAATAATTATTGAACATCAGCTGTAATATAATTTATGGAAGCCCACATTAGTAATTCAGATCAAAATATCAAATATAAGCTTGCTTATACATAATTTAAAATTATTATAATATTAGTCGGTTTGGTTCGGTTTGGTCGGTTTTTACAACTTGAAAACCGACCCGAACCGATAAGCCTTCGATTTTCAAAAGCTCCAAATCGAACCGACACCGGACCGGGCGGCTCGGTTTCAAAATCGGTGCGGTTCGGTCGGTTCGGTCGGTTTTATCGGTTTTCGGTTTTCATTCCTCACCCCTAACTGCAGCAAGCGGGTGTTGGGTACACGAACCCCTTTGCGAAGAGCAATCGGGAGATCTAGGTCAGCAGGTTCCTCAGTATCCGAGATCCGTGGTGGAGGAGCTGGCCCGGGAGTAGAGAGAGATGGCAGGGAGTGGAGGGAGAGTGGAAGATGGTGGGGATGGTGGAGAGGTGGAGATGGGGGAACATCAGTGGGAGCAGAGGGAATGGATGGGTTGGTATGAGAAGTAGGATCAGGAGGAGGAGAGGAGGAAGCGGGAGAGAAGTAAGATGCATTTTCAAAGAAGGTGACATCCGCAGAGACAAATTGCTTGCGGGTAACGGGGTCAAAGCAACAATAACCTTTCTGAGTAGGAGAGTACCCTAGAAAGACACATTTAGTGGCACGTGGTGAGAGTTTGTCACGGGTGGCAGCGGGAGAGTGCACAAAGGCGGTGCACCCAAAGATGTGTAGAGGAAGAGGAAAGGGATCCGTGTTCGGATAGAGAATGGAGAAGGGGGTAGCACCGTGGAGAACTGTGGAGGGAAGGCGATTGATGAGATAACAGGAGAGGAGGACAGCATAGCCCCAATAGGAGCGAGGAACATGCATTTGAGTCAGCAGAGTGCGAGTGACATCAAGGAGGTGACGGTTTTTGCGTTCCGCCACCTCATTTTGTTGTGAGGTGTAGACACAGCTTGTTTGATGAATAACACCATGGTGAATACAAAAAGAGGAGAAGTCATGGCTAAGATACTCCTTAGCATTGTCAGAACGAAGGATTTTAATAGGCGTATCAAACTGAGTCTTAATCATATAATAAAATGAGGTCCAAACAGAGAACAACTCGGAGCGATCCTTGAGAAGATACACTCACGTACACCGAGAGAAATCATCAATGAATGTGACAAAGTATGAACTACCCCGACCGATGGTGAGGGTAGGAGCGGGACCCCATATGTCAGAGTGAACGAGGTCGAACGGACGGGAAGAGCCCCGACTTTGCGTTGGTGGGAAGGACGAGCGGTAATGTTTGCCAAGTTGACAGGCATCACAGTTTAGAGGAGGATGATGAGGAGGGAGGTGGGGCAGCAGTTGGCGCAGAATTCGGGGAGGAGCATGTCCAAGGCGAAGATGTCATTGAAGAAGATCTGGAGAGGAGGAGGAGAAGGCGGATAGAGCAGAAACGTTGTCGAGGAAGTAGAGGCCACCACTCTCAGTCCCGGTAGCAATCGTCCGTTGGGAGTCCGGATCCTAAAAAGAACAAGAGGTAGGGGTGAATATGACAGAACACCGTAGTTGCTTGCATAAAGAAGTAACTGATAATAAATTGCACGGAAACTTAGGCACATAGAGGGTATCAGCCAGGCAGAGGGTTGGAGTGACTTGAACCAGGCCCGTCCCATGAACCGGTGAGGGAGATCCATCCGCAACAATGACCGGGGGCAACCGAGCATGTGTTTCAAGAAGAGAAAAACATTGAGGATTGTCTGTCATATGATTTGTAGCACCAGAGTCGATTAGCCATCTTCCGCGAGTAACAACGTGAGCACTACCAGAAGAGGTGACCACCGAGGCGGACAGGCTGGAGGAGGGGGAAGCCATGGAATAGAGCCTGTGCGAGAACAGCAGGAAGCAAGAGAGGAGCAAACCGCGACGAGAAGAACAAGCCGCGACAAGAGAAAGAAGCAGAACGGTTAAGCGAAAAAGAAAAGAGAGAACCAAGTCGGGCGAACAGAAAACAGGTCGTGCGGCTAGGAAGGCCACGACCAAGAAGCAGAGCAAAGCAAAGGGAAAGAAGTCGCACGGCTTGAGAAAAGTCGAGCGAACAGAGGAGAACAAGTCGTACGGCTAAAGATGAGGCCGGGGCGACTAGCAAGCAGGAGCGGGAAGAAGGCAACAGTCGCGACGACTTAGATGAGATCGCGAAAACAGGTCGCGAAAAAGAAGGGAGAAGAGGCCGCACACACAAAGGGCAGCGACAAGGAGGAAGAGACAAGTCGCCAAAAAAAGGAGCAAGCCGCACGGACAGGTCGCGCGGACAGATGGGGAATCAAGCCGCAAAAGCAGTGAGAGCGCACACAATCAGGAGGAATAGATCGAGTCCTCTGATACCATGTAGAAACCGAACAAAAAACAAACCGGAAGGGTTTAACTGAAACTTTATTATTTGAAAAAGGTGTTTATTACAATGGTATAGTCTCCCTTTTATAGAATAGAGGAGATGAGAGAGATTACAAATAATCAATGTGGGACTAAAAATTTACAAGGGTAAGCGGCTTTACAAAGGACAAACCGGACAAACCGTGCGGTTAGACAAACCGGCTAACCGCCCGACTACCAACAGGAGGAGAGATCAAACCGCCACAGGAGACCGCTAGACCGCTCGGTCTCCTAGTCGCCTGAGACAAGCCGCTTGACCGCTGGGAAACCAAACAGCAACAGCCCGGCACACAGACCGGCTAGGAGAAACCGCCAGACCGCCCGGTCTCCAAGCAGCAACAGACCGCGCGGTCTCCAACCTGAAACACCCTCCTAAAGCAAACCTACACTTCCACCCTACCTCTCCATATACACCCTCCATCACTTTCCACATCATTTTAGACAACACCGCATCTTGGACTGTCGGATAATTCTCACGACCGCCTACAATTGTGAATGTTTTATAGCTTGATTTCATTACTTTCATTATTTGTGCACGAGCAGGCCCCTTGGTGGACTCCAAGGTGGACCCCCAGTGGACTCCGGAGTGGCAGGCAGGTGGACTTCTGGCCCTGCATCATAAAAGTGCACTATTACGATGCAGGGTCAGGAGACACCTGTCTGCCACCTTGGAGTCCACCAGGGGCCCACCTTGGAGTCCACCAAAGGGTCCTTATCAGGGTCGCGGCCCGTACACCCCAACCAGCTCTCCGCCATGGAGTCCACCATGCGGCAGGTTGTTGAGGTCGGGGCTCGATCCCCAGACCTCCTAGATGAGAGCTTGGTTGGGGTGTACGGTCAGCGGACCTGATAAGGCCCCTTGGTGGACTCCAAGGGACCCCGGTGGACTCCGGGGTGGCAGGCAGGTGGACTCATGTACCTACATCAGACAGCCTCTATATCAAACTCATGTATTTTTATGTGGTCGGGAAAGATTTTGCTGCTTGGAATGGTGATAGTATGCGGCCTAAATATAACACATAGGAGGTTGGATGTGTTAGCTAGAGTGGAGAACATGGTGGCATTGCGGAGTTGGCAATCCACTTTTTCTTATGTTTAAATCTCTATCCATGACATCATGAGCTATACTACCATTTGCTATGTGACATTGAAAGAATTATCAAGTTCATTCATTTATATTAAATTAATGTGCATTGATAGTAATTCTCTTAAAAAAATCTTTGATGTTCAAACAAATGAAGTGAGCTCATAGATCAAGATTTGATGTACATTATTTCTCGTTGCATTACTCTAATATTGATCTCATATGAGTTTTTTTTCTATTTGTGGATCTTGGATGGTTGAATTGCTTCAATACTTGCGAAAAATGTTCAATGTCATGATTTCATGATTGTGTGGTATTTTGCTTTATGTCGTCATTTTCTTCCTCAAATCTGCTCCGGGAATTTCATGTAAGTACAGTTTTGATCTATTTTTAATGGTAATATAGTGTATCTTACTATGCATGTGAAGTTCAACTTCTAATTTTTATGCTTGCTATTTTATTTGTGCCCTATATATAATGCATAAACGGTTGGATGTGTTGTTTAGAGTGGAAAACAAGGTGACATTCCTGAGTTGGTAATCTCCTTTTCATTTTGTTTAAATATATATCCATGACATCCTGAGCTATACAACAATTTGCTATGTGACAATGAAAGAGTTGTCGAGCACTATGTGACATTTGCACTTGGTGAAAATAACATGCAGTTTGTGACAATTATTGATTCCAGAGGTGAATACGAACACGATGAGTGAGATAGGTTCTCGAGGTGTATCATTTTTTCAGTTTCTTATCATTTTGAAATGGACACCATGCCTAGCATTACAATATTTTTGTGCTTCAATCCTTCTTCTGTCTCAGATTTTTTTCTAACCACCAACTTTAAAGCAGGTTAAGATGACAGTGAAATTTGGAGAAGGATCTGCTTGCAAAAGTGGAGGATAACAAGATCGTCTATCAGCGTTTTAATCGACAGATTATGGCCTCCCTTAAGTGGATTTCTAATTTTCTACCTTTTTGTTTGACGTTTCATTTTTTGAATAATTTACCAGAAAAATTTAGGGAACCAAACACTTATGACGAAGTACTGAAATGCAAAGCTACCAAAATATAATGTTTTGGCAAAAGAACCCAATATTAACCCAAGGAATTTTTATAAATTAGCTTACAAATTGAATTGAATGTATCAGGAATAAGACAGGAGTAGCATCAATTGCAGAGAAGATGCGAGAAGCTCGACTAAGTTGGTTTGGACACGTACAAGGAGCTCATTAGAGGCACCTGTTAGGTGTGTTGGGGGAGTCTACTCACTAGGCATGTTAAATGGGGGGGGTAGACCAATAAATACTTGGAATGAAACTATAAGGAAAGACATGATGTATTTAGGCATTAGTGAGATTATGACACAAGATAGGGCACAATGGATACAAATGATTCATATAGCCGACCCCACTATAGTGGGATAAAGGGTTCAGTGTTGTTGTTGTCGCTTACAAATGTTGCACTGCTGTTGAATGTGACATAAGACATACATGTTATTCAATTTCAATTCTTTGAAATATTAAAGCCAATTTCTTTGAACCCACTGACAGGCGGAGCCCATTAACAACCCACGGAGTTCACCGGAATGATATTCAACGCCCCCGCTAAATGTCGCCCGCCAAATGATGTCGTCGCCGAATGTTCGCCGCGATGGGGTGGGGGGGGGCTAGTGCATTGTCACTCGTATAATTATATCTATGTATATAATTAATTAATTATTAAAACCCGATAAGAAAAACTCAAACCGACATGTCTCTGACATCAGCAATATTAGTTGTTTTTTGTGATTGGTCGTGATGTATAGGACTTTTTGTTTGTGCATATAATTTTTGGCCCTCCCAAAGGAGGAAAGCCTAATTTGTTTGTTTTCAAAATTATTATTTGCTTGTGATAATTGCGTCAAAGTTATATTTTATTAATAATTGTCATTTACTATCAAATTACACATTTGCACATGCTTCATCCTAGGTCAAATAAGAATTGATTTCCTCAGTACTATACCTAGGGTTGCAGTTGTTAGAGTTCATGCACCTAGCATACCCTGCATCTGATTATCCTCGTCCCGGACCCTTCACTTATAAAGATCACGTTGACCCTTCAACACGACTTGATTATGGTAGAAACGACTACCACGATGATCATCATTTCAGGGAGCGTCTTATGTAAAGGTTTTGTAGGGTTGTCCCACCGTTTAATGGTTTATCGAAAAAAAGTCCTTTAAATATTGGCTCATGAACATGAAATATTATTTAGATCACTTTGAATTCGGTAAACGTCGCACCAGATTTGCGAGGCTTAGCCTTTTAGGTCAAGCAAGTGAGGACGGGGATAGAATTGAGAGGACCCTTGTGTGATATTGTCATCGTCCCATCACCCATTCAATGGAGATGAAGCAGATATTGTGTCATGGGCATCTGCAGACATCAAATAAGAGTGGCCTACTCGAGCAAATATTTATCCACTAGCAATAATCCAGTTCTATTGCTAAGTATAGGGATAATTTCGGTGAATTGGTGGTGAGGAGTAATACTGATGCAACCTGGGTCGCATCGTATTTTTTCTTTTTTCCCGCATTTTATTGGTGTCGCGCTTGATGTTCTTTTATTTCAAACATGTTTGGCATATGTTATTCGCAAGCGTCCATGTGTTGTCGTGCATGTCACTCGCGCATGTTGTTTGGATTATAGACGTGATCGACCAATAAGACCTTGAATGAAAAGATCCGTCAAATTATAACTTGTGTTAAATTAGGCAAGCAAATAAATTGAAGTTAAAATTAAGTATATAATATTATTAGATATATATAATCTGAAATTAAAGTTTACTTTATATTTTATTTCAAACTATTTAATATGAAGTAGCCTTTAAAGAGATTCGAGTCTTGTTTTCTCAGCCCATTTAATTCAATGCATGTCATTACATTGAATTGAATTCAGAAGGTCCCAAAATTAATCCAGAACCTGATAGCTCAAAGTACCAAAAATGTATATTCAAAAACTCACCATTTTTTCATTTAATGCATTAAATTTCAAAGTTGAAACCTAAACATGTTGCTGTTAAATGGACCAACCCCCTTTCTTTTCACCTGGATGAGGAAAAACGAGAGAACAGAGTTCACCTCTGTTCTTTCCGGTCAACCGCGATACTCCATCCCAGCACCTTACAACCTCCAACCTCTTCGCCCTGACACCACCGCCGAAAGCTCAACACTTCGGCGACCTCTCGTCACTCGCCTCCAGCCGATTCGCCTGATCACGGCTTATGCTGACCCTGTTGTCCTCAGGCGGGGCCAGCAACCTCATCCCTTTGCTTGTACCTCTCCTGGCTCTCCAATCAGCAATGGCTACACCGAACTCCGTCTTTCTCTGCCCCATTGAAGCTAAACCCCCTCCAGCCTCACAAATCAGCCTAGCTATGTTTTGCCTGATCCAGGTTTCCCTTTCTTCAGCTCGTCTAAATGAACCAGTCAGCCTGAAGTCAGCATAACCCAGAGAGGCCTACGCCCATTCCTTATAGCACTTGTAAAGTTCCTCCCTATCTCCATTTGCTCTAAATAGTTTTACTTTTATGCTTAATATTTATTTGATCCGTAAATGAGAGTTTGCTTGTCTGTGTTAACATAAATCTTAATTGTCGCTAATTTTGAAACTCCGTTGTCACTTTCCTTTCTTTGAAAAGTCTGTGAAAGATTTATCTCATATTGTGGTATGCGCACGAATGTATAATCTTTATGAGCTTTTGCGATTACCTAGGTAGAATATTTAGGAATAATGCCCGCAAAAGTTTGAACTCGCCGCTTAATTTAATTTAATCACAAATTTTCTTTTAAAATATAAATTCAGAATTTTGGAATACATCAGTTTGGTATCAGATCGACGTTTGTTTCACTCCTATCATGAATCTGTCGATCCTTTAATCTAAAAGAGCATAAAATTCTTTATTAAAAGAACTTTGTTTGAGTGTTTAAGTTAAGAAATTCAGAAACTCTTAAGTCTCTTAAAAAAAGAAATTTTTTTAAGTCCTTTAAAAAAGAGCATTGTTAAGTGCACTACAGTTTTCGCTATGTGCACTTTTTTGTTAAGAGCACCGCACTATGATAAGTGCACACATAATTGTTATGTGCACCGCTTTTTTGTTAATAGCACCGCAATTTTGAGAAAGGTGAGGCGGTTTAGGGAATGGAAAGGAAATGCAGGGAATGAGGGCATCAAATATGAGAATCGGATGGGCGGGACAAATAGTGGCTTTTTTTGTTTCTCTAGGAATTGCAAGTTCAATTGCTAAGTCGAGCAGGTATTAAAGATGTCAAGAGTAATTTTCAAAAATTGAATTGTTCCATTACACATAGCACGTCTAATTACATAGTAACCAACATACATACAGGTGATAGTTGTTTGTCCTCATTCTACTTCTCTTGTTATGAATTAAAAAGAAACTAAAAGTGTAATTTGCAAATGATGCCAGAGGTTACTATAAACAAGACAAAACAACAGAAAAAATGAAGCAATTTCCAACAATGACCTGCTCACAATTTCACGCATCAAAAAGAAACTGCAACTCCCACAATGAATCACATTCGACCTCCTACTGCTGCCAGACCTCAAATCTGAGCAGTCTTCTTTGCTGGAATCAAACTTCCAAAGTCTCTATAGCGACATCCCATTTCTTCCATCTCCTCCTCATCTTCTTCCTCTTCCAGATCATCTTCACTCACTCGCAGCAGCTCTCTGCATCCCAATCTCAAACCCTCCTTCGCCTCCAGCAAATCCTCGAATACACTCCTCTCCTTATGGACTCGACATGCCTCCTTTTGCAACCTGCCCTACTCCTCATCCCTCTCCCTCTCATGTTCCTCCGCAGGACAAATCATCCGGCTTTCCATCCTCGGCGACGGCACCGGGGCTGGCGTCGTCAGGGCTGGGGTCAGGGCTGGAGTCGGGGTTGGCGTCGTCGGGGCTGCCGTCGGGGCTGTCGGGGAGGGTTGAAGCGGAAAACGGTGGACGGCCAGGCGGAAGCGTCGGGCCAGGTGGAAGTATCGCGAAATGGGGCTAGGGTTGAGAGAAGGAAGTGCAGTGCCCAAACATGCTTGCCCTTAGTTATAAATTTAGGAAGGAGTTTGGATTATTAATTAAGTGACTTTGTAGTGCACATAGCGAAAATTGTGGTGCACTTAACAATGCTCTTAAAAAAAGGTTTTAAATTTTTTTAGTATTTTAAAATAAGGCCTTAAATAAAATTTGCCATAATTTTTTTTAATGGATAATACTGACGAGCCTCTTAAAAGCTAATGAGAAACGATGAGATTCTCTCCGCTAATATTAAACATGAAGTAAATGGTACGTGGATTCCGGTAAAAAAACTCGATGCGAGAATACACAAGCCTTATGTTTTTCCTAATGACCTCCCAACTCTGTATCAACAAGTGGAAACCAGGTTTAGATCTACTAATAGTCTTCTTTCTAGTCTCGTCATTTCTCCCACAAGCACCTTGACCCCACTTATCTCCATTGTAGCACTCCCTTCAGTTGAGGAGTCTCTTCCTGAGCCCCAGCTCCAGGAAGAGGAGCTTCTTCCTCCCATCTCTTCAACCCGACTAAAATGGTGCTTTGACCAGCTCGCATTGAATCACTACCTATAGTATCCGAGTTTATTCCAGAGGTCCTGCTTCGGGAAGAACTTACTAATAATGTGTCACTCGCCTTGGTTTACACTGTTTCATTCTCAATTCTCCCCGAGGAGTTGGCTAGCGATGAGGCCCTCATCATAGAAGATGTAGACTCAATCTCCACATTTTCTGACTCCCTTAATCTACTACAATCGCATACATTTGACTGATTTGAGCTCGCAGGTATTGAGCGTGATGGTCACTCACCCTTGACATTAGAGACTTCACGCTTTATAGACCTTGTATTTGGCGATTGCATGTTTAGTTCTTTTAACTAACTGATGAGTATGGAGAGCACGATGAGTTCCGTTGTAAATTTATTAGTCTAATCATGCCTAGCCGTATTAGGAGGATTAAGATGATCCCTAAAATCTTTTACTCCTTGTTGAGACATGCATTTTAAGGGATTTTTATGATAAATTTTAAATGGGAGAATTGTGATCAAATTTAAATTTTTTTGCGCTTGTCAGACTCTAACGGGTGATATTTTTGATATAATTAATCTAGGCTTAATTGACACTTAAGTGTCTAGCAGATGAGTGTATGATGTGATATGATTTATTGATTCCACGGGTTGATCATGCTTTCTCCATACCTTGCTTCTTACCTTGCTTTTACAATCAACTGTCTCTTCCACTTTGTAATTCTCTCCCATTTAATGCTTTGATTTTTATTGATCAATTAAATGTTCCACATAAAATTATAACTAACAATTTGCGAGCAACTTCGGAAATCTATAATTCCATAGTTGATTTTCTCACCGGGAATCATATTTTTTCGAGGAGATGAGTTGTCTGCCTATTTTAGGAGCGAGTATTTACCGACGGATCTTGGGTATTCATCAGCAGGGTCAGATCGACATTTGACCTCTCTACTTGCAGGTCATATCACAGTCTCGTCAGAGTCGAGTTCTTTCAACACAGGGAGAATTGATGAAACCTGGGTCGGATCATATTTTTTCTTTTATTTCTCGCATTTTATTAGTGTCATGATTTTTATTCTTTTATTTTCACGCGCGTTTTGTACACGTCGCACGCAGCCATGTGTTGTCGCGTATGTCACTCGCGCATGTTGTTCGGCTTATTGACATGATCGACCAATAAGACCTTGAATGGAAAGATCCGCCAAATTAGGACTAGGGTTAAATTAGGCAAGCAAATAAATTAAAGATATATATATATAATCTGAAATTAATTTTACTTTATATTTTATTTCAAACTATTTAATATGAAGTAGCCTTTAAAGAGATTTGACTCTTGTTTTCTCAGCCCATTTAATTCAATGAATGTGAGCGCATTGAATTGAATTATGAATGTCCCAAATTAATCCTGATAGTTCAAAGTACCGAAAACGTATATTCAAAAATTCACCGTTTCTTTCATTTAATGCATTGAATTTCAAAGTTGAAACCTAAACCTGCTACTGTTAGATGGACCGACCCCTTTCTTTTCACCCAGATGGAGAAAACGAAGAACAGAGCTCACCTCTGTTCTTTCGTAACTCCTGTCCAACGCGATACTCCATCTGGCACCCTACAACCTCCTCCAGGCTCGCAAATCCGTCCAGCTCTGTTTTACTCAAGCCAAGTTTCCCTTTCCTCAGCTCATCCTAATGAAACAATCAGCCTGAAGATCACTGTTCCTTCCCACAGAACCCAGAGAGCCCTACGCCCATTCCTTCATAACATTTGTAAGGCTCCTCCCTATCTACATTAGCTCTAAATCATGTAATCTTTATGTGATCCATGAAATCAAAGTTTGCTTGTCTAAGTTAACATAAATCTTAATTGTCGTTAATTTTGAAACTACATTGTCCGCACATCCACCTAAACATTCTCATCTCTACAACTCTCATTTTTTGCTCATTTACA
Source organism: Platanthera guangdongensis (assembly GCA_039583875.1). Taxonomy (NCBI): domain Eukaryota; kingdom Viridiplantae; phylum Streptophyta; class Magnoliopsida; order Asparagales; family Orchidaceae; genus Platanthera; species Platanthera guangdongensis. The sequence goes on from CM077148.1 coordinate 137,309,014, forward strand.
TAATTCACTGTCCAACACTCAAAACCATAGAGCATCGCTGGTCTAATTGCAATACGGTAAAACTTGCCCTTAAGTTTTAATGGTACTTTACGATCACATAAGATCCCTGACGCGTCTCTCCACTTCAACCAACCCGCTTGGATTTTCTGTGTCACATCTTTATCAATACATCCGTCTTTTTGAACTATCGATCCAAGATATTTAAAACACTCACTACGGGAAATATCTTGATCACCTAACTTAATAATGAAGTCATCCGTCCTTCTTGCACTGCTAAATTTAAGCTTCATATACTCCGTCTTTGCCCTGCTCAACCTAAAACCCTTATTTTTTAAACTGTCTCCCCAAGATTCAAGTTTTGTGTTTACACGGTTACACCTTCACGCGTCTCATCGACCAAAACGATATCATACGCAAATAATAAACAACAAGGTATTGCTTGTTGGATATGTCTAGCGAGCTCATCTAAGATAAGGGTAAAGAGATATGGGCTTAAAGTTGAACCTTGATGTAAGCCAACAGTGATAGAGAATTAATGTGGTAATCCTCCAGATGTCTTCACCCTTGTCACTAAATTTGTATACATATTTTTGATTATGTCAATGTATGATACATTTACACCTTTCTTTTCTAAGACTCTCCATAAGTTCTCTCTTGAAACTCTATCATTAGCCTTCTCTAGATCGATGAACAACATATGCAAATCTTATTTTCTTTCTCGGTGGTTGTCAATGAGTCTCCTCAAGAGATGTATAGCTTCAATGATCGACCGCCTTGGCATGAATCATTGAATCCAAATTGATTTTTCGAGATGTTAGTCTCTCGTCTTATTCTTCCTTCTATTACTCATTCTCATAGTTTCATGGTAAGACTCATCGACTTAATTTCTCAGTAATTAACATAATTTTATATATCTTATTTGTTCTTATACAAATGTATCAAGATACTTTCTCTTCGTTGTTCTGACATACTGTTTGACTTCAGTATCTTATTGAAAAAACATGTAAGCCGCAAAATTACTTCATTCCCTAGACATTTCCATACTTCTATGGGTATATCGTCTGGCTCAATCGTTTTTTTCATTTTTCAACTTCTTTAGAGCAACATTTACCATTGATGCTTAATTTTACGATAAAACGTTATGTTCAATACTCCTCTGATTTACTTAATTCTTACAAGTTCAATACATTGTCTTTTGTTTCATTATACAGTTGATAAAAGTATTTTTTTCATCGTTCTTTAATATTTACGTCATCCGTCGAAGTTGTATCTGTTTCATCCTTTATGCATTTTACATGGTTTAAATTTTTTGACTTCAATTCTCTAGCTCGAACAATTTTATTTATGTCACGCTCTCCATCTTTGATATCCAATCGCTTATAAAATTCTTCATAAGCTTTACATCTTGTTTTACTTACTGCATATTTAGTTTCTTTTTTGGTGACTTTACACCTGGCTATGTTTTCATCATTACTACAAGCGTAGAATGATTTATAGCAGACACTCTTTGCCCTCATTTTGTCTTGCACTTTCTCTTTCCACCGCCAAGATTCTTTATTTTAGGGCGCACGGCCTTTTGATACTTCAAGTATGTTTTTTTCACTTATTCTTAAATATGAAGATATAACTTCTCATGAGACATTAGAATTATAGAGAAACAATGAACCTTGTCTATACTTCTTTGTTATCAAATACAATATATAAATACATATATAGGAGGGAGAAAGAGAGACGAGTCTCCTATACAAGGTGTGGGACTAATGTACAAAAAGAAACAATAAAAGACTAAATGGGCCACAAACATGTGCCTTTACATGGACTTTTCTAACACTACCCCGCAAGCTGGAGCGTACAAGTCGTAGGCACCCAGCTTGGATAGGAACTGGAAAAATAGGGTACTCGATAGGGCTTTCGTGAGAAAATCAACAACTTGTTCAGTGCCCGGAACATGCTTCAATTCTTGCTTCTTCATTTGAACTTTCTCCTTAACAAAGTAACAGTCAACTTCAATGTGTTTCGTTCTTTCGTGGAAGACTGGATTTTTCGCTATGTGTATAGCAGCCTGACTGTCATATAGTAAGGTAGCCGGAGAAGGGAGTTTTACTCCTAGATCATCGAGAAAACTTTCAAACCACGTAAGCTCAGAGACAACTGGCGTCATCGACCGGTATTCATCTTCAGCTGAAGATCTAGCAACCACGGCTTGTTTCTTACTACGCCAGGTCACAAGGTGACCTCCAAAGTAGGTACAGAATCTATTGGTGGACCGTCGATCATCCAGGGAACCAGTATAATCTGCATCTGAATATGCCACCAATGTGGGAGTAGAAGAAGAGGTTTTGTATACCAGCCCTTGATCAGAGGCTGTTTTAGGTATCTCAGGATACGCTCGACAGCCTATAGATGAGACATCTGAGGAGTATGCATAAACTGGCTGACCACCCCAATAGCAAAGGATATCCGGTCTCATGACCGTTAGATAAATAAATTTTCGAACGAGTTGACGATAGTATTCTGGATTTGGAAGAAGCAGATCTGCATCAGAAGCATGTGCGCACAACTTGTGATTGACATTCATCGGGGTGTTAATCGATTTGCACCCAGAATAGTCAGCATCATAAAGAAGGTCGAGACAGTATTTCCATTGGGAGAGGACAAGTTCATCAGGACGTCTTGTGATCTCAAGACCAAGGAAGTGTCGAGGGTTCCCCGAATCTTTTGTTTGAAAAAGCGAACTAAGATGTTTGACCGTTTGTATTCCCTTTGAATCGTCTCCTATAATTAGAATGTCATCGACATATACCAAAAGAAGAACCGCTCTTGTAGTTCGATGTCGAGTGAATAGAGAGAAGTATGTCGAGCTCCGAGTAAAGACAACCTCCTGAACATCCTTACTAAACTTATCAAACCATATCCGAGGGGATTGTTTGAGATCATAAATAGACTTCTTAAGGTGACAAATTTGGGACTACCCCGTGGTCTCAAACCTGGGAGGTTGTTGCATGTAAACCGTTTCTTGTAGGTCACCATTTAGAAGAAACACATTCTTGATATCCAGCCGATGTAAGGGCCAGTGGTGATGCACATCCACAGAGAGGACACGAACTGTGTTGAGTTTGGCTACTGGAGAGAACGTTTCATCATAATCTAGACCTTGTTGTTGAGTAAAGTCGCGGGCCACCAGTCGGGCTTTAAGATGGTCAATTATACCATTAGGAGCATACTTGATGACAAAGACACATTTACACCCAACAGTCGTGTGGCCTGGAGAAAGGTGACCAGATCCCATGTGTGGTTAGCCTAGAGGGCTATCATTTCTTCGTCAATGGTTGTCCGCCAGCCAAGATGTTAGAGAGTCTCCTGCACAGAGTTAGTAACAGAAATAGAGGATAAAGAAGTTGAAAAGGTTTGAAGCGGCAAGGACAGAAGATGTAACGATACATAGTTCGTCGTGGGATGAGTGGTAGAGGCTGGTGTCGGATCAGCAGATCGCAGAGTGTGAGAGGTCGAAGACGACTGCATCGGGGCGGCGGAGCGAGGAGGGCAACAAGTATAAACACGAATAAGAGGGGGCTTGTGGAGAACAGGAGCCGGGTCAGGGAGGAGCCGTGGTGGAGGAGAGGTAACTGTGATGACAGGTCTTGGGACGGATTGTGGTGGAATATGTGGGTTTGGGAGCAGAAGAACGGTTGATAATCCCGGAAGGTAACATCCGCAGAAACCGTCACCTTGCGGGTAGTAGGAGAATAGCAGACATACCCTTTCTGAGTACGAGAATAACCAACAAACATGTATTTGGCTTCCCGAGGATCCAACTTGTCCGTAGACAGACCAAGTTGGTGAACATAGCAGGTACAACCGAAGATGCGAGTGGTGAGAGATAATGGCGGAGTAGAGGGGAAGAGGATACTAAACGGAGTTGCATTTTGAAGGACGGAGGAAGGGAGACGGTTAATGAGATAGCATGTCGTCGACAGCGCAAAGTTCCAGTAAGCCTTGAGGACCTGCATGTTAACCATGAGGGAACGAGCAACGTTGAGAAGATGTCGATTTTTATGTTCAGCAACGCCGTTTTGTTGGGGGGTATAGGCACACGACGTCCGGTGAATAATTCCAAAGTCAGAGCATAGAGTAGCAAATTCATGGCTTGTGTACTCGCGAGCATTATCCGTCCGGAGAATTTTTATTGGTGTGGAAAATTGTGGGGGAGTTTTAAGAACGAAGGCCCGAAACACACGGGGAAGCTCGGAGCGATCACGAAGTAAGTATAGTCATGTCATTCGAAAATAATCATCAATAAAGGTGATAAAATAACGATAATCAGATACACTGGTAATTTTGTACGGGCCTCAAACATCAGAATGTACTGAAATAAAAGAAGCAGAGCTTTGAGTACAGTGAGAAGGAAAAGAAGAACGGTGTTGTTTGCCCAAAATACATGAATCACACTTAAAAACAGGTAGAAAGATCTCTGGAAAAGCCTTCTGGAGCACGGGAAGAGTAGCATGCCCAAGACATCGATGCCAATCAACGGAGGTGATGGATGAGAGGATGGTAGGAGGGACATCAAGAAGGTAGAGCCCATTTTGCAGTCGTCCTTTACCAATGATATTATGCGTCTGTCAATCCTGCATCAGAAAAGAATAAGATGTGAATGTGACAAAGCAATCCAAATCGGCAGTAAGGCGACTGACAGAAAGTAAATTAAACGAGGAGCCCGAGACATGAAGAGTCGAGCGGAGTGAGAGAAGAATTGAGGAGGATATCAGGGGAGCGGAGATAGAAATGGTATCGCCATTGGCCACAGTGATACACTTAGAATGCAGAGAATCCAAGTAGTGATGTGGCTTTAGCGAGGTGATATGGTGAATAGCACCTGAATCCACTATCCATCGTGGACTAGTAGAGAGACAAGCGATACCTTTATTGGAGATGGAGGCAGCGGAGGCAACAGAGGCAGACGGGCGGCTGAGCATGCCGTGAAATTGTTGGAGCTGAAGGCGGACTTCTTCAAGGTCAGCACGAGTGGCAAAGGTGTTGTCGACAGCAACACACATCCGGACGAGGAGGAAGACCATTTTTGCGGTAACAGGTCGCCTCGAGGTGTTCGCCCTTACCGCAGAAGGAACACTTCGGACGTGGTCGGCCACCTCGACCCCTTCCTCGAAAGCCTGAACCCCCTCCACGAAAAGGACGAGGGAGAGGTAGTAAGGGCGCAGAAGTTTGCTGAAGGAGGGTCGGCGAGGGGGGTCTAGTAGTATTAGGAGGTGGTGATACTTTGAGCAGCATGGAGCACACATCGGAGCGTGAGGGGATAGCAGTTAACGAGAGGATCTGAGCCCAAACACTGAAGATGAGGCGAGACACGAGCCATCATCATGGCAATACAGACGGCTTCCTTCAAAGCACGTTGGGCAGCTAGATCCATAGTAGGGGGTTGATGGCGGATCCAAGCCTGAGCCAGCGTCTTAGCCCGAGTAACAAAGGAGGTCAAGTCAGCAGCACCACCAGTGTCAAGAGTCTGAAGATCTGTGATGATGTCATATAGGTGTTGAAAACTGTCCTTGTCGGAGTATAGGGAATGGAGTTCTTCCCACATCGCCTTGGTCGTCTCGTGATACATGGTCATGCGGTAAGATTCATCAGCAAAAGAGTTGAGGAGCCACATTTTAACCCGTCCATCATGACGAAGCCAGTCATTGGTGGGTGGAGGAGGATCCGTAATGAGATGCTGCAGAAGGCCCTTAGACTTAAGAACCCATCTGACAGAATGCACTCATTCAATGAAATTCTTCCCAATGAGGGAAAGAGTGGTGATTCTCAACTCATCACGCATCTCCGGAGCAGGGAGCAATCGAGCTGGAGGAGGAGGAGTGGATTGCTCTGAAGAATCAATTAAGGACACCATAAAGTCACAGCGGCTAGACCGACAAGACAGCAGCTAGGTGGCGACTAGAGAAGGGGCAAGGTCACAGCAGCAAAGCAAGAGAACCGAACAGACACAAGTCGCACAATGCGCCCAGACCGCGCGTCTAGAGAATTCGGCAAGGTTGCGCGTCACGAGGAGCAATGACTAGAGTAGTCGGCAAGACCGTGGCGACTAGCAGAGATCGCGGCGGCAAGGCGAGCACGCGCTGAGAAGACGAGGAGAGTTTGTGCAGCTAGAGAGATGAGCACTAGCAGGAAGCAGGGAAGATCTCAGCGCACAGCGGCTGCGGAGAAGCCGCTGAGACTAGAGCAGAGGCAAAAGCAGGTCGCGTGACAGAAGAAGTGGCTAGACCCGACAAAGAGACAGGACGCAGCGAGAGCAGGAGGAACTCTGGGACAAACCGCGCGGCTAACCAGTCATAGGTCAAGGGACGACCTCGCGGTAAAGGGACAGACCGCGCGATAAGAAAATGGCAGCTAGACAAGAAGAGGAGGCCGCGCAAAAGAAGGTCGCGGTTTAAGCTGGTAGAGATCGCAGTGGCAAAAAATTCGCAGCGGAGAGGCCGGCAACAAGAAGGTCGCCGCAACTAGAAGAGACACCGGCAACATAATAGCAGCGGCTACAGCAGAGGAGAGACGCAGCTAGGAGTGAAAGACCGCGCGAGAAGGGTGGGGGTCCCACGGGAGAGAGGAAAGCTATAAAAGCGGAGCGGAAGAGAGGGGGGTGGTTCCACGAGAGAGAGGAGAGGAGAAGCCGGGTAGAGACAAGAAAAACCGCAAAATGAGGCAGTTAGACAGAAGAGGCGGATAGCACGGTTGTAACCGCAGAAGCTGGGCGGTTAGAAAAAGACATGTCCGCCCGAAACCGTAGGTAGGACCGGGTCCTCTGATACCATGTAGAGAAACACTAAACCTTGTCTATACTTATTTGTTATCAAATACAATTTATGACTGCATATATATAGGAGGGAGAAAGAGAGACGAGTCCCCTATACAAGGTGTGAGACTAATGTATAAAGAGAAACAATAAAAGACTGGGTCACAAACATGGGTCTTTATATGGAGTTTTCTAACAAGGATCAACATAGGGATCATCAACTAGTTGTTCAATAACTGTTATCTTGAAAGCAACCTTTTTTTCATCTTCAAGTTCCACCACCAAATTTTTAACAATATTTTTATTCTTGTCTTAAATTTATTATATTTAATTTGTATGTTTAACACCACTAACCTATCTTGTATTGCCAAACTTTTTTTAGTATGACTTTGTAATCCTTACAAATCATTTTATTCATTTTGCGAGTCATAAAATAATTATTTTGTGACTTATTTAGTCCGCTTTTAAACATAATTAAATGTTTTTCCCTCTTTACGAAAAATATATTTGTCACAATTAGCTCATATGACACGGCAAAGTCTAAAATGATTAGTCTTTTTTCATTTCTTTTTTCATATCCAAATTCTCCATGAACGGTTGTATTAATATTATAATTATGAGTAAAAAAATTAATACAACAAAATTATTAGATGACGGCAAAAGAATATTATTTATGGACTTCTTTAAAATAAAATATTAAATTTGAGGGGAGATATGATAATATAAAATGTATACGCCTATTTTAAATTTAAGACAAAGTTCAAAAACTAATTTAGATGTTTTGCTTAAATATAACTATTTAAGATAACTTTTCTTTTAGGTGACAATATATTATTAAGCTTATAAGCTAAAGTTAGAGTAAATTTTATACGAGCATCTTCGCACGGGCTACGCCCGTGCTCAATGCACTCGGGCGGCCTTCGAACGCATCCAGGCGGCCTTCGCCTGCCACCGCACGGGCTTCGTCCGTGTTTGATGCTCCGGGAGGCCTTCGGCCGCATAGAAGCGGGCTTCCACGCAATCCACCAGCTTGATGTCACACCTGCCACTCGCGACCCCTTGGAGCCATATAGTTGTTTGATTTTGCATACGTGCTTCCACAATTCCCAACTTGAAACCCACCATTATACCTTCTCCATTGATATCCAATCTTTCCACCAATTCAACCCATACCACTATTGTGGGACTCGTGGGTTTTGAACCTGATTCCTCCACAATAAGGTAGCAGCCCGCACACCCCAACCAGCTCTCTGCGCTCATATTTCATGTGGTAGGTTGTTGAGGTTAGGTCTCAAACCCCTTACCTCCTTGATGAGAAGTCCTTCCTTTGATTCTCATCACCAACTGAGATGCAAATGGTTCAAAACCCGGCCTCAACAACCTACCGTGTGAAATATAAGCGTGGAGAGTTGGTTGGGTGTGCGGGTTGCATCCCTATTGTGGAGGAATCGGGTTCAAAACCCAAGAGGCCCATGACAACCTCCTCCAAAACCAAATCTATAACCTCAATGTTTATTCCAGAAATAGTAACTTGACCTCCAACATCAAGAACTCTGTTTTGTTACAAACTATCATATTCTGTTACACACAAATGTCCATATAAAAGAACTATGCATGCTCCTTGAGGCCAAAGATGAAGACTTTGACATCACTGAATTTGAAGCACGGAGTGCAATGATATTCAAGCTTGACACCACCTGATCAATCTTAGAGTTAGGTCAAATTTCAAAGGAGTATTGATACATGCATGCAAGCCATCTCAACAAGGGAAGCGCATGAATGGATAACTCATGAGATGTCAATTAAAACTCTAGCACATACCTGGCTCAAGGACATAGGATCATCTTTACTTTCTATTAACTATTTTCATTTCTCATTGAAATTCACCTCCATATATAGAGGACTCGTATGAGTTGTATAGACACATTTTTTATGCTAAGGCTCCGTTTGGGGGGACTTATTTTCACCGGCCAAGCGGTTACGACCGCATGAACCGGACCTTAAAAGGTCCATGAAAATAAGTCCCCCCAAACGGAGTCTAAATCTACCCTATGGAAATAGAATCAAGCACTTGTGCTAAGCCTCTTCACTTGATATCACACTCTCCTCCACATTGATTCTCTCCTCTATCAAGTACTCAAACAGACATCATATATGTTATATGTAATCTAAAAATCATATTGAGTACATTTAAAAGTAAATTCATCCTAATAAATTAAAAACATGAGTTCCAATTCATCTTCACAGGACAACGTCCTTACCAATTCCCTTCAGTCATCTATACTGCTATACAAATTCCTATCAGGCCATTGTTATATCAAGCACTTCCACCATGATCACTTATCATGGCAAATTATGTTGCATCCCCTTATTATGCCACATCTAATAAATACAAATAACATTTCTAAACTGAATCAACAAAAATATGGGACAAACTAACAAAAGCCACAAACAAATGTGATCCTAATATCACTTGATTAGAAAAGATGGTGCAGCAAATACCCAAAAAGGGTTATCTACATAAATCCAATGCAGTACCATGTCTACTCACAATATGATGTGTTCCTGGGAGAGAAATCCGGCAAGGGGGGCAGCCGACAGCTAGAAGGGAGAGAAGAGAGGAAGGAGAATTTAGAAGAAGGTAGGGAGCAACCCTAATTTCATTCATCCAAAAGATAATCCTAATACAAGCATATAACCCCTTTTATAGCAGTGGAGCACGAATAACAGGATATGGTCTACAAATAGTAAAACTCAAAACAACAATGAAATAGAGATAATCAAGTGGATCGATCCTCAGCGGTCTCTTCCACGATAGGAGGGCTAGTGCCCATCACCTTCCTAGGCATGTAGACTCGTCATAGCGTCTCTTCGACATGCACGTCTGTAACAATGTCGTCGTTTGAAAAATGTGACATGTCCTCAAGGCAGTAGCCAGTCAACTAGTGGCAGAAGTCGTCCTAGGGCAGCCACGTAGCGTCCAATTCCGGTCGATTGGCCCACGCGAAAAGAACCTCCACATCAGCGGGGTCCCCCTGGAGGCGGCATCGGCAATCAAGTATCTTGGTTGGGTAGTACGGCGCCTCGTCGGAAAGATCGAGATCGGACGAAATGTGATTTGGGGTGGCATGCTCACCCACCACACGGCGCAAATGAGAAACATGGAAAAGGTGAATGTATGCAACTCCCGCTAGGAAGGTGGAGGCGGTAGGTGACTGCGCCAATACCCGCAAGGATCCCAAATGGACTGAAGAATAGGGGAGCGTGCTTCGGCCAGGGTCGGGAGGCCACTGACAGCTAGTGGTACGGGTGCAGTTTGACCAATACCTCCTCCCCCACCTGAAAGGAAAGGTCATGCCTCTTCCGATTCGCAAAGGACGTCATCTTCGGTTGAGCCTGTCACGGGTGGTGTTTCAGATGGTCGTGGATAGTATCACTGTCACGAAGGGCAGTGGCCAGACTCTCCACCTGACATTCCCCAAGACAATGGATGGTGGAGGGCGGCTGTAAACAGCCTCGAACGGTGTGGTGTCGACCGCATGGTGGTATGTGATGTTGTAGTACTCGGCCCAGCTGAGCCTCATGGTCCACCCCCGAGGCTGCTCCCCAACGAAGCAATAATGATACGTTTCCAAGCACCGGTTGAGGACCTCAAATTGGTCATCTATCTGTGGGTAGTAAGTGTGCTCATGCGGAGACGTGTCCCTTGCAGCCGAAAAAGTCTCGCCCAGAAAGTGCTCAGGAAGAGTGGATCCCGGTCGCTCACAATCAACCGAGGAAATCCATGGAGGTGCACGACCCAGTTGATGACGCTCTCCGCGACGGTGGCGGTGGTGTAAGGATGGCGGAGAGGAATGAAATGAGTGTACTCGGACAAAAGGTCCACCAAGACTAAAATGTCGTCGAACCTCTGTGAGCGTGATAGCCGGGTAAAGAAATTCATGGACACATCGTCCCATATGAGGTCTAAAATCGGAAGGGGTTGAAGGTGGCCTCCCAAAAATGTGATTTCATACTTGTCCTTCTAGCAAATGAGACAGGCGACCACAAAATCTTTGACCTGTTAGAACGTATGTGGCCGAAAAAGAGAGGCCGCCAAGCGGCGGTATGTGCGGAAGGCACACGCATGCCCCCGGAGGGCGATGTGTGAAACTCGTTGAGGAGGTGGGGGATGCTCAGCGAGGACGGCGCGAGGACAAGGCAATCCTTGAAGAAAAGGCAGCCACCCAGTAGATAATACAGTGGTTGAGATGTGGCGTGAGCGATGAGGGCCGTCCAAATCCCATTCAAATGGGGATTTGCCTCCACTTCGTGTTGGATGCTCGACGCTTCCTCTCAAACCGATCGAGAAATCAAAGCTAACTCCAGGGACTGGCTCTGACGAGAAAGGGCATCGGCCGCCCGGTTCGCCCGCCCCGGGCAAAACTCAATTGTGAAATCGTATCCCAAAAGCTTGGCGACCCACATTTGTTGTGCTGGTGTGGCAAACTTCTGCTGCAAAAGATAGCAGAGACTGGTAATCGATACGGACCACAAACGATCGTCCCAAATGGTAGGGCCGCTAATGTTGTACAGTAAGAACAAGGCTTGTTTTTGTACGCGGAGCGGCTCTGGATGGTACTAGAAAAGGCTAGCCTAAACTAAGCCACCGGCCGACCGACCTGCATAAGAACGGGTCTCACCCTGGAACCAAACGTGTCGCAATCCACGAGGAAGGATAGTCGAAAGTCAAGCATGGCGAACACCGGCTCGTGCCCCAAGGCTTGCTGGAGGGCGGAAAAAGCGGCAACGACAACGGCTGACCGCTAGAAGGAGCCCTCGCCGATCTTCTTCAGCAGTTGTGTCAGAGGACGCGGCGTGTCAGCGCCTTGTAACCCTGGATTAAGCAACGGTAGTACCCAGTCAAGCCAAGAAATCCCTGAACATCTTGTAGCGAAGTAATTGGGGGCCAATGTATGACCGCCACAATCTTCTCCTTGTCCGTAGCTACTCCTCGAGCCAAGATGGTGTGGGCTGAGGTAGCTCACCACTGCTGCTCCAAAGGAACACTTCTTCGGATTGAGTTTGAGGTGATGGCGTCGAATGGTGGTCAAGGTGAAGCGGACAGGCCGGAGGTGATCCTGCCATAAAGAGCTGTAGACCAAAATATCAACAAAAAAAACAAGGGCATATCTACGAAGTGCCGCCCTGAAGATGTCATTCATCGTCGCTTGGAAGGTGGCGGGCGAATTGGTTAGCCTAAAGGGCATGACCAAGAACTCTTAGTGGTTGTCGTGGGTACGGAAGGCGGTGAAGGCGATGTCTTGCGGACGCACCCAGATCAGATGATAGCCCACTTTGAGCTCCAACTTTGTGAAGAAGACAGCCCCGTGAACTAGTTCAGAAGCTCCTGTATCACAAAAATCAGGTACTTGCCTAGTACCGTAGCCTTTTTGAGCTCGTGATAGTCCACGAAAAGCGCCAGCTGCCATATTTTTTTCGGACCAGAAGGATCCGACTGGAGAACGAGCTTGCACTAGGACGAATGAGACCTCCCATCAGTATCTCCCGGATCAAACACTTGATCTCGTCCTTCCGTACATGGACATAATGGAAAGGCCGCACCGACATTGCCGCAATACCTGACTAGAGGGGAATGGCGTGATCAGTCAGTCAAGCCAAGGGCAGTCCGGCCGAGAGCTCAAAGACATCGACGGACTCGGAGAGCAGTGCTGGGAGGTCGGCCAGGTGAGAGGGAAGCACCGTAGCCGGGCCCGAACGCAGCCAAATCCAAGAGGAAAGGTCAACATCGGCGGCCACTGGATGTGAAAGGACACTGGGGAACGGAGGAGGGCGGAGTCACGAACAAGACGGCACGGTTGGCCCCGGTGGAGGAACTGCATGATCTTGGGGGGCCAATTGACCCACACGTCGCCCAACATATGAAGTCAAGCCACCCCCAAGATAGCGTCTATACCGCTGAGGCCGAGTACGTAGAAATCAGCGGTCACTAAGCAATCTCTTACAAGTAAAATCCTGGCTAAGCAACAACCCTGGGTCGGCTGGTGTCGCCCATCGACCAGGCAGACCGTAAAATATGGGGACGAACCCGAAGAAAGCTAAAACTGTTGCACTAACTGCGTTGAAAGGAAGTTGTGGCTCGCACCACTATCCACCGTGACAATAATTGGGCGATCACACAGCATGTCGAGAGCGTTATAGTCTGGGGGCCGAAAATCCCCCCCCCCCCCTCCATTGAAAAACAAGTCAACTCCAAGCGGTGGAAGGTACCTGTGGTGGTGTCCCCGGACTCGTCCTCTTCTGAAAGATCAAAGGACTCAAAATCCGCCAAGGTAATCTTCGGGTCGAAGTCGTCGATGATGGCGTGGAACTCCTTTACGGCGCACTTATATTCAAGGAGAAAGGTTGGCGGCACCGAAAAAAGATTCCCGTGCTACGAAGCTCAATGTAATCACTGATGGAGATCCACTGAGGGGATGGTGGGCGGCTAGGGCGGTTGCCTCATGTGGCGGCCATGGCGGAGGGATTGTGGCGGTTGGTCTCCATGGTGGTCGGGGAGGGGTTGGCCAGCCGCAGGAGCCGGTCGTCGAGAGGAGAGGTTGGCCTCCACCAAACGTGTCAGGTCAAGAGAGTCGGAGACCGTCCTAGGGTAGTGCAAGCAAAGTCGAGAGTGGATGTGTGGCAACAGGCCCTGCATGAAGAAACTCAAGTAATAATCAGGCGGGAGACCGGGGACGTGGGTGAATTGCCCAGTTGGCCCCGGTGGAGGAACTGCATGATCTTGGTGGCCCCAATTACCCACACGCCGCCCAACATATGAAGCCAAGCCACCCCCAAGATGGCGTCAATACCGTTGAGGCCGAGTACGTAGAAATCAACGGTCACTGAGCAATCTCGTACAAATAAAATCCGGGCAGAGCAACAACTCAGGGTCGTCTAGTATCGCCCATCGCCCAGGCAGACCGTAAAACATGTGGACGGAACCAAAGAAAGCTGAAACTGTTGCACTAACCGCGTTGAAAGGAAGTTGTGGCTCGCACCACTATCCACCATGACAATAATGGGGCAATCACACAGCATGTCGAGAGCGACATGGTCTGGGGACCGAAAATGCCCCCCCCCCCACCTAAAAACATGGCAACTCCAAGGGTGTAAGGTACCTGTGGTGCTGTACCCGGGCTCGCCCTCTTCTAAAAGCTCAAAGGACTCAAAATCTGCCAAAGTAATCTCCAAGTCGAAGTCGTCGATGATGGCGTGGAACTCCTTTAAGGCGCACTTATGGTTCAGAGAGCAAGGTTGGCGACACAGAAAATAGATTTCCTTGCTACAAAGCTCGTTGTAATCACTGTTGGAGATCCACTGAGGGGCTGGTGGGCGGCTAGGGTGGTTGCCCCATGTGGCGGCCATGGCGGAGGGACTGTGGCGGTTGGTCTCCATGGTGGCCGAGGAGGGGGTTGGACGACCGCAGGAGCCAGACGTCGAGAGGAGAGGTTGGCCTCCACCAAACATGTCAAGTCAAGAGCGTCGGAGACCGTCCTGGGTTGGTGCATGCAAACTCGAGAGTGGATGTGTGGCAGCAGGCCCTGAATGATGAAACTCAAGTAATAATCACCCAGGAAGTCAGGGACGTGGGTGACCAAGGAGACAAACTCATCAATATAGTCGTCAAGGTTGGTTGTCTAACGGAAGCCGTAAAGGCGCTCGATAGCGGAGGAGCCGACGTAGCGGGTGTCATACCGCTGAATCATCTCATGTTTGAGCTTGGGCCAGGAGAGGGATTGGTTAGATTGGCGGAGCCACCTGGCCTGATGGAGTGCAAAGCCGTCCAGACCAACCAGAACGGTGGACACCTTGTCCTGTCCCGACATGAAGTTGAGGTCTAAGTATTATTCCGCATTAGTGATCCAACCCATCGGGTCGGTGCCGACGAAGGCGGAATGTGAAGGGAGAGAGCACGTCGGCCCGGAGTCGGGTGGTATTATGACTCGAATGGAGTTCTCGTTGGTATGGAGCCGAGTAAGGAGCCCCCGACCACGGCAGAGCCGGAGCGAGAGGGGGTGGTCGGCGCCTGGAGGGAGTTGATCTTGGAATTGAGAGAAAGGAGCGAGACATGCATGGAGGCAATGAGCTGATCTTGGGCCTCGACGCGACGGCTAAGGGCGTCGGAGGCGGTATTCAGAGCGGGTTCACCGAAGGAATGAATGTTGGGAGCCTTAGGGCTGAATCGGCGAACGGTAGAAAGAGCAAAGCCGACGGAGATTTGCTGAACTGGAGGACGGCAAATCTGGCGGGCGGCATGAAAAGAGCGTTGGACGCACGCGATCGGAGGAAGAGCGCGCTGGACACGCGAAGCTCCCACGGTGATGATTCGGACGCTAGACAGGGCGATGATCGACACGTTGGACGCGCGAAGCTCGCGTAGCAAAGCAAGAAGACACCCAATCGGACAGAACCGGCGGATGCCTACGATCCCAGGAGACGGAAGAGAAATCCTGCGCGAAAACGAAAAACCGGCGGCTGAGTGGCAGACGGTGAGGCAGGTCGGAGCAAACTGATGTGTTCGCGGGAGAGGAATTTGGTAAGGTGGAGGGTCGACAGCTAGAAGGGAGAGAAGAGGGGAAGGGGTAATTTAAAAGAAGCTAGGGAGCAGCTCTAATTTCATTCATCCAAAAGTTAACCCTAATGCAAGCATACAACCCCCGTTATAGCAGCGAGATGCGAATAACAAATTATAGTCTGCAACCAGTAAAACTCAAAACAACAATGAAGTAGAGATAATCAAGTGGATCGCTCCTCGACGGTCTCTTCCACGATAGAAGGGCTACTTTCCGTCTCCTTCCTACGTGTGTAGACCCACCACGACGTCTCTTCGGTGTACACGTCCGTAACACAACAACAAAAATATTACTTAAGAGAATCTTGTCTCTATCTAATAATCTTTTTTAGGGATCCATACTTGTTTAAACTACACCTAGCAAAAAAACCTTAATGCATTGTAAATCACTTGTCATTGTAAAATTAAGATTTTTATTGGTATATATAATTACACACTCAGGTAGGAATCTGTTATGGGTCTAGTAATGTTGTCGGAGGTGGAGAAGATGACGGTGTTGAATGATACTGTGGAGCAGGAACCGCGACTGCTTCAGCGGGGTTGCTCGTTAGAGGAGAGAGCCACCAATATCTCGCATTCAAAAGATGGGAACTACAATTCTTCTTGCTTGATTCATACAACACCTCTCATGCCTTTATATAGGCTACAACATATAAAAGGACAAAACAATGATAATGATGCCGTATATTAGACCCGGAGCTCAAGGCCCCCCACAGAAAGATAACAACTAGACACTTAGATAATAGAGATAATAATAATACGCAGTTCATAACATCACTCTCTCTATCAAAAAAGAGTTTGCCCCCAAGCTCGAGAGAGATCACATGAAGGCGAGTGTCATCCTATGCCTTCCTGATCTGAGTCCTCGACGTCTAGGTAGAAAAGCTTTTTGCATGTGTCCACGAGTGTACTGCTCGCCGCAATTAAAACATAAACACTGAGCATGGCGGTCCGACATCTAGGTCCGAGATAAGAGACGGACCGGCGAGGTAGGAGGACCCTCGAGACGTCCCTGTGGAGTGTTGATGTCGATGGGCAAGTAGGACTCCCGGGCCAACAAAGGGCGGTTGTGCATAGTCTGGCCAGACTCATAGCAGTCACTAAGTCTGGTGGGTCCTCAAATTCGACATCCAGTTGTAGGCGAAGCTTGAAGTCTGGCTGTGAAGATGGAGACTTGCATTGTTGGGAGAAGCGTGACGTTTTCCAAGAGGAGTTGAAGTTGCTCCAAGTAATCATCCACTGTACCTGTTTGACGGAGTGTCGTAAGAGCACCAAGGGGGTTTCTACGGATGGGAGGGCCGAAATGTAAATTGCATTACCGCTTGAAGTCGTCCCATGTCAGGTTTGGTTGGTCGGTGAGGAGACGAGTGGCCCAAAGCATAGCGAAGTCGAGTAGGTGAAAAGAGGCGAGAGGAAGTCAATCAACGGCTGGAATTTGTTGGTGCCCGAAAAATTGCTCGCACCTGGTAAGTCAGGCCAATGGATCAGTTTTGTCGTCATAGGTGGGGAAATCCAACATGGCGTAGCGCGGCTACATAGCCACTTCCTGTCGAAGGAAGGTCGGCGACTCGTGGCGGATAAGCAGTGGGGGTTGCGGGGGCTGCGGGGGCTGCGGCAGGGGCGGAGGCGCCTGATTGGTGCTGGCATGATCCGTAAGTGGAATGGTGATCACCGGAAGTGCGGTGGTCAACTAATTAAGCTTGAGGGTGAGGAAGGCAATATCGTCCCGATGGCGTGCTTCAGTGTCCAGATGGCGTATTTTTGCGTCCCGAAAGCGGGTCTCGATGGAAGTCCTGAAATCTTGGAGAGCTACCAAGGAATCTGAAGTGTTGGTCATCGTGCGGGCGAAAGTAGCACGCAAGAGAGAGAGCGGGTGATGGGACTGTACAACCCGTATCCGGTGAGTGGGGTTGCCAGGAACCAGACCGGCCGGCCCCCTTTTTTTGAGACTCGGGCGAACACCATGGGGGGACGGGGCTCAGCAACATCCAGCTCGCCCAGGCGAGCCCGGCGCATGCCACTCGAGTTCGGCCAACCTCGCGAGCTCGGCGTTCGACGAACTGAGCTCAGCGTTCGTCGAACGGAGCTCGGCATTCGTCGTTCTCTCAACCTTTTTTTCGACCTCCAGATGGCTCGCCGAGTCCTGACAGCTTAGCGGCTCGCAGCTCGCGAGCAGGGCAGTCCGCGCCCATGCTCGCCGCCCTTGCCGAGTAGAGATTGTTGAGGGCTACTCGCCCATTGGTCTATGAGGTATTTTTACCATTTTGCCCCCGCTGGCCTGCCCATAGCCTTTCAAAACAGCGGAGTTACGCTGTTGGCAGGCCAACCTGGACTGCACATAGCCGTTCAGAACAGCGGAGGTTGGTTATTTGCAGGCCGATTTCAGAAATCTATAAATAGGACCCAAGGGGTACCTCAGAAAGCATGCTTCTTGTGCCCACTTGTTCCCTGATCTTCTAAGCGCTTTCTGAGGTTACCTTAGCTCGGTCTTTGGCTAAGGAGGGGAAGCGCTCTAAGATCTTTCGGGTGTGTGGTGGGTCCTCCACGCCGAGCCCTTGGGTCAGTTCTTCTTTGCTTCCTTTATTGTTTTACTTGCATGAGAGAAGTAGGTGTGCGATCACCCCTTCCCCAAGGGTGAACTCCACAAGAGACCGAGTTTTCGGTTTCAACATCGACTCAAATCCTCCGAGGCGGCTGATTGAGAGTTTCCGCGGGAGCCACGTCGCCGCCCAATTATGCCACAACAATAATGCTCGAAGTGTTGTGAAAAAGTGATGTTGCTGAACTTAGAGGAGCCGAGACTGTAGTATAATAAAATAAAATAAGCAGTCTTCAAAAAAGGGCCTTAATTAATAACCGATTGTCGAACCGGTTCTACAGAGGCGTGCGGAACGCGGCTGTTGTGGGGCTCGAAAATGGAATATGTTGACCCGGTTCTCCTGTACACAGGACTCAAAAAATTAATTAAAAAGTGATGTTGTGTGGGGGGATCAAGGAAGGGCTGTGGGGTGGAGCGGAATACAGCAAAGTCAGACAGCATGCTCGACGAAAAAGACGGGCGCAGCACAACCCAGGACGGCAGCAGCGGCCCTGGTGCAGAGTCGAAGGCGACTGGGGACGGCGGCGGTCCTAGAGCTGAATAGCGAGGAGATCGACGGAGGCAATGTTGGGACACTATTGTGGAAGACAACGTTGGTGTCAGAGGCTGCCTTCGGTGGCGCATGTGGAACGGCGTTGTTGTGGCTTGCGGTGTGCGCAGAGCCAAATAGGGCCGCTAGGGTGTTGTTCCCTGCCTTTATACCGCCGCTGGGTACCGCAACTGGATCGAGAATGGAGGGTCAGTGAAGAAGAAGAACAGTGGCTAACGGGCTCAGTGGGTATTGCTGAAGTTGATGGAAGAGGGGGAAAGGTCAAAATGAAGCCGAAGGTGGGTTTTGGCGTCGGATAGGCGACGACTAGTAGAAGAGTAGCTTCGTGGGGGAGAACGATTAGCTCTGATACCAGATGTTACGGGTCTAGTAATGTTGTCAGAGGTGGAGAAGATGGCGGTGGTGAAGGATACCGTGGAGCCGGAACCGCGGCTTCCTAAACGGGGTTGCTCCCTAACGGAGAGAGCCACCAAGATCTCGCATTCAAAAGATGGGAAATAGAATTCTTCTTGCTTGATTCATACAACACCTCCCATGCCACCTAATGATAATGAGACACCTAATAGTAGACCCGGAGCTCGAGACCCCCTATATAAAGATAATAACTAGACACTTAGGTAATAGAGATAATAATAATAATATGCGGTCCATAACAGAATCTTAGTAGCAAAAATTGATTAAACTAGAAAATTTCAACACATTTCCAATCAAAATGGAAAAAAATTATTCACCATATGTAGAGTTCAATATTGCTAACTGTTTAACTTATACCACAAGGAAATGCATAAAGTGACGCTTATGCTCAATTTAACCTCAGCACCAGTTTACTGTCCATCCTCTGAGAATTTTCAAACATATTGTTAATTATCAGTTTTTTACATCATGAAAACTCAAAGATAAGGATGGCATTTGTCCATCCCCAAATACCACAACCTAAAATCAAAAGTTGAGGGGAAAAACAGATGCAATGAAAATAGAATAGAGGAATTTTTACACAAAAGAATCCTATGTCATATAGCTGTCCATGCAAGTAAAAAATGATTACAAACTAGTAATAATCAGAATAACTTAATTAACTCCTGAAAAAAAGGTTGGTCATGCAAATAAAAAATGATTTCCATCACTGGTCTGATAATCAGAAGAATTTACTTGCTTCCTCAAATAAAAAGGGCATGCTGAGAATACATCATCTTAAAAAGTAACGTATGTGATAAAAAATATATTGAAAATTCACCTGAATCCATTGCCATCAGAGGGGCGAGGGCGGGGCTCAGTAGTAGGCCTTGATTGAACTGTCTGTTTAAGCTCTCTATCCCCATCAGGATTCCTAGGGACCATAGTACCAACAGAACGCTTTCGTTTGAGTTTCTTCTCCCATCCATCCCCTCCAGTAGGCAGTCCACGTATCTTGTCTTCACTGGAAATTGATCCTCCATTACATGCCCTGAGTATAGATTTGTCCTTCTCAAAAAACAAGTTCTTATCCTTATCCAAAGCTGCACCTCGCCTTGCTGGAATAGTACTCCGGCCGTCAGACTGAGGCAATTAACATAGAGAAATGTAACTTCTTATAGGCCCAGAATGTGTTTCTTGTTGGATGTCAACAAAAAGAAAGGAAATTATAGAGCAAGTATAAGAGGAAATGACTACATTTTCAAGCTAAGGTTTCCATAAAGATCAAAGTATAAAGAGAAAAAGTTAAGGCTTGTGATAGAACATAGATATGCCCTAAAGATGAAATAAAAACAGAAGGAAAATTCAATAACAAAATTGCTGGTGCCAAGCAATTGCAACACTGGACATCCAGAGAAGTATAAAAGCCTCAAGCTTACAATCAAGATGAAGATGATGTGTAAACAACAACACCCAAGTCTTTATCCAACTATAGTGGGGTCAGCTATATGGATCCATTGTCGCCATTGTGCCCTACCTTTTGTCATAATCTCACAAATGCCTAAGTACATCATGTCTTTCTTTATAGTTTCATTCCAAGTCATTATTGGTCTACCCCTCCCTCATCTAACAAGCCTAGTGACTAGACTCTCACAACGCCTAACAGGTACATCTAATGGTCTCCTTTGTACGTGTCCAAACCATCTTAGACGAGCTTCTCGCATCTTCTCTGAAATTGGTGCTACTCATGTCTTATCCCTGATACTTTCATTCCTAATTTTATCCAATCTCGTGTGTCCACACATCCGCCTAAGCATTCTCATCTCCGCAACTCCCATTTTTTTGCTCATGTACACAATTCACTGTCCAACACTCAGAACCATAGAGATGTGTAAAGTAAAAAAATACAAACACATACTTCTATCATGGAAGAACGAGCACGCCTGTTTGGAATGGCAAGTTTTGTCCTTTCCTCCGTCCTTGCACCGGCAATATCTGAATTAATTTGATGAATTTGATTTCCCGTCTTCAGCAAATTTGAAATACCAGGTTTTTCATGTGATTGAACTTCGTTGTGTTGTCGTCTTTTTGCAACAATGTTACGAAATTTATCCAATTTCAAAATTGATTCCTGCAACAACTTTGCTCTGTCCCTGCTGACCACAATGATAAACTAGATTTACACATGAGACTCCGCGTCTTTACAATGAAGAATGGTTTTTTACTGACATGGAAAGGAATGACAAGGCATGAAAGACATTTGAACACTAATGACATAGAAGAGACTGACAATAGATGATTTTAAATGAAGTTAGTGGAGAAATACCTGGCTCTAGTGGAAGTATCTAGGACACTAGCTTTGAAACGCTTTAACTCCTCTGATGCTATCGGTGGAAGGGGCTTAGACTGCAAGGAACCAAATGAATGTTCCTCAACTGAGACGCCAAGTGCCCTCCTTAGCTCCCCTTGTCGACTGTACTTAAGATTCAGCTCAGTTGTTGAGAAAGGCTCCAGTGACAGATAGTGTGGTAATGGCGGAATCTCCAATGTTGGAGAAACATTCCTAGATACAGATGATGCTGAAATCATTAAGCGATTTTCGAGACTGTCACGGAAGCTTCCTGACCTCTCCAAACTTGGGGCACAGTAAGAACTTCTCAACACATTTGGATAGCCTGCAACAAAGGCTGGTCCATCAAGACTGCTGGAAGCTAATTCAGCTTTGGTGCTTCCCACCATTTCACATTCCAGCAATCTTGGGAATGATGTCCGATTTTAATTTCCGTGATCACAGTCCCCTTATGAAAGCTAACACAGTGGAGATGAAATATGAGAAATTTGTTGAAATCCTACAATGAGCAACAAATTGAAACTAATCAAGCATATACGATAATGATCAGCCTATAGAAATCAAAGATTGGCAGATTAGTCAAAATACGCATTTAAAGGTCAAGCCAAAGAAGATAACGCCGATTCAAACAAAAATGGGCAGAGGTGAATGGAAAAGCGAAGATAAGCCCGGGAGTGCAAGTTGAAATGCTGATAGGAGCAATCCAGCATTAGAAAAACAGTTCGATTGACCAACTAGAAATTTGGCAACAAAAGGCTCGCTCACATGATGATAAATGGGCCAAAAGAGCTTAAACTAGCAAGCCGACCAGAGAAAAGGAAGGAGGAGAAACACGATCTAACTATCGGAACAAAGAGAAAAAGGAAAAAAACAGTGTAGAAAAATAATGTCGCCGGACAAACCAAACAAGTTCCCGGCTATGGCACCGACCCGAAGGCGAAACTAACAGACACTAAAGAGGAAGAAAAACGAAATTCGCCAAAGATAAGAATAACTAAGACGTTCGAGGCTAGACGAAGCAAAGGAACAGAAACCTAATGGCGGAGTAACCCGGCGAATGGAGAGGGAACCAAACCCTAGATCGCCTGAAGCCTAAAAGGTTACTCCTCAGTTTAGCGTCGTAGACCGGCATTCCCCGATGGGCTGGATTAGAGTGGAATTCATCGGCCGGACTGCGGATTCCGCGGCAGAGATGACGGCTCCGCAAGGAAGACAACGGACTTGTTGGACGCTACGAGCAGTCGTCGGAGCAGACATTCCCAAAACTTCGAATAATATTTATTATATTCAAAATAAAATACCGATTTTATTTTTCAAAAAAAAAATTTATTTGATTTATGCTGAAAATCAAAAACAATCCGACTCATTTATGAATTAAAATTGAATTCAATTCTAATTTTTGCAGTAATTGAAATTGAAGTCAAATAAAAGGTGTTTGGCTGAACGCGGGAATTCTATCACAGAAATTGGAATTAATAATTTCACTATTCAGCTACATATTATAATTTTTTGTTCTAGCACCCGTTTTTCGCCCGGGCGCGCGTTTTTTGATCGGGCGAGCATTTTTTGTCAGAGCACGCATTTTTTTCATTCGGACGTGTATTTTTCGCTCGTGAGTGCATTTTTTCTGCCCGAGAGAGCATTTTTTCGCCCGAGAGCGCATTTTTTCGCTCGAGAGCGCATTTTACCACCCGGGCGCGCATTTTTCGTCTGAACGCGTGTAACGCCCCAGTTTTTATCAGGTATAGCTCTCTGAGAGCTACCGTCCGGCGTTAGTACTAGCGTCGGCGGTAACGTAGCCGATTTAATTGATGTGGCTCTTTGTGAGCTACCCCCCCCCCCCCGGCGGTAGCCATACCGCGTGGCGGTAGCCATACCGCGTGGCGGTAGATACCTTTTGTCGTAAGCGTCGTAATGACACAATGCATCACCTACCGCTCGGCGGTAGTGTGGTACTGCGCGATGGTAGTACGGCAGTTACAGTGCGGCCACGTGTCGGTGTGTGATTGGAGATTTTGAATGGTGGGCTTGCGGAAGAAGCCACTGATTGGGGGTTACCGCGCAGCGGTATCTTATTACTGCGTGGCGGTAGCGTTCTGTGTGGAGAACTGTTTTGAATCATAGTCGTTCGCCGAGATCCGACGGTGGGCTGTGGTTTCTGCTAGTTTAAGTCTGTAGGATGGGAGTCATCCCTCATTCTAAACCTAAGCTTTCTCTTTCTAAGAGTTAGAGAGAAGGAAGAGCAAGGAAGAGGAAGAAGAAGGGGAATCTTGCCTTTATCGGAGCTTTGGAGCCCCAAATCGCGAGCCGAATCCAGATCTACGAACACCGGCCCAGTGCGATTCTTTTCATCCGTTTGGATTTTTGATCTATGGCTCCAAAGAGGACTTCAAGGGTAATGATCTTCCTCCTCTCGCTAGGACGTGTATGCCCTCTTTTATTTTTATAAACGCACATGAAAGTGCCTTTTCCCTAAGTAGCGTACGGGTAGACTTTCTTCGGGTTGATTGTGTCCGTCCCCGACATAAATTGCATATAGAGTTCGAAATCGAAGTACGAACATAGGCATGATGTGTGAAGCCCATTCAGACAAGTTGGTCTGGATTGATGATGTTTTTATTGATGTTTGTGAGCCGAAGAAGACTCCGAGATATGTTTCGTTTGATAGGGAAACGGGAGTCCGAAGATAACGGCAACTCCCACCGATCAATAGAGTCAAAAAAAATAAGAAGCAAAACAAAAACACCACAGATGAATACAGAGATATACGTGGAAAACCTTCACCACTTGAAGGTCAAAAACCACGGGGCACAACACAACGAAAATCCACTATAGTAAATAAGGATTACAGAAATTTATCTAGGTTTGTCCAAACCTAGAAAGCCCTTCGAATTTAACACACAAATCCACACCTTTCTACCACCAAGATAAACCACAACCTCTCTACATCAGGATAAAATCCTACTCTCTCTTCAAGCACAATAGCAAACGAAGACAAGAAAGGGTACACCTGAAACCGTAGACGAAGAAGTCCTTGAAACGGTAGAGAAAACTCCTTCCAACAGCACAGAGGAAACACCTCCTTCAAGCAACGAACTCCCGCCTACAGCAGCGGCAAAATCCCTTGCAACAGCGGACGAATGGATGCCGGCGGACGGCGCGGGCGTGGGGATGGCAGCCGGCGGATGGCGCGGGCGTGGGGATGGCAGCCGGCGGACGGCGCAGGCCCGGGGATGGCGGACGGCGGACGCGCGCGGGCTCGCGGGGGGCTTCCGCTGCTCTCTCAAAAACCTAGACCATAAATCCACCTTTTTTTAATCGGGAGACCCGGAGCTTTTAAAAAAAAGTCACCCAAAAAAACTGCTCATAGTTTTTGAATAAAAACTGCTTCATCCCCTTCCCAACAAACCAGTAAATAAAAGGTTGCAACATCAAAAGAGCCAGGTTGCAACTTCTTAAATTCTACACACACCCTTCACCTTTAGGGGCTGAACCCCAACAAACTCCCCCTTCAGACCATAAAGGGGAGTATCCCACCATGACTCCTTCAGGTGGGGATCATGTCGATCAACCGCCGACAGAAATCATGTTTTTCCCTTGGGACGACCTTCGTCATCATATCCGAAGGATTTTCATCCGTGTGGATCTTCTCCACCACCAACAGTTTCTCTTCCACAACATCCTGAATCCAGTGATACTTTACGTCAATGTGCTTCGGAGTGAAAGACGGGATTCTTGGCCAAAAATATAGCACTCTGACTGTCACAGAAAACTGTGTACACATCCTGTCGGAGATCAAGCTCCAGCATGAACTTCTTCATCCAAATAAGCTCCTTTGACGCCTCAGTCAATGCAATATATTCAGCCTCCGTCGTCGACAATACCACGCACTTCTGATGCCTTGACTGCCATGACACTGCTCCCCCTCCAAAAGTGACCACGAATCCAGAAGTAGATCTACTCGTGTCAACATCTCCTGACATATCTGAATCTGAGTACCCAATAAGTTCTGGTGGACCTCCACCAAACTGTAAACAAAGGTCTGAGGTACCTCGGAGATAGCGGAGTATCCATTTCACAGCACTCCAATGGACTTTCCCTGGGTTTGCCAAGTAACGGCTCACAGACCCCACAGCATGAGCTATGTCTAGCCTAGTGCAGACCATAGCATATATCAGGCTCCCCACTGCGGATGCATAAGGAATTTGGCTCATCTATTCCACCTCCTTCTCAGATGAGGGGCTTTGAGAACTGGAAAGTCTGAAGTGTCCGGCCAGAGTAGCAACGGGTTTTACCTTGTCCATCATGAACCTCTTCAGCACTTTCTCCACATACTCAGACTGAGACAACCATAGTTGATCAGCACTCTTGTTCCTGGTAATTTTCATTCCAAGGATCTTCCTTGCCGGTCCCAAATCCTTCATTTCAAAGGACTCACTGAGCTCCTTCTTCAACTTAGCTATGTTGGCCTTGTCATCCCCAACAATCAGCATATCATCTACGTACAACAGCAGAATAGTGAACATCTTCTCAGTCCTCTTCACATACACACAGTGATCAGGCCTGGTCCGTTGGAATTTGCTCTTCATCATGAAAGAGTCAAATTTCCTATACCACTGCCTGGGTGCCTGCTTCAACCCATAAAGGCTCTTCTTGAGCCGGCAGACCAGATGATGCTTCCCCTTAGCCACAAAGCCTTCGGGCTGCTCCATATATAACTATTCCTCCAAATTGCCATGCAGAAATGCCGTCTTGACGTCCATCTGCTCCACTTCAAGATCCATGGAGGCAGCCATACCCAACACAGTCTGATAGAGGACATTTTCACCACTGGGAAAAAATCTCGTCGATATCGACACCTTGTTTCTGACTGAAACCTTTCACCACAAGTCTCGCCTTGTACCTTGGCTGAGAGCGACTTTCATCCAACTTTAACTTGAAGACCCACTTGTTCTTCAAAGCTTTCTTCCCTTTAGGCAATGGGACTAAATCATACGTCTCGTTCTTCTGAAGGGAGTACAACTCCTCTTCTATGGCAGCTGTCCAGGCCTCACGATCTTCAGCACTTTGAGCCTCCACATAGGACTCAGGCTCTCCACTATCTGTAAGCAAAATATACTCATGAGGGGAATACCTGATATTGGGCCTTCTGACTCTCTCAGATCTGACAAGAGCAACCTCCACCACAGGTGGTACATCAACTGGTAGAGCTCCCCCTGCATCCGGAATCATCTCCTCATCAGGAATAAACTCACCAACTTCCTCCTCAGCATGCCCATCATCAGCAGCAGTCTCTACTGGCCCATCATCAGTATAGAGTCTCTCCTCCGCAGGTGGAAACTGTGGAACCTGTGACTCCGCAGTATTATGCTCACCAACCACTTGATCTTCAACAAATATCACATCTCTGCTTCTGATCATTTTCTTATTCACAGGATCCCAGAGTCTATAGCCAAACTCCTCATGGGGAAATCTCATCAAGATGCACTCCCGGGATTTCTCATCAAGCTTCGATCTCTCTTCCTTGTGGACATGAACGTGGACTTTGCACCCAAACACCCGCACTGTTGGAGTTACCATGGTGATCTAGAAGTGGTCAAACATGTAATCTCACTGCCAACGCGATATGAGCCTGCAGGGTCGCACATAAGAGATGTGGAGAAGTTGGATGATTGACTGTGTTGGTAAAGGTTACCAATCACTGACCTGAATGGGGTTATGGGCAAAGTGTTGCCTTAAAGGATCGTCGGGTTGGGCAAATGTTGCCTTGAAGGATTGGTAAGAATCGTCGACCGCGGGTCGACGAGTGTCGTCAACCCAAGTTCGGCGTGAGTCGACGAGTGTCGTTAACCCAAGTTCGGCGTGAGTCGACGAGTGTCGTCAACCCAAGTTCGACGAGTATCGTCGACCGCGGCTCGACGATCGACGAGAATCGTCGAGTATCGTCGACCGCGGGTCGACGGTCGACGAGTATGGTCCACCCACGTTCGGCAAGAATCGTCGAGTATTGTACTCTGATTCTCGCCGATCCTAGGTGATACTCGCCGACTGATTATCGCCGAATATGCTAGGTGATTCTCGCCGATTCTCGCCGATTCTCGCCGACTGATACTCGCCGATTCTGGAACCCTAATTTTCTGGGTGGTCTGCGGATAGTGATATTCCTAAGTCTATTTATGCCTTTGGTATAAAAGGACACTTAGGGTTTTTCGGGAATAACTCTCTGATCAAACAGAGTTGATCGAATTGAAGCCGACGAAAGTGTTCCGCCGTTCGTTCGCTCCGCTGATCCCGAATCCCGCCGACGGAAGGGTTCCGCCGCCGTTATCGCTCCGTCGACCTCCTCCTCTCCGGCGATCGTCGCTGGTGTTGCTATCCCTGGCGCGGACCTAACAGTCTGTGGTGTAGCAAGGTGCGGTTACTCTCTTTCCCGATTATCCGTGCGACGGAAAGATCGGTATTCTCCCGCTCGTGTGGATTTCTGCAGAGACGTGGACATCATTTCACGTAGAACTCGCCACCAGCAGGAATACGAAGCTTGGAGCATCTCCGTTAAGTTGTGACTCAACGCCACCGAGGTAATTTTTGCCTAGTTGTATGTTAGCTTCTTGATTCAACTACCATGGCCCGATCCCATCTATTTTGGGTTTTCTTGATGTTTTTTTTTCTTTTCCGCTGCGTGCACAAGTGTTGTGTCATCCTCATAGAGAAACCCAACAGTGGTATCAGAGCTAGGTTTCGGCCATGATTGTTGTATTGGAAGTTTTGTTATTCCAGTGCGTGTAAACCTAGGGATTTAGAAGTGTTCTAAATGTCTAGATGTAGTCTTGGTACCCCGCTAAGAACGTCTGGGATTTCGTGGAAATTTCTAATTGTTAGAAATTGTAGTCTCCTTAGCAGTAACCATCCCTCGGGTTTATTCTGGATTTTGAATCCAACATAGAGAGATGAGCTTGTCTACTGCTTTAAGTTGAGTTGTCTTTGCTTTTGTCCAATGCATGTAAATCTGAGGATTTGGAAGTTTCCGGATGTTCAGATTTATCCCTTCCTTCTATCAAATGTTGATGGTGTCAGGTTGTGCACATAAGGGATGCATGTGGTTTTAGAAAAATTGTTTTTCCTTGGATGTGCCATTGATCAAATGTTGATCATGGTTAACTGTTAACCTATAATTAAAATCTCTTCATCAAATATTAAGTGTTTGGATGCCTTCCGATGGATGACACTCTTCCTGCCTAGATCGATGAAGTGTGGGCTTGCCAAAGCAAGGTGTATTAATCTATCTTGGTAAGGGTGCGAGCGGATAATTGTGATATCCCACTGTCGACATCGGGTCCAACTTAACTAGGTGACCTCAAAGGTTGAGTGCCTAGAGGCATAGGGTTGGCATGCACCATATGATGGATGCGAGTAAGGAGTTATTCACCAACCATACAAGAATTGCATGAGGATGCAACTGGCAAGCGTTGCCTACCTAAATAACCGCATCGTGAGAGGAAAGCCAAAGCTGACTGAAAGTCCACCTAGTGTCGGCTATGTGTACCTATGGGGGGGGGGAATAGGTAACGTGTGGTTCTTTTGCGGAATTTACAGATGTACCTGCACAATAAAAACAACAAACACAGCACACAGAATACACAGCAAATTTATAGTGGTTCCCCGACTTGGGTACATCCACTTTCCCCCTTCGACCTATCTCCCCAACAAGGGACGACTCGGTCACTTCACCAACGAGATTGAAATCCAATCCCTTCACTAACGGAAGGAGCCCTTCCACACGTGAGAGTCAACACTCCCACAAATCGGGTTGCACCCAACCCTTACAACACGGAACAAAAGTTCCTTTACAACAAAAGTAAATATGGAATGTATATGAAATACAAACTTCTTTCGGAGACTACGGTGTTCCTCTTCGTTCGACGTCGTGTTCTCGAGGTCGATGAGGAGTCTACAACCTTGGTCTCTCTTGGAGAAGATCTCCCCGGAACCGGCGGCGGCACACGAGCGGCGGCTAGCTTCGGGATCGGCGGCTACGATAAAGAGTGGCTGCAGAACTTGGAGATCTAAACTTCGTAGCGAAGCAAGCTAGGTCTACCAACGGTCACTCTAGGATCAGTCGTCTCGATCGATTCGGACGGGGGTGTTTTCCCGGTCAACAAATCGAGAGACAAGAGATCTCCGGATAGACGCGTGAGACTCAAGCCTTGCTAAGCTTCTATCACCGGAGATCGGGAAGATGAGCGATCAGCAGCGGTGACCACTTCACGCGAGCGGCGGCGGCGGAGCGGAACGATTTCGCGAAGTTAGGGTTACCTCGCCGCTGGATTTTCTTTCTCTCTTATGCGCAGATTTACTGTTCAAAATACCTGTGTATAAATACTGTAGGATTCTCAAATATGACCGTTTGAGGGACCCACAAATGAAATCCCCAAAATCCGGTTCAGCAGCATTCTGAGAAAACGCCAAGTAAAAATCGGCGAGAATCGCAAACGATTCTCGACGAATCGGCGAGAATCACCAAGTGATTCTCGACGATTCGTCGAGAATCGTTTGTGATTCTCGTCGAATCACTTGTCGATTCTCAACGAATTGGACTTGGTATTCATGGGCTGCTTGACCACTGGTTCGGCGGGAATTACAAGTGATTCTCGCCGAATTTCACTTGGCACCATTTTGAGATGGCCAGAAGGAGTCGGCGAGAATCACTGACGATTCTCGACGATTCGGCGAGAATCACTTAGTGATTCTCACCGATTCGGCGAGAATCACTTGGTGATTCTCGTCGAATTTGCCTTGGACGATTTTTCGTCTTCCACTTAGGAGCTGCTCCTTGATCCTTCATGCTCCTTGTCTTCTCTTGCATATGAGCGGCCCTGTACTTGAAAGTAAGTGCACTCCAATAGAGAGAGTACACATAGGCCAACACACTGATCTGCTCAACGAGGGATTACGTCGTGCAGACCCGTGTATATTGACCTACTGCACCCTGACATTGGTGTGCACTTAGCGTGGAGAGACTGCAAGTACAACTTGAAAGAGTTTATCAAATACATTGTGAATTTATCTTAGCTTGACAGGGGGCTTCCTCAAATCTAGGTAATCGTGGATACAATACCCAACAATCTCCCCCTATTTGACGAAGCCAAAACCCTACTAGCTAAGATGAATAACACCTATCGAATAATAATTATAGCATTTAAAAAAAAATTAATTTTGCAACACAAGGTAATAAATGCAATCAGAACAGGACTTGAGTCATTCACACATTCAAGAATATATATATATATACCAAGAGAAATATATTCACATATAAGTCAGAATTGTTCACACGACAGTAATAATTGTTAAATGTTCTTAATACACCGTGACCAGCTATAAGATAATGACTATTTGTCCTTAGCTCCGTCACCCTTAAGAGTTTGCGCCAAGTACTTTTTGCTCTGCCTTTCCATGTATTCCTTGGGCTTCGGATAGTACCTAGGAGGAGCAGCTTTGTCTGGATCCTTGTTGTTTCTGAAGAAAATGTTGCGCTTCGCTTCAAATGCTTTGTGCGTCTCCCATTCATACTGACTATATGCTTCATTTCGATTTATCTCTCCTCTTTCTTGCAGCCGGAAGGTGTCTAGGATGATGTTCCTTGAGACTGGGCTCCACCTTTCGTTTCTTACCTCCTCCTCACTTAGTCTGATCCTCTTTTGAGTTGGTGTCTCCTTTGATGTCCCTTCCTGAACTTTCCTCTTTCCCCTTGCTTTAGCTAAAGCCTCCTGGTCAAACATACTTCTCAGCTTAGATTTGGAGATGGCCCTAGCGTCAGCTTCATCAGTGAAAATATCAGCAGCACTTGTACTTACATCCTCAGCAATATGTACTTCCTCAGCAGCCTTAGAAGTCTCAGGAACCTGAACACCGGCAGGTTGGTCAGGTAGGACGACGCCTAACGTGCCCAGTGCCTGTTGTAGCATCCACCAGCAACTCTCATAGACGTATTTGCTTGATTGGGCAAAGTTTGCATCCATGCTCTCTTGGAGCTCAGCCAGCTTAGCGATATACTCCTTCTCCCCCTTTTTGGCTTCGTCAGCAATGCAATTGGCATATGAGTGCAAGGAGTCATCAATGTGCTTAGTTGTCTTGCTGAATTCAGTGACTAGGGCCTGCTGATTTGCATTTAAAGTGACCATGTTGCCATCAAATTTCTGAATATTGTTGGCCACAACGTGTGCGTTCTGATTGACAACAGCCAGAGTATCAGTAGTCTTTTTCAAGCCGGCCATTAACAGTGTGACAGCTTCGCCGGCCGCAGTATACTTTTCTTCGAATTTCTTTTCCATCACATCCAGCTTATGGTTGATTTCCACCATATTTTTCAACATGAGATCTTCGGAAGTCTTGATCTTTTTCAGCAGTGTTTTATGAGCTGTATCAAAAGAATCTTTAAGCTCGTTCACTATTCCTTGAATGACAGTGATGGTGTGAGTGGCCAGCTCATCTCGTAGTGGAATACCCGGAGGCACCTCTTGGCCTTGCTCTGGTTCGGCAGCAGAAGCATCAGTAGAGCTGGATACAATCACAGCCTCTATGGGAGGAACGTTGGTGGCCTCATTTACCTCCCCCTCCACTGGTGCAGACTTATCAGTAGGAGGTTCATCAGTATCCGGAGACTCAAACACTTCATGGCCCTCATTCATAGCGTCCTCTCCGTCCGCATCCAAAAATTCATCCACATCAGCAGCTTGAAGAGGTAGAGCTTGAAGAAGTTCTTGAAGAAGTTCAAGAACCACATGTAGTGAATGAACCGGAATTGGATTCTGAGACAGAACTACAAGATGTTGTAGATAGAGAACCTGCTCAAGGAACACAAGTCCTACGTAGATCTGGTAGACCGAGGTATGAGCCTGAGAGATATGGATTTCTCGTGTCTCAAATAGGTAATGTGTTGCTTATGGATCATGATGATGAACCAGCAACCTACCAAGATGCTATGAATGGACCGGACTCTGACAAATGGCTTGAGGCTATGAAATCCGAAATGGACTCCATGTATGCAAACCAAGTTTGGAACTTGGTGGAACCACCTGAAGGGGTTCGACCCATAGGGTGCAAGTGGGTCTTCAAGAAGAAGACCGACATGGATGGAAATGTACAGACATTCAAAGGGCGACTGGTGGCTAAGGGTTTCAAGCAAATTCATGGTACTGACTATGATGAGACCTTTTCCCCTGTTGCCATGGTAAAGTTCATAAGGATATTGCTTGCTGTTGCTGCGTATTATGACTACGAGATCTGGCAGATGGATGTCAAAACGGCTTTCCTTAATGGAAACCTCCTTGAGGAAGTGTATATGACACAACCCGAGGGTTTTGTATCCCCAGATG
Source organism: Platanthera guangdongensis (assembly GCA_039583875.1). NCBI lineage: Eukaryota > Viridiplantae > Streptophyta > Magnoliopsida > Asparagales > Orchidaceae > Platanthera > Platanthera guangdongensis. The sequence continues at coordinate 137,341,697 of CM077148.1, forward strand.
AGGCCACTAAAATATGCAAGCTGAATAAGTCCATATATGGACTGAAACAGGCCTCTCGAAGTTGGAATCTTCGTTTTGATGAGAAAATCAAAGAGTTTGGTTTCATCAAGAATGAAGATGAGCCTTGTGTTTACAAGCGAATCACTGGGAGCTTTGTTGTCTTCCTAATATTGTATGTAAATGACATACTGTTATTTGAGAATGACATTCCTACCCTGAAAGTTGTTAAGAACAACCTAGGGAACTGCTTTTCAATGAAGGATTTGGGTGAATCGACTTATATACTCGGTATTAAGATCTATAGAGATAGATCGAAGAAGTTGTTGGGTTTGACCCAGAGTACGTACATCGAAAAGGTGTTGAAGCTGTTCAACATGCTTGACTCCAAGAAAGGATTTTTGCCCATGTCTCATAGTGTGAATCTCTCTAAGGACCAGTGTCCAAAGTCTTGTGAAGATAAGGACCGCATGAAGTTGATTCCATATGCTTCGGCAATTGGATCAATCATGTACACGATGTTATGTACTCGACCCGACGTCTCCTTTGCTTTGAGAATGACTAGCAGGTATCAGTCAGACCCCGGTGAGTGTCACTGGATTGCAGTCAAGAATATCCTGAAGTACTTGAGAAGGACTAAGGATGTGTTCTTGGTGTATGGTGGAGAGGAAGAGCTCGTTGTAAGTGGTTACACGGATGCTAGCTTCCAAACTGATAGAGATGACTCCAAGTCTCAGTCAGGTTTTGTGTTTTGCCTGAATGGAGGAGCTGTAAGCTGGAAGAGTTCCAAGCAAGAGACAGTTGCTGATTCTACAACAGAGGCCGAGTATATCGCCGCAGCTAATGCGGCGAAGGAGGCTGTATGGATTAGGAAATTCATCGGCGAGCTTGATGTAGTTCCTAGCATTGTTGGTCCCGTAGTTCTCTACTGTGATAACAATGGTGCAATTGCACAATCTAAGGAACCTAGATCCCATCAGCGCTCCAAGCATATACTTCGGCGGTTTCATCTTATTCGTGAGATTGTCGAACGAGGAGATGTGAACATTTGCAGAGTGCCGACTGAGGAGAATATTACGGATCCACTGACAAAGCCTCTTGCGCAGAGAAAGCATGATGGTCATACTAGATCGATGGGTATACGATACCTAAATGATCAACTCTAGTGAAAATCTTGTAGATTGCATGTAAACATGTATTTTGTTGGCTATTTATTCATATGATGAACAATGTACCTAGTTTTTCTCTTACAATTAATGGCAAGTTCTTTTATTATGAGTTTTTCTACATGATAGTTAAATGTTAACATAATAGATACCCTTAGAATGTTCGCTTCCATGGGACATCAAGTACGTGACTTGAATGTGAGAGCCTATGATTTATTTGAAGCTTCATTCTTAAAAGGTCCCTGGTCGAGTATCATCATAGAAGCTAAGGGTGATGATGGTACATGAAGGCTAGCACGTGCGTTGACTGATGACCGGTTCTCACAGGTCATGATATTGTGATATCAAGTCATCAAGTGGGTACTTATTAGTGAACAAGTTGTACTGGACAGACCCAACCTGAGGCTACTCTGTGGATTGTCATCCAATCGTGTCATGAGTAGGTCTCAATTGACAATGGTGTTGTGGTCCTTTGACCTGAAGTCACAGCATTCATCAAGTGAGGAAGAGCGTGCTTTGATGCCATCTAAAATCTTCCTTGAGAAAGGTTGATGATAAGGGTGGTTGTTGGGTATGTTACGAATCATTTGGGTGTTTGCGTGTGAGCAAATATGGGATTTGTCCTCCTGTATGACAGGAGTTGCATCCATGGGCCCCTTGATGGAACTGGACTGAGAAATGCATGACCATGCTTGGTTGAGTCAATATGTGATATTGGACTCACCATTCTCTGGAAGTCCGTCCTGGATCAAGAAACTTGGATTGAGCTATCACGAGGGTGATACGGTCCATGCCTCTAGTTCTTTCCGGATGTAAGGGACAAAGAGACAAAGACAACGCTGATACATTGGTCATAAAGGCTTATGAGTTACAAACTCTTATTGCTTGGGGAGCAATGATGCATTGCTAGATGCCGCTCATTGTTTGTGAGGTTTTGGTTTGATACTTTCAAGATCAAGTGGGAGTCTGTTGGAGTTACCATGGTGATCTAGAAGTGGTCAAACATGTAATCTCACTGCCAACGCGATATGAGCCTGCAGGGTCGCACATAAGAGATGTGAAGAAGTTGGATGATTGACTGTGTTTGTAAAGGTTACCAATCACCGACCTGAATGGGGTTATGGGCAAAGTGTTGCCTTAAAGGATCATCGGGTTGGGCAAATGTTGCCTTGAAGGATTGGTAAGAATCGTCGACCGCGGGTCGACGAGTGTCGTCGACCCAAGTTCGGCGTGAGTCGACGAGTGTCATCAACCTAAGTTCGGCGTGAGTCGACGAGTGTCGTCAACCCAAGTTTGACGAGTATCGTCGACCGCGGCTCGACGATCGACGAGAATCGTCGAGTATCGTCGACCGCGGGTCGACGGTCGACGAGTATGGTCCATGATGCTATAGATCACGTCAGTGAACCGGTCGCACAAGTAATATAAAATGGGGGTTTTCCCAAGTATCGATCTCACAAGGAACACAGTAAGGTGGAGTTAATTTCGAGGAGGACTTGAGATTGAAGTCCTCAGGTCGGAGCTAACGATGGGGGCTTTGAAATTGCGGACAAATAAAATAAAATACTAACAACTACTCCTATGCAACGCCGCTATGCGATGCTTCGCCAGGCGGGATGGAAGACTAGTCGGGTCGCTATGCACCGAATCACTAGGAGGATGGACGAGAAGGCTTTCAGATGAGGTGGTTAGAACGGCAGAATGAGGGTCGTGAGCACCTCTTCGCAACGCACGCCACTAGCAATTGCTAGTGCGGCAAGGGTGGATGGATGGTGGATGGAATATGACACAACTCAAGTAAATATAACAAAAACATACAATCACATAGACATAATTGTATACAACGTTTACAAACTAAGCATACTTCATCAATATAAATAAAGTTAAACACCAATATTCAACAAGAAAGCAAGAACAAGTCAAGAGATCGACCAAATCCGAAGTCTTGCTGAGGATTCACGGTTGGAATCGTCGGGTTGTCATTCCGCGTCCAAGCTCGGTCCTCAACTGCTTCCGGGATAGAGAAGGGCTGTCACCACCTTCCAATGGCCCGTCTTATTCGTCTCACGATAGCGGAAGAAGTTTGCTAGCTTTTCTTTGCTTGATGGCTATGGCGTCAAAACTCTACTTGAAGCTCACGACTGAAGGAGAAGGCCGAGAGGAAGCTCCGGCTTGGATTTGGCGGTGAAAGCTTGCCCGGAGCACCTCCCTAGGGTGGAAGATGAAGGAGGACGGCGAAATCCCTCCTCGGAGATGAAAACGACGGAGGAAATGGGCGATCTCCGGATCTTCGTGCGGGTCTTGGATTAGGGCGAGACCTGCACTATTTATAGAAAAGCAGAATTGAACAATGCGCACGATCACAGGCGCACGACCAGTGGTCGTGCGCGCTATATCCTATGCTCGTGCGCACTGGTATGTAATATCAGGAAGAAGAACTGGGATAATGCGCACGAGAAGTGGCGCACGACCAGGGGTCGTGCGCACTAAGTCCAATGATCGTGCGATTACCCAGACATGACTCGAGAAAAGAGGAATCAATGCACAGGATCAGTGGCGCACGACCGGTGGTCGTGCGCAATATGTCCAGTGGTCGTGCGCTTACCCCAGGCTGATTCTGGAAAACGAAGAGTAGTGCGCACGATCGGGGGCGCACGACCAGTGGTCGTGCGCATTGAATCCCATGATCGTGCGCAGTATTCCTATTTCACTACCATCCTGGAACACGCACACGACCCCTGTACCGAAAGGAAAAGCAATTCACTAATCTGTGCAGACATTCCAGACAATCACAGAAGGGAGTACAAACTATAAAAATAACAAAATACACAATCACGGGCATAAATGTGCACTTCCTATGGAAATAAAGACAGGGTGAAATATAAATGATAATGAACTAAAAGTGAAGTGGAAACGTGTGAAAACTAGCCCAGATGAGTCCGAAAATAGGTATAAAACATGGACTCATCACACCCCCAGACTTAACTGTTTGCGCGTCCCGAGCAAACAAAATCTAAGCAGATAGGGAAAAAAACTAGTTAACAAAGAAATTGCGAAACGAAGTACCATGCGAAGTCGCATGCTTGCGCGCGTAAAAATATAATAGAAGAAATTTCTAAGTATACAAAATAGTTTATACTTTTCACAATGGGTATCAAAATTTTATTACTACTCAAAAATGGAATCACGGTGAATCATTCGGTCACGCGTAGGGAGAAAGTAAACTAATCGCTAGGCGAGCATTGCAAAAGATCGGGGCTCCGGATAACCTCCAAAGGAATCCACCAATGTCGGTGACCATATGCTTGCCTTTTCGCATTCTCTCCACGGCACTGGTTTGGTTCACACACGAATCAGTAGGACTTTAGGTGAAGAAATGGGGCTTGGGTTTCAGTGAGGTAAACAATGATAAACAGGAAGGCTATGCACCTAACCCAAAGGAGCTAGAATAAAGGGAATCCATCAGCTAAGCAAAATATATGAGGGTACACCACACCCCCAAACTTAACTTTTAATATATGGGTGTGCGCACCGCCTACTCCACATATAATCACATTTCCCACAAAGATTTTCAATGAATACTTTTGCTTTTCACTTTTTTTCTTTTCTTTTTCTTTACAACTATTTTTCTTTTTTTTTCTTCATTTTATTTTCACAATTCAGCAGATATAACATTGGAGCACATCCACATAATCACATGTAAGATCACCACATCACATCCCAAAATGAAAATGTAAAACTCTAAAGCTCAACTTGGGAGTGCGAATAGGATCAGCTATGAGGCTTTGATGAACTAAAGGTGGAGCTGAATCAAAAGGAGGGTAGGCACAATGGGGCTAGCGAGGATATGATGTTAGGAACGGTACAAAGCTCAACCGGGCCAAAATGATGGCCTACATCACACTCATGCATGACTAACCTATACCCATGCTTCAAGAATAGCTTGGGTCAAGTTCTTAGCCAACGAGAAAGACTATCCATCCTCCAGACTCGAGCAATACGAACCTAACGACCGTCTACACACATCCCTAAGCTACCGTCGGATTCACACCGGATTCACCAACTTTTGAGTAGAATAAAAAGTCTTTACGCAAATAGAAAGATATAAAACTAAAAGCATACAGAAAAATTAAATCTACTCCAATTTCTACACGAGACGAGAGCAGTTGACTAGAAACACAACAATGCCAACATTTTACTCCGTCTCACAATCCTATGTCAGCACCATAATTTTCCCAAATCTAACAAAGAAATGAGTTTAACTCGCAGCACGCAAAAAGCTAAGCACGCGCTCAAGTGGGTGCAGTGGTGTGCAGTGCAATGAACTAATCAAAATAAAACTATAAAGACTTCTAGTATGCACATGAGATGTGCACGTGCAAAAGGTAACAAAACTGACTCTCCCCCAGACTTAAACTAAACGACACATCATATGATGGAGAAATTAAAAATCATAAAGAGATAAGGGAAGAGGTTACCCAATGCTCAGCTAGTGAGCATACCAGAAGACGCATGGAAACCTGAAGCAGGCCTGCCATACGAAGAATCAGAACACTGCCAATGCAATTTTCCAAGAATACCTGCAGGGGTGAGCTCCACAAAAACAAAACAAAAATATACAAACTACAAAGAAATACTAAAACTAACTAGACATGAAAAATAAAATGCATAAAAATGAAAGATAAGTACTGGGGTTATTGTCATCCCAGCACGACTTATTAAATTCTAAACAGTTCTAGCTTATAGGCCTATGAAATAAAAAGTGCACAGGTAACTGTTCCAATATCCGTTTCGGTAACGGGTACCGATACGGTGATAGAGTAGTTACCCCTCTACCTAAATAGTAATACCTGCCCAACACAGGTAGAGGAAATAGGAAATAAGAAGAGGAGGAGCACTGGTCCTCGCTCATCTTATAACAAAAGAAATCCTTGCCTAGCAAGGTATCGTCTATCACAGGCCCGCAGGAGGCGATGGCAACGGCATGAGCACAAAGCTCATCGTCATCCCAACGTACCTGTGGAGACTCATCCTGCACAGGCTCAGATAAGGAAGGGGGATCAAGTAATAAAAGAGAAGAAGAACTAAAAGAATCAGAAAATGGGAGAGTGATCCCGGTCTCACTCTCAGCAGGATCCAAGCAGAGATCATCGTCGGTATCATATGAGTCGTACCGAGGGAAATCCGAGAACTCGAGCTCCGCGGTGTTAAGAGGAACGACCTCATCCAATAAGGAGGTGCAAACCTCCGCATCGGAAAGAGGGTATTCCTCATCCCACCGGGGTGCGTAAAAGTGTTCCGAAGATCCACCTTCTCCGTCGGAGATAGATGAATCATCATCCCACTTGGGCGCAACCTCGGGCACCGAATCATCCACAATCACGACATCATCAACCGACTCACAAGAAAGAGGAATAACACAATCCAGCAAAAATTGCGGAGGGGCAAGGCTGCTCTCAAAATCAAGCACTGAATGAGCAGGCCCCATCGCAAATTCATTCGTAGACGCCACCCCGTCGACGACCGGAACAATCTCATCGTACCATACAGGAGCGCCCATGAGTTCCTGCTCCTCTTTTTGTTGGCTAACACCAGAGTGATCATCATCACTCAAGGAAAGCTCGTAAAAAGGGATCGAGGGACCCATGAAAAAGCTGTATGCGGCTAGAGATTCTTCGATAATCTCAACGGGTAGAGAATGAGCAAAGTGCGTTATGTCAGTGTATGGGCCCTCAGAGGGAGAAGGCTTGCACAAACGAGGGCAATCCTTCAACATGTGGCCCACACCTTGACATAACAAACACCGAATGCAATGCTCGGCATTCATAGCAGCAATGGCATCGATGGATTGGCGCAAAGTGTCAAGGATACGACACTCAGCATCAGGATCCATCATGAATAAAAATAATTGCTGAAAAAGTGCTACACAACTAAAATGAAAATAACACGGATCTGCTATCTAAATCAAAAAGCAGAAAAATGGCAAAAAGGAATAAGCAAAATAATAATTCTAATAACAAAAGCAAATAATAAAAAAAATGATATGCACAAATGGAAAAGAGCTTCAATCTATAATCTCCCTCTCCAAAAACTCACACGACTGTGTTCCCCGGCAACGGTGCCAAAAACTTGATGTTATAGATCACGGCAGTGAACCGGTCACACAAGTAATATAAAATGGGGGTTTTCCCAAGTATTGATCTCACAGGGAACACAGTAAGGTGGAGTTAATTTCGAGGAGGACTTGAGATTGAAGTCCTCAGGTCGGAGCTAACGATGGGGGCTTTGAAATTGCGGACAAAGAAAATAAAATACTAACAACTACTCCTATACAACGCCACTATGCGATGCTTCGCCAGGCGGGATGGAAGACTAGTCGGGCCGCTATGCACCGAATCACTAGGCGGATGGACGAGAAGGCTTTCGGATGAGGTGGTTAGAACGGCGGAATGAGGGTCGTGAGCACCTCTTCGCAACGTACGCCACTAGCAATTGCTAGTGCAGCAAGGGTGGATGGATGGTGGATGGAATATAACGCAACTCAAGTAAATATAACGAAAACATACAATCACATAGACATAATTGTATACAACGTTTACAAACTAAGCATACTTCATCAATATAAATAAAGTTAAACACCAATATTCAACAAGAAAGCAAGAACAAGTCAAGAGATCGACCGAATCCGAAGTCTTGCTGAGGATTCACGGTTGGAATCGTCGGGTTGTCATTCCGCGTCCAAGCTCGGTCCTCAACTGCTTTCGGGATAGAGAAGGGCTGTCACCACCTTCCAATGGCCCGTCTTCTTCGTCTCACGATAGCGGAAGAAGTTTGCTAGCTTTCCTTTGCTTGATTGCTATGGCGTCAAAACTCTACTTGAAGCTCACGGATGAAGGAGAAGGCCGAGAGGAAGCTCTGGCTTGGATTTGGCGGTGAAAGCTTGCCCGGAGCACCTCCTGTTGGGTATTGTATCCACGATTACCTAGATTTGAGGAAGCCACCTGTCAAGCTAAGATGAATTCACAATGTATTTGATGAAACATCTCAAGTTGTGCTTGCAGTTCCTCCACGCTAAGTGCGCACCAATGTCAGGGTGCAGTAGGTCAATATACACGGGTCTGCACGACGTAATCCCTCGTTGAGCAGATCAGTGTGTTGGCCTATGTGCACTCTCTCTATTGGAGTGCACTTACTTTCAAGTACAGGGCCGTTCATATGCAAGAGAAGACAAGGAGCATGGAGGATCAAGGAGCAGCTCCTGGGTGGAAGACGAAAATTCGTCCAAGGCAAATTCGACGAGAATCACCAAGTGATTCTCGCCGATTCGGCGAGAATCACTAGTGATTCTCGCCGAATCGACGAGAATCATTAGTGATTCTCGCCGACTCCTTCTGGCCACCTCTAAATGGTGCCAACTAAGATTCGGCGAGAATCACTAGTGATTCTCGCCGAACCAGTGGCCAAGCAGCTCATGCATACAAAGTAAAATTCGTTGAGAATCAATAAGTGATTCGGCGAGAATCACTAACGATTCTCGACGAATCGTCGAGAATCACTTAGTGATTCTCGCCGATTCGTCGATAATCGCCTGCGATTCTCGCCGATTTTCACTTGGCGTTTTCTCAGGATGATGCTGGACCGGATTCTGCCTTTGGACTAGTTTGAACCGGACTTAGGGATTTCTTTTGTGGGTCCCGCAAACGGTCATATTTGAGAATTCAACAGTATATATATTCCAGTATTTTTGAACAGTAAAGGGACGGAAAACCAAGAAAGAAGCCGAGCAAGTAAAACCCTAAAATCGCGAACTCCTTCCGCCGCCGCCGTCGCGCTCGGGCAAATACGTCGCCGCTGCTGATCGTTCCTCTTCCCGATCTCCGGCGACAGAAGCTTAGCAAAGCTTGCGTCTCACGTGTCTATCCAGAGATCTCTTGTCTCTCGATTTGTTGACCGGGAAAAACTCCCCCGTCCGAATCGATCGAGACGACCGATCCTAGAGTGACCGTTGGTAGACCTAGTTTGCTTCACAAAGAAGTTTGGATCTCAAAGCACTGCAGCAGCGCACCTTCGTTGCCGCCGACTCCGAACCAAGCCGCCGCTCGGATTGCCGCCGCCGGTTCCGGGAGATCCTCTCCAAGAGAGACCAAGGTTGTAGACTCTTCATCGACTTCAAGAACACGTCGTCGGATAAACAGGAACACCGTAGTCTCCAAACGAAGTTTGTATCACGTGTACACTCTACATTTAATTTCGTTGTAAAGGAACTTTTGTTCCGTGTTGTAAGGGTTGGGTGCAACCCGTTTTGTGGGAGTGTTGACTCTCACGTGTGGAAGGGCTCCTTTCGTTAGTGCAGGGATTGGATTTCAATCCCGTTGGAGAAGTGACCGAGTCGTCCCTTGTTTGGGGAGATAGGTCGAAGGGGGAAAGTGGATGTACCCAAGTCGGGGAACCACTATAAATTTGCTGTGTATTCTGTGTGCTGTGCTCTTTATTTTTATTGTGCAGGTACATGTAACGCCCCGAAACTCAAAGGAGAAAAGGGGGACGTTTTGGGCCAGTTTTGGTTTCTGGCTGAAGGCACACGGCCTGGGACACGGGCGTGTCCCAGGGCGTGTCAAGCGTGTGTCCACACTTAGCCGCGAAGTCGTCGAGTTATTCTCGACGATTCGTCGAGAATGGGCACACGGCCTGCGACACGGGCGTGTCGCAGGGCGTGTCGACCCGTGTCGACACTTAGCCGTGAAATCGTCGAGTTATTCTCGACGATTCGTCGAGAATGGGCACACGGCCTGCGACACGGGCGTGTCGCAGGGCGTGTCGACCCGTGTCGACTATCGTCGAGGTGAAATCGTCGAGATTCACTCGACGATCGTCGAGACAAGGCACACGGCCTCGGACACGGGCGTGTCCAAGGCCGTGTCAGCGAGTCGTCGTTCTCCCCTCGACGAAATGTCCCGTGTACACGGCCTGGGGGCCCAGGCGTGTCAATGTGACACGGGCAAGGACACGGGCGTGTCCTAGAACCCGTGCAGTGCTCGGGTTGGAAACGGGGGAAAAATCATGGGTACACGGCCGGCTACACGGCCGTGTCAGCTGGAACACGGGCGTGTCAGCTAGAACACGGGCGTGTTCGATGCCCGTGTGCGTGTTCAGAAGATTCGATTTTGACGGCGAATGCGGCACACGGCCCTGGACACGGGCGTGTGCCAAGCCGTGTGCGGCCCAGATTGGGCATTTCAGCCCCGAATCAAAGCCGCTCGTTTTCTTAGGTTGAGATCCGACGGCTGGGGATGGTTCCTGGGAGGATATACACGGGTTTGACTTAAGAAAAATCCACTTTTCATCACTTGATCTCTCTCCAAACCCTTGGAGAAAGAAGAGCCAAGGCTAGAGGAAGAGGAGCTAGATCCGCCATTGGAGGAGCTTCGGAGCTCCGAATCGCAAGCCGACTCCGGATCCACGGAGGCAACGCAAGCGCGGTGATTTCTATCCGATTACATTTCGATGGCGCCGAAGAGGAACGCAAGGGTAACGATCCTCACTTTTGAGCATGATAGCTCTCTTTCTTAGCATAGGAAGCCCCCTCTCGCGAGTTTGCGAAGAGTTGGAGGCGTTCCTTCGGGTAGATATGTAAAGTCCCCGTTGTTTAGCGTCCGTATGCGAGAACGGACTTAGGCATTTTGGTTGAAGCCTACCCGGACATGTTAGTCCGGATCGGTGATGTTGCATTGCATAAGGCCGGAGAAGACTCCGTGCTATTTGGTGTTTTCGGGTTTTCTACGCGGTAGATTGCAGCAGGGAGCCTTGGGGACTAACCCAAAGGTGCACCCGGAAAACTGGGCGGACACGAGGTCTTGCCAACTTGGTGGCTTGGAAGCCAACTTGAACATAACGAGGTTATGTGACTTGCGGTAGAATGGGACTCGGTGAAAGTTTGACCCGCGCATATGGCTTAAATTGTCGTTGCGATGTGAGCACGGGTTAGATGGAGCCGTACCCGCTTTATGTCGTCCGGTTAGAGCGACCTAAAGTTACATGGGACTCGCCGTTGGCATAAATGGGGGTCTTCGGTGGTCCATGGCTTAAATTGACGTGACAAATACCATGAAGACGAATTGCTCATAGGAATGGCCGTCTAAGTGGCGGTGGTGAGTCCGGAATGTTAATGGCTTCAATTGACGTAACATCGACCGGTTCACCGAGAATGTGCCCTGAGTGCACGGGACGTGTGGCCGTACGAGCCAACGTCTGTGATGAAATGGCTATGTTAATATGCATTGCTCGCTTGTGCTAATGAAATGCAGGGAAGGAGCATCGCCGCCCCGAGTTGGGGGCGGGATCGTTATAATTTGGTCAGCATTGCTGACCGTTGCTTTGTTTGCCACCGTGCGGTGGTTTGTTTGCTTGCAGGTGCAGCTGGACCAAGCGGTCAATAGCGGGCTAAAGCCCTTGTTGCGAAGCTGGCCCTCGAAGGCCCAAGCGAAAATGTTTTCTATTTTATTCATGTATGGCCGGCCTGCGTGCCGAGGTTGGTAAATCATGTAATAGACAAATGAAACATCTTGTAAGGCCTTAAGGCCGACTTTTGAGTATTTTGTAATGACATTCCTGTTGGTTTTAGTGGACATTCATGCTTGTGCTGGGTTCTTGTTTTGCAACTTATATAAATTGCTTCCGCTAGAATGCTCTGTGTAGGACGTTGAGATTGGTTGGATGGTTCCCATACGTAACCACCCGGTCTGTCTGTGGTATATGGCGTCGGGCCCCGGCCGGACCTACTGCTATATGCTATGCGACGGATAGGGGGTGTTACAGTACATCCGTAAATTCCGCAAAAGAACAACACGTCACCTATTCCCCCCCCATAGGTGCACATAGTTGACACTAGGTGGACTTTCAAGTGGTATCAAAGCGAGGTTACTCATCAAAAAGGTTAACACCTTGAGTAGAATCCTGCCACCAGTGTAAGAAGCATGGAGCTAAAGTATGAGATGCCGCCACTCAAACTCCCCGCCTGCACAAAGGATTATTATCCCATCTGGCGAATGAGAGTGTCATGTCACCTTGATGCTATCGATCCTCGAGCGTCCTTCATCCTGGAAGAGGGTCCGTTTATTCCCATGAAGACCTCCGACTCTGGGATCCAAGTGCCCATGTGCATTGCTGAGATGACAGAGATAGAACTCTCATTTTTTCAATTGGACCAGAGGATTCGTCAAACTATCTTGGATATCTGGTCTGGAGCCTCTCGCTCTAGATTGGAAAAATGCAGAACAGCTAAATCTCTGTGGATGATGATCTCAGAGCTGATGGGGGGGTCAGAGAAAGCTGGAATATGCTGCCAATCAGAGGATGAAGCGTATGTGGGGGTCCTCACTTCTAAAGATGAATGCCAGGATCCCTCGGATTGCATCAGAGCTCCAGTATCCTTGTTAGAGACTGAAGAAGATAGTGAGGAAAGCAGCTCGGATGTGGATGAAACAATAGTCACTGAATCAGATGACCATAGCGCTGAAGAGCAGGTAACTTCTTCCTCCTGCCCCGTATCTCATGAAATATTTGAAGACGGGAACTGCTCTCCTTCAGAAAATTCTGACTCCCTGAAGAGAGCCTTCAGGAAAGCAACCTACTTGCTGAGGAGCAAGCTCAAGAAATTGCTCGACTGAAGATCTTGCTGGTTCTCCAATTGGCATCCAACAAGGTCAAGGACTCTAAGATCTCAGATCTAGAGAGTAGTCTAGAGAATGAGAAAAGAATAGTATCAAACTTCTCCAAGGTTGATGCTATTAAGAGAAAGCAAGAAAACAGGTGGATCTCCCGGATTATCAATTCTTGGAGAAATGGGGAAACGATTTTCCGACCCCCCACTCCAAGCAGGAAGACAACTCATCATGCCTTCAAGTATGACCTCAGGAATAGTCGTGGTCACTGCAAGGATGATCTGTCCCCATGTGGAGACACCCGGAGTGCAAGGGCCGGCATGGCCACCCACGAGAGAATACCTAAGGCTCATTCTGAGCCCTTTGTATTCACGGCCACTGCCACAACAAAGTGTGGATCTGCATGTCCCAGTTCACAGGAGACTTCTCACCATTCGAGGACACGGGATAGGGAGGATAGAAGTCATGATGTCAGGCTTCATGGGGCCTCAGCAAGGGAGATGCCTGAAAGAATGACACCACCTTCTCGGCCTCATAACACTCACATCATGCATTCGTTCCACCCTTCCTCGTGTCACGATGGAAGAGGAATTTGTGTGACAAGAACATGCCCTATCCCGTTTAGACCTAGGACCGTGACTTCATCAGTCACTAGATCAGGTCGAAAACGGCGATACAACATTCACCCTTGTTGGTGCTGCGGCAAAGTGGGGCACTTTGCCATTGACTGTTGGCACAACCCCTCTGTGCCCACAGCAAGGGCTTCTCCACATTTTAGGGACAGAGGTAGTCTTCCAGACAGGTTTTCTGAAGGAAGGCAGTTGCGTGATTATGCTAATAGAAACCTAGGACCCAATATGATTTGGGTTCCTAAGGTAAAGTAATTCTGTCTTGCAGGGTAGTCTAGGTCCCCGTGAATACGATGGGAACTGGACAGTAGGTGGCTCAAGGCTAACGTGGAACAAACGTCTGCAATAACAGATGTGCTACCTGTTTGAGCATATTCACTTTGAGCCTCTAATGTGTTCTACCTGTGGGACTAAAACGATGACTCTCAAAATCCCAGGTAATTTTGATCAGTTCAAGGACTTGTGTCATGATGCATCCTCATTCAAAATAAACATATATATATATATATATTTCTATCCTTGTGTATATGTATACTTATGCTTATCATGTGTGTGTGCACATTACGGAGAGATTAACTCGATGCATGCAAACCATTACACATCAATAAAGGGGTAACGAAGTTATGTCATCGTGAATCTCGACAACTCACAATTGACATCAAGAAGTCTTTGAAAAAGCCTCGTTAAATCCAACTCGTTTGACTGTAAAATATACATGTATTTATCATGTGTATATAGACGTGATATCAGAAAATCTCATAAAAGGTTGCAAGCTTCTCAACGTGAAAATTTCTAGTCAAGGGACCTCTCAATTTCGAGTCAGACAAAAGGTATCAGGAGCCGGCAAATCTCCTGACTGACTAATCCCGCCGACCCTTGACATTCACCCCGAATCCCGACGAATTAGAAAATCCCGCCGAAAGAGCCCTTCCGCCTATTCGTATTTATCACGAATCCCGCCGACCCCTCGTCTTCTTCACGAGTCCCGCAAAAGTTCTCCCGAAGACCCGCAAGCGCTCTCCCAAGTTCTTCCGCCGATTCGCCGCAACCCGCAGGAGCTCTCCCTCCGACTCGCCGCAACCCGCAGGAGCTCTCCCTCCGACTCGCCGAAACCCGCAGCTCGTGAAGTCTCCTCCTAAGCTCCCGCAAGGGTCTCGCAAAGTTCTCGTCGAAAGGCTCCCGATGACTCCCGCCGAAGCCCGCACCGTCGATCTCCCCAAGTCTCGATTTTGCTCCGCTCAAACCACCTCACCGACTTCACCTCTAGGTATCCCCTCACCCGAAGCATCCACTAATGAAGTTTTCTTTTTGAAAGTTCATTAACGTTTTGAGTAGGGCTTCTCTCTAGATCTACAATGGCTCCAAGGACGACTGCAGGGTTGGTCTCTGGCTGCGAGCTGGTTCGCACTGGATTTTCTCATGCCTCGGACGAATTCCGGAATATCATTCTAATGCTGGAAGAGGCTGGGCTAACCTTCGTCTTGGAGCACCCTTGCAAAGTCCTGGACAAAGAAGTGCTGGAGTTCTTCTCTACCGCAAGACTCCGAGATAGAGACTCCATAATCAAGAGCAAGGTGGCTGGGACAAAAGTAAAGATGTCTGTCAGTAAGCTAACTCGCTACCTGCAGCTCTCTAGTTCGGAGCAGGAGGACTATCTGGAGGACAAGGACAAAGCCAGAACTCTCTTGTTCTGCGGTCTTCCAAGAGGAACTCGATCAATAAAGAGAAAAGAGATGAATGAAGAAGGGAAGCTCCTATCTGACGTTATTGGAAAGTGCTCATCTGCAAGCCGGGCTCCCATGATCATATCTCAGGAGATATGTTCAAAATTCTCATAGCTGTTGTCTGCCGCAAGAGGTTCAACTGGGGGGAATTGCTGTTCCAAAAGATCAAGGACACTCTGGGCACTCCTAGTTTCGGCCGCATCATAAGTCTATATCTCAACCATCTCAACGGAGACAAGTTCGACATGAGCAAAGGCGTCCCTCTCCACTACTTGAAAAAGATGGATGCAAGTGTGTTTGATCGATGGGAGCGGCGCATCGGGAAGCCTGCTGTGGAAGAGCACGAGGAAGTATCTCCAGCAGTCTCCCCCGGTGAAATTCCTGATACCGTGACTGCAGGAATCGAGGGGGAGACTCTACCCCCTCATATGGATGCAATATCTGAAATCGCCCAGGTGGCCAGGGATGCGGTGGCCGAAATTCATGAAGTAAGTGAACCTGAGCTGGAGGATGAGGAGGTCCTGAACAGAAACACTCAAGGAACCGAAGCTGAAGCACTGAAAACTGCTGATCGAGAATTGTAAGAAGCTGCTGATATACTTGACTTCTTGGATGAGGACGGAGAGGAAGATGAGAATGAGGGCCATGAAGTACTTGAGACTCCGGATCCTGTTGAACCTCCACCTGACAAATCTGCACCAGTGGAGGGGGAGTTAAATAACTCTACAGAGGCCGCCAACATTCCTCCTGTAGAGACTGTGATGGTATCCAGCTCCACAGATGCGTCTGCAGAAATGCAAGGCCCTCAAGTGCCTCCGACCATACCGTTACGAGATGAGCTGGCCACTCACACTATCAATGTCATTCAAGGAATAGTGAACGAGCTTAAAGCCTCTTTTGATACAGCTCAGAAAACACTGCTGAAAAAGATTAAGACTTCTGAAGATCTCATGCTTAAAAATATGGTAGAGATCAACCATAAACTGGATGTGATGGAGAAGAAATTCGAAGAAAAGTATACCGCGGCCGGCGAAGCTGTCACACTTTTAATGGCCGGTTTGAAAAAGAATACTGATACTCTGGCTGTTGTAAATCAGAACGCACACGTTGTAGCCAACAATATTCAGAAGTTTGATGGTAATATGGTCACTTTAAATGCAAATCAGCAGGCCCTGATCACTGAATTCACCAAGACAACTAAGCATATTGATGACTCCCTGCACTCATATGCCAACTGCATAGCTGTCGAAGCCAAAAAGGGGGAGAAAGAGTATATCGCTAAGTTGGCCAAGCTCCAAGAAAGCATGGATACAAACTTCGCACAATCAAGCAAATATGTCTATGAGAGCTGCTGGTGGATGCTCCAACAGGCGCTGGGTACGTTAGGCGTCGTCCTACTGACCATCCTGCCGGTATTCAGGTTCCTGAGACATCTAAGGCCGCTGAGGAAGTAAATATTGCTGAGGATGTAAGTGCAAGTGCTGCAGATATTTTCACAGATGAAGCTGATGCTAGGGCCCTCTCCAAATCTAAACTGAGGAGTATGTTTGACCAGGAGGCCTTAGCAAAAGCCAGGGAAAGAGAAAAGTTCAAGAAGGGACATCCAAGGAGACACAGGCTGCAAAGAGAACTCGAATGAATGAGGAGGATGTACGAAATGAAAGGTGGAGTCCAGTTTCAAGGAACATAATCTTAGACACCTTCTGGCTGCAAGAAAGAGGAGAGATCAATCGAAACGAAGTATATAGCCAGTATGAGTGGGAAACGCACAAAACGTTTGAAGCGAAACGCAACATCTTTTTCAGAAACAACAACGATCCAGATAAAGTTGCTCCTCCTAGGTACTACCCGAAGCCCAAAGAATACATGGAGAGGCAAAGCAAGAAGTACTTGGCTCAAAATCTTAAGGGTGACGTAGCTAAGGACAAATAGTCAACACTTTATAGCTTGTCACTGTGTCTTAAGAACATTTAATGATTATTATTGTCATATAAACAATTCTGGATTATATGTGAATATATTTATCTTGGTATATATATTTGAATTTTGAATGACTCAAGTCCTGATCTGATTGCATATATTATCTTGTGCTGCATGTTTAATTTCTGAATGCTATGTTTATTATTTGATAAGTGTTATTCATCTTAGCTAGTAGGGTTTTGGCTTTGTCAAATAGGGGGAGATTGTTGGGTATTGTATCCACGATTACCTAGATTTGAGGAAGCCACCTGTCAAGCTAAGATGAATTCACAATGTATTTGATGAAACATCTCAAGTTGTGCTTGCAGTTCCTCCACGCTAAGTGCATACCAATGTCAGGGTGCAGTAGGTCAATATACACGGGTTTGCACGACGTAATCCCTCGTTGAGCAGATCAGTGTTTTGGCCTATGTGCACTCTCTCTATTGGAGTGCACTTACTTTCAAGTATAGGGCCGTTCATATGCAAGAGAAGACAAGGAGCATGGAGGATCAAGGAGCAGCTCCTGGGTGGAAGATGAAAATTCGTCCAAGGCAAATTCGACGAGAATCACCAAGTGATTCTCGCCGATTCGGCGAGAATCACTAGTGATTCTCGCCGAATCGACGAGAATCATTAGTGATTCTCGCCGACTCCTTCTGGCCACCTCTAAATGGTGCCAAGTAAGATTCGGCGAGAATCACTAGTGATTCTCGCCGAACCAGTGGCCAAGCAGCTCATGCATACAAAGTAAAATTCGTTGAGAATCAATAAGTGATTCGGCGAGAATCACTAACGATTCTCGACGAATCGTCGAGAATCACTTAGTTATTCTCGCCGATTCGTCGAGAATCGCCTGCGATTCTCGCCGATTTTCACTTGGCGTTTTCTCAGGATGCTGCTGGACCGGATTCTGCCTTTGGACTAGTTTGAACCGGACTTAGGGATTTCTTTTGTGGGTCCCGCAAACGGTCATATTTGAGAATTCAACAGTATATATATTCCAGTATTTTTGAACAGTAAAGGGACGGAAAACCAAGAAAGAAGCCGAGCAAGTAAAACCCTAAAATCGCGAACTCCTTCCGCCGCCGTCGTCGCGCTCGGGCAAATACGTCGCCGCTGCTGATCGTTCCTCTTCCCGATCTCCGGCGACAGAAGCTTAGCAAAGCTTGCGTCTCACGTGTCTATCCAGAGATCTCTTGTCTCTCGATTTGTTGACCGGGAAAAACTCCCCCGTCCGAATCGATCGAGACGACCGATCCTAGAGTGACCGTTGGTAGACCTAGTTTGCTTCGCAAAGAAGTTTGGATCTCAAAGCACTGCAGCAGCGCACCTTCGTTGCCGCCGACTCCGAACCAAGCCGCCGCTCGGATTGCCGCCGCCGGTTCCGGGAGATCCTCTCCAAGAGAGACCAAGGTTGTAGACTCTTCATCGACTTCAAGAACACGTCGTCGGACAAAGAGGAACACCGTAGTCTCCAAACAAAGTTTGTATCACGTGTACACTCTACATTTAATTTCGTTGTAAAGGAACTTTTGTCCGTGTTGTAAGGGTTGGGTGCAACCCGTTTTGTGAGAGTGTTGACTCTCACGTGTGGAAGGGCTCCTTCCGTTAGTGCAGGGATTGGATTTCAATCCCGTTGGAGAAGTGACCGAGTTGTCCCTTGTTTGGGGAGATAGGTCGAAGGGGGAAAGTGGATGTACCCAAGTCGGGGAACCACTATAAATTTGCTGTGTATTCTGTGTGCTGTGCTCTTTATTTTTATTGTGCAGGTACATCCGTAAATTCCGCAAAAGAACCACACGTCACCTATTCCCCCCCATAGGTGCACATAGTTGACACTAGGTGGACTTTCACCTCCCTAGGGTGGAAGATGAAGGAGGACGGCGGAATCCCTCCTCGGAGATGAAAACGGCGGAGGAAATGGGCGATCTCCGGATCTTCGTGCGAGTCTTGGATTAGGGCGAGACCTGCACTATTTATAGAAAAGCAGAATTGAACAATGCGCACGATCACAGGCGCACGACCAGTGGTCGTGCGCGCTATGTCATATGCTCATGAGCACTGGCATGAAATATCAGGAAGAAGAACTGGGATAATGCGCACGAGAATTGGCGCACGACCAGGGGTCGTGCGCACTAAGTCCAATGATCGTGCGATTACCCAGACAGGACTCCAGAAAAGAGGAATCAATGCACACGATCAGTGGCGCACGACCGGTGGTCGTGCGCAATATGTCCAGTGGTCGTGCGCTTACCCCAAGCTGATTCTGGAAAACGAAGAGTAGTGCGCACGATCGGGGGCGCACGACCAGTGGTCGTGCGCATTGAATCCCATGATCGTGCGCAGTATTCCTGTTTCACTACCATCCCGGAACACGCACACGACCCCTGTACCGAAAGGAAAAGCAATTCACTAATCTGTGCAGACATTCCAGACAATCACAGAAGAGAGTACAAACTATAAAAATAACAAAATACACAACCACGGGCATAAATGTGCACTTCCTATGGAAATAAAGATAGGATGAAATATAAATGATAATGAACTAAAAGTGATGTGCAAACGTGTGAAAACTAGCCCAGATGAGTCCGAAATAGGTATAAAACATGGACTCATCAGTCCACCCACGTTCGGCGAGAATCGTCGAGTATTGTACTCTGATTCTCGCCGATCCTAGGTGATACTCGCCGACTGATTCTCGCCGAATCTGCTAGGTGATTCTCGCCGATTCTCGCCGATTCTCGCCGATTCTCGCCGATTCTCGCCGATTCTCGCCAATTCTCGCCGACTGATACTCGTCGATTCTGGAACCCTAATTTTCTGGGTGGTCTGCGGATAGTGATATTCCTAAGTCTATTATGCCTTTGGTATAAAAGGACACTTAGGGTTTTTCGGGAATAACTCTCTGATCAAACAGAGCTGATCGAATCGAAGCCGACGGAAGTGTTCCGCCGTTCGTTCGCTCCGCCGATCCCGAATCCCGCCGACGGAAGGGTTCCGCCGCCGTTATCGCTCCGTCGACCTCCTCCTCTCTGGCGATCGTCGCTGGTGTTGCTATCCCTGGCGCGGACCTAGCAGTCCGTGGTGTAGCAAGGTACAGTTACTCTCTTTCCCGATTATCCGTGCGATGGAAAGATCGGTGTTCTCCCGCTCGTGTGGATTTCTGCAGAGACGTGGACATCATTCCACGTAGAACTCGCCACCAGCAGGAATACGAAGCTTGGAGCATCTCCGTTGAGTTGTGACTCAACGCCACCGAAGTAATTTTTGCCTTTTGTATGTTAGCTTCTTGATTCAACTACCATGGCCCGATACCATCTCTTTTGGGTTTTCTTGATGTTTTTTTTTACTTTTCTGCTGCGTGCACAAGTGTTGTGCCATCCTCATAGAGAAACCCAACACGCACATGTCCGTACGACACTTCCTTCCCGGACCAAACACGCTCTGGAATATCACCATTCAGAGATGCAGAAGGAGACAGATTTATCAGATGTACAGCAGTTTGCACAGCCTCAGCCCAAAACTATTTGCTAATGCCAGCTTGAGAAATCATAATTTGATCTTCTCAATAATCGTCCTGTTCATCCTTTCTGCTAACCCATTCTGTTGCGGCGTCCTCAGGATTGTCCTTTCATGTACTATTGCATGCCTTCTACAGTAAGCGTCGAAGGCACCAGTGTACTCTCCCCCATTGTCAGATCGAACTCGCTTTATTTCTTTCCCGGTCATCTTCTCCACCTTCGCTCTGAACTCTTCAAACTTTGCTAAAACATCACTCTTCTGCTTCACAGAATATGCCCAGACTTTCCTAGAGTGATCGTCAATGAACGTGACAAAGTAAGCGGCTCCGCCCACAGACTTGGGCTCAATAGGACCACACACATCAGTGTGTATCAAGTATAGTAACTCCGCCTTCCTCTTTGGTTCAGAATCAGCAAAGGAAACACGTTTCTGCTTACCGACCAAGCAGTGCGCACACGTATCAGGAAGCCCTCCTGATAGCTCCGGAAGGACCTTGTTCTTCACCAAGATCTTCAAGTTCTTCTCGCTGATATGCCCAAGTCTGCGATGCCATAACTCCATAGAGTCGCCCTCTGCCGCATTCACACTTGGACCACAGATCTTGGCTTTAGTACGATAAAGGCCACAACACTTCCTTCCTCTGGCTACTACCAAAGAACCCTTCAACAACCTCCAGGTCCCTCCACCTTCAATGCTCGTGAAACCATCATCAAGCCTACCAATGGAAATCAGATTCATTCTCAAGTCAGGAATATGTCTGACGCCCTTGAGAACAATCTTCCCCAATTCAGTCTCCAAGTAGACATCACCACTACCAATAATCAACGACTCACCGAAATTTGCCATCCGGATCACACCAAGATCTCCCTCAGAATAGGTGTAGAAGAAATTTCTGTGAGGAGTGCAATGATAGGATGCACTTCCGTCCACGATCCAGTCTGTGTCAACGCAGTCCGGGCAAGACGACCCACTGCACTACAAGCATAACGGCTCAGCCTCCACAATCGAAGTCGTCACATCACCACTGATTCTCCAACCTCCTTGGTCTTTTCCTTCAGGTCTCTTTTCATTTGGAAGCAATCCTTCTTGAAATGACCCTTCTTCTTACAATAGTAGCACTCGATATCCTTCTTAGACTTGCCCCTGGACTTACTCCTGGAACTGTCCCTGTGCTTCACATCCTTCTTTACAGACCGACCTCTTCCCTCCATGAGAAAAACACCCGAAGTGGAAGATCCAGAATCCTTCCTTCTCAGCTCTTCGTTCAGGAGACAACCAGACACCATTTCTATGGTTACCACGCCATCAGGTGCTGAGTTGCTCAACGACACTACTAGAGTCTCCAACCTCTCGGGTAAAGAACTAAGGATCATCAGAGCTTGGAGTTCATCTTCCAAAGTGATCTTCATGGACTCCAACTGATTGATAATACTTTGAGCAAGGTTCAGATGCTCAGTCATCTGTGAACCTTCCCGATACTTCAAATTTACAAGCTTCCTAATTAGAAATGCCTTGTTACCTGCAGTCTTCCGCTCGTACAACGCTTCAAGCTTTTCCATAGTGCCTGAGCCGAGGTCTCCGTGTAAACATGATGAAAACAGAGTCATCGAGCCACTGTCTAATGAACCCTACTGCCTTTCGATCCATTTTCTTCCACTCTTCATCATCCTTAACTGAAGCAGGTCTCCCTGTCAATGGAGCATGGAGATCTTTACAATATAAGAGATCCTCCATCCGAGGCTTCCAGATGCTCCAATTCTTGTCATTCATACTGACCATCCTTGTGTTCTATTCCATTGCTTTCTCAAACAAGCAACTCTATTACGGTCCAGAAGTCGATTTATTTCAAGGGACTAACAAGAGAGGATAGGGAGCGGACCGATAGTCGTCACCTACCGCACCAAGTTAGAAACCGAGAAATAAAAATGACTAGCCAAACAACCTCCCTCTGATACCACTTGATAGGGAAACGGGAGTGTGAAGATAACGACAACTCTCACCGATCAATAGAGTCAAAAAAAATAAGAAGCAAAACAAAAACACCACAGATGAACACAGAGATATATGTGGAAAACCTTCACCACTTCAAGGTCAAAAACCATGGGGCACGGCACAACGAAAATCCACTATAGTAAATAAGGATTACAGAAATTTATCTAGGTTTGTCCAAACCTAGAAAGCCTCCGGATTTGACACACAAATCCACACATTCTACCACCAAGACAAACCACAACCTCTCTACAACAGATAAAATCCTACTCTCTCTTCAAGCACAATAGCAAACGAAGACAAGAAATGGTACACCTGAAACCGTACACGAAGAAGCCCTTGAAACAGTAGAGAAAACACCTTCCAACAGCATAGAGGAAACACCTCCTTCAAGCAACGAACTCCCGCCTACAGCAGCGACAAAATCCCTTGCAACAGCGGACGAATGGTGGCCGGCGGATGGCGCGGGCGCGGGGATGGCGGCCGGCGGACGGCGCGGGTGTGGGGATGGCGGACGGCGGACGCGCGCGGGCTCGGGGGGGGGGGGGGGGGGGGGGCTTCCGCTGCTCTCTCAAAAACCTAGACCATAAATCCACCTTTTTTAATCGGGAGACCGGAGCTTTTAAAAAAAAGTCACCCAAAAAAACTGCTCACAGTTTTTAAATAAAAACTGCCCCATCCCCTTCCCAACAAACCAGTAAATAAAAGGTTGCAACATCAAAAGAGCCAGGTTGCAACTTCTTAAATTCTGCACATACACCCTTCACCTTTAGGGGCTGAACCCAACAAACTCCCCATGCAGACCATAAAGGGGAGTATCCCACCTTGACTCCTTCAGGTGAGGATCATGCCGATCAACCGCCGGCAGAAATCATGCTTTTCCCTTGGGATGACCTTCATCATCATATCCGAAGGATTTTCATCCGTGTGGATTTTCTCCACCACCAACAGTTTCTCTTCCACAGCATCCTGAATCCAGTGATACTTTACGTCAATGTGCTTCGTCCTGGAGTGAAAGGCGGGATTCTTGGCCAAAAATATAGCACTCTGACTGTCACAGAAAACTATGTACATGTCCTGTCGGAGATCAAGCTCTAGCATGAACTTCTTCATCCAAATAAGCTCCTTTGACGCCTCAGTCAATGCAATATATTCAGCCTCTGTCGTCGACAATGCCACGCACTTCTGAAGCCTTGACTGCCATGACACTGCTCCCCCTCCAAAAGTGACCACGAATCCAGAAGTAGATCTACTCGTGTCAACATCTCCTGACATATCCGAATCTGAGTACCCAATAAGTTCTGGTGGACCTCCACCAAACTGTAAACAAAGGTCTGAGGTACCTCAGAGATAGCGGAGTATCCATTTCACAGCACTCCAATGGACTTTCCCTGGGTTTGCCAAGTAACCTCTCACAGACCCCACAGCATGAGCTATGTCTGGCCTAGTGCAGACCATAGCATACATCAGGCTCCCCACTGCGGATGCATAAGGAATTTGGCTCATCTATTCCACCTCCTTCTCAGATGAGGGGCTTTGAGAACTGGAAAGTCTGAAGTGTCCGGCCAGAGGAGTAGCAACGGGTTTTACCTTGTCCATCATGAACCTCTTCAGCACTTTCTCCACATACTCAGACTGAGACAGCCATAGTTGACCAGCACTCCTGTCCCTGGTAATTTTCATTCCAAGGATCTTCCTTGCCGGTCCCAAATCCTTCATTTCAAAGGACTCACTGAGCTCCTTCTTCAACTCAGCTATGCTAGCCTTGTCATCCCCAACAATCAGCATATCATCTACGTACAACAGCAGAATAGTGAACATCTTCTCAGTCCTCTTCACATACACACAGTGATTAGTCCTGGTCCGTTGGAATTTGCTCTTCATCATGAAAGAGTCAAATTTCCTATACCACTGTCTGGGTGCCTGCTTCAACCCATAAATGCTCTTCTTGAGCCGGCAGACCAGATGATGCTTCCCCTTAGCCACAAAGCCTTCAGGCTGCTCCATATATAGCTCTTTCTCCAAATCGCCATGCAGAAATGCCGTCTTGACGTCCATCTGCTCCACTTCAAGATCCATGGAGGCAGCCATACCCAACACCAGTCTGATAGAGGACATTTTCACCCCTGGGGAAAAAATCTCGTCGAAATCGACACCTTGTTTCTGACTGAAACCTTTCACCACAAGTCTCGCCTTGTACCTTGGCTGAGAGTTACTTTCATCCAACTTTAACTTGAAGACCCACTTGTTCTTCAAAGCTTTCTTCCCTTTAGGCAATGGGACTAAATCATACGTCTCGTTCTTCTGAAGGGAGTACAACTCCTCTTCCATGGCAGCTGTCCAGGCCTCACGATCTTCAGCACTCTGAGCCTCCACATAGGACTCAGGCTCTTCACTATCTGTAAGCAAAATATACTCATGAGGGGAATACCTAGTATTGGGCCTTCTGACTCTCTCAAATCTGACAAGATGAACCTACACCACAGGTGGTACATCAACTGGCAGAGCTCCCCCTACATCCGGAATCATCTCCTCATCAGGAATAAACTCACCAACTTCCTCCTCAGCATGCCCATCATCAGCAGCAGTCTCTACTGGCCCATCATCAGCATAGAGTCTCTCCTCCGCAGGTGAAAACTGTGGAACCTGTGACTCCGCAGCATTATGCTCACTAACCACTTGATCTTCAACAAATATCACATCTCTGCTTCTGATCATTTTCTTGTTCACAGGATCCCAGAGTCTATATCCAAACTCCTCATGGGGAAATCCCATCAAGATGCACTCCCGAGATTTCTCATCAAGCTTCGATCTCTCTTCATTGGGGACATGAACGTGGACTTTGCACCCAAACACCCGCACATGTCCGTACGACACTTCCTTCCCGGACCAATCATGCTCTGGAATATCACCATTCAGAGATGCAGAAGGAGACATGTTTATCAGATGTATAGCAGTTTGCACAGCCTCAGCCCAAAACTATTTGCTAATGCCAGCTTGAGAAATTATAATTTGATCTTCTCAATAATCGTCTTGTTCATCCTTTCTGCTAACCCATTCTGTTACGGCGTCCTCGGGATTGTCCTTTCATATACTATGGCATGCCTTCTGCAGTAAGCGTCGAAGGCACCAGTGTACTCTCACCCATTGTCAGATCGAACTCGCTTTATTTCTTTCCCGATCATCTTCTCCACCTTCGCTCTGAACTCTTCAAACTTTGCTAGAACATCACTCTTCTGCTTCACAGAATATGCCCAGACTTTCCTGGAGTGATCGTCAATGAACGTGACAAAGTAAGCGGCTCCGCCCACAGACTTGGGCTCAATAGGACCACACACATCAGTGTGTATCAAGTATAGTAACTCCGCCTTCCTCTTTGGTTCAGAATCAGCAAAGGAAACACGTTCTGCTTACCGGCCAAGCAGTGCGCACACGTATCAGGAAGCCCTCCTGATAGCTCCGGAAGGACCTTGTTCTTCACCAAGATCTTCAAGTTCTTCTCGCTGATATGCCCAAGTCTGCGATGCCATAACTCCATAGAGTCGCCCTCTGCCACATTCACACTTGGAACACAGATCTTGGCTTTAGTACGATAAAAGCCACAACACTTCCTTCCTCTGGCTTCTACCAAAGAACCCTTCAACAACCTCCAGGTCCCTCCACCTTCAATGCTCGTGAAACCACCATCATCAGCCTACCAATGGAAATCAGATTCATTCTCAAGTCAGGAATATGTCTGACGCCCTTGAGAACAATCTTCCCCAATTCAGTCTCCAAGTGGACATCACCACTACCAACAATCAACGACTCACCAGAATTTGCCATCCGGATCACACCAAGATCTCCCTCAGAATAGGTGTAGAAGAAATCTCTGTGAGGAGTGCAATGATAGGATGCACCTCTGTCCACGATCCAGTCTGTGTCAACGCAGTCCTGGCAAGACGACCCACTGCACTGCAAGCATAATGACTCAGCCTCCACAATCGAAGTCGTCGCATCACCACTGGATTCTCCAACCTCCTTGGTCTTTCCCTTCAGGTCTCTTTTCATTTGAAAGCAATCCTTCTTGAAATGGCCCTTCTTCTTATAATAGTAGCACTCGATATCCTTCTTAGACTTGCCCATGGACTTACTCCTGGAACTGTCCCTGTGCTTCACATCCTTCTTCACAGACCTGCCTCTTCCCTCCATGAGAAAAACACCCGAAGTGGAAGATCCAGAATCCTTCCTTCTCAGCTCTTCGTTCAGGAGACAACCAGACACCATTTCTATGGTTACCACGCCATCAGGTGCTGAGTTGCTCAACGACACTACTAGAGTCTCCCAACTCTCGGGTAAAGAACTAAGGATCATCAGAGCTTGGAGTTCATCTTCCAAAGTGATCTTCATGGACTCCAACTGATTGATAATACTTTGAGCAAGGTTCAGATGCTCAGTCATCTGTGAACCTTCCCGGTACTTCAAATTTACAAGCTTCCTAATCAGAAATGCCTTGTTACCTGCAGTCTTCCGCTCGTACAAGGCTTCAAGCTTTTCCATAGTGCCTGAGCCGAGGTCTCCGTGGAAACATGATGAAAAACAGAGTCATCGAGCCACTGTCTAATGAACCATACTGCCTTTCGATCCATTTTCTTCCACTCTTCATCATCCTTAACTGAAGCAGGTCTCCCTGTCAACGGAGCATGGAGATCTTTACAATATAAGAGATCCTCCATCCGAGGCTTCCAGATGCTCCAATTCTTGCCATTCATACTGACCATCCTTGTGTTCTGTTCCATTGCTTTCTCAAACAAGCAACTCTATTACGGTCCACAAGTCGATTTATTTCAAGGATTAACAAGAGAGGATAGGGAGCAGACCGATGGTCGTCACCTACCGCACCAAGTTAGAAACCGAGAAATAAAAACGACTAGCCAAACAACCTCCCTCTGATACCACTTGATAGGGAAACGGGAGTGCGAAGATAACGACAACTCCCACCGATCAATAGAGTCAAAAAAAATAAGAAGCAAAACAAAAACACCACAGATGAACACAGAGATATACGTGGAAAACCTTCACCACTTGAAGGTCAAAAACCACGGGGCATGACACAACGAAAATCCACTATAGTAAATAAGGATTACATAAATTTATCTAGGTTTGTCCAAACCTAGAAAGCCCTCCGGATTTGACACACAAATCCACACCTTTCTACCACCAAGACAAACCACAATCTCTCTACAACAGGATAAAATCCTACTCTCTCTTCAAGCACAATAGCAAACGAAGACAAGAAAGGGTACACCTGAAACCGTAGATGAAGAAGCCCTTGAAACGGTAGAGAAAACTCCTTCCAACAGCATAGAGGAAACACCTCCTTCAAGCAACGAACTCCCGCCTACAGCAGCGGAAAAATCCCTTGCAACAGCGGACGAATGACGGCCGGCGGACGACACGGGCGCGGGGATGGCGGACGGCGGATGGCGCGGGCGCGGGGATGGCGGACGGCGGACGCGCGCGGGATCGGGGGGGGGGGGGTGGGGGCTTCCGCTGCTCTCTCAAAAACTAGACCATAAATCCACTTTTTTTTAATCGGGAGACCCGGAGCTTTTAAAAAAAAGTCACCCAAAAAAAACTGCTTACATTTTTTAAATAAAAACTGCCCATCCCTTCCCAGCAAACCAGTAAATAAAAGGTTGCAACATCAAAAGAGCCAGGTTGCAACTTCTTAAATTCTGCACACACCCTTCACCTTTAGGGGCTGAACCCAACATCATTTTCAGGTTCTGGGTGTCGTATAGTGTTGTAGGGAGTCCGGGAGGTGAACTCGAGGAAATACACAGAATATTGGGCAAAACCGAAGTTCTGTCGGTTACTGCCCGACAGTAGCTCCCAGTGAGCTCTTTTGTAGTTGTGAAGCTTGGTCCATGAGGCGAGGTGGGTAGCATGTTATGTTGTTGAGCCTAGAGTGACCAATTGAGTTGGTCGTGAGTGCCAGCATCGGAACATAACATTGGTTATGTCGTGTACTGAAAAGGGGAGGCTGACTCGCGTCGTTGTCGTTATTTGGCACGATATTTGAGCAATGAGAAAGAGCGGAACTGCACCCGCACTATGTCGTTCGACTAAAGTACCTAACGTACTTGGCTTTCGTGGTTAGCATAGGAGAGAATCCTTGACTTTAGGTCGAACTAGAAGAATGCTCAAGTTGGGACTATCCTTGTCTGGGTCAAGGGATGGTGATGTGACTCAAGGAGTACATCGAAAGTGGGCCATAAAAGCACGAAGCGAGTGGATGTGCGTTCCAACATTTGTGATGATTGTGTGTCTTGCGTCAATGCTTGGCTTGTTTGTCGTACACTTTTAGCCTAATCTTTATATACATCGTTGCTATTGACTAATATGCAGGGAAGGAATATCACTGCCTCGGGTATGGGGTGAGGTCTTTATACTGCACGTTCATGAATAGTGGTCACAAAAGCTGACTCGTTACCTTCTTTTGTTGTCACACCTTTGTGGTTTTGTACAGGTACCAGTGCTAGTGAACCAAGTGGGAAATAGCGGGCAGGAGCCCAAGTTTTGTTATTGTTTTCTCATGTATGGCCGGCATGCACACCGATGTATGGAAATCATGTAGTAGCTTTAACATTCCTGTGTGTAAGGCTCTAAGGCCAAAGTTATCATTGTAACTGATGTTTAATCATTCCTATAATATTGTGGATATTCCGGTTCATTTTGTTATGTTAATGCTTCTGCTAGAATGCAACTTTGAGTTATGGTGTATGATTGTTTTGGTTTTAATGCGTAACTTCACTGACTGCCCGTGGAATATGGTGTGGGGCTTTGGCCGGACCTTCTGTTATATTCTACGTAACAGATTGGGGTGTTAAAATTGGTATCAGCCTCTAGTGTTGGTCCATTTTAGCTGAATTCGTAGACGAATTCTTTTAAGGGATGAAGTGCATGTGTGTGTGTCACCTTAAAACGTAAAAACAACTTGTGAATGTCCACTTATGAATGATAAATACACATGAAACTTGCTAAAAATATTGTTTGTGGAATCTAAGCGTTCCTTTGATTATTGTTTGATGTTCCGGAGTTGCTAAATTGCGTATTGTGTAATTATAGGTAACTAGGAGTGGTGCAGAGAAGCCTCAACGTCGACACTTTGCGAAGAATAGCGCACAAAATGATGTTCCTGCAACCCCTCCTTCTGCTGAAACAATAAGGTTGGTGGCTGAAGTCGTGATTGTCATGTTAAATGCCCAGTCAAGAAGGTAAGTGCAACCTCCTGCCTCTGCGGTGGCCTAGGTGTCAGTCATTGTAGTAGAGCCATTAGCGGCAAGAAGGTCTTCAGATCAACAATTGAAGCACTTCCCGAGCTTCAACCCTCCATCCTTTACGGGAGCTGGATTCCTGTCTGACGTTGAGGACTGGCTCTCTCAGATAAAGAGAACCTTAAATGCGACAGAGACAGAAGAGGCTCAGAAGGTCGCCGTAGCCACCTTCTTATTGGATGGAGAGGCAAGACTATGGTGGGATGTGATTGAAGCTCATCAGTTAGCAGGGAGATGATTGACGGACGTCTCAATGGAGGAGTTCTTAAGGATGCTCTTGGCGCATTATGTCCCTTCAGCACAGCGGATTGCGTTGGAAAACCAGTTTCTGAGATTGACTCAAGGGTTGTTTGGTGAATGACGACCGTTCGGTTGTCGAGTACCTACATGAGTTCACTAGACTTGGAAGGTATGCTGCATCGTCTTTGGAGAACGAGGAAATAAAGACCAATCGATTCTATAAAGGATTGCAGGAAGATCTGTGGTTACTTCTTTCAGGCCAAATGATGCAAGGATTTCTTACCTTGGTCAATATTATGTGATCCCTTGAGTAGGATTTGAAGAGGGTTTAGAGTAAGAAGGATCTCTCGGTGATAAAGCAAGAGTTCATGGTGTCGAGCTCTTTGAAGTCTGGATTTCGCAACAGGTGGAACAAGAAAGGTAGGTCGTCTAGTCCAGCTCCTTCTACTGGTTCTAGAGCTACCTCGGGATAAGGACTGCATACATGCTACAATTGCAGTAAAGTGGGACATTATGCTCGTGACTGTTAGATCCGTTTCGCAAGGTCGGATATAAAGGTGGGTGCGTTATATGTTGAGAAGAGGAAAGCAGCAGAGCGTTTGCATCTCACATACGCCAGCGCAACCCAGAGTCTACAATCTTGGCCAGTGGGAGGCCATTTAACAAAGTGACATGATGATAGGTATGAGCTTAATATAGCTTGTGTATTTTACATACTATATATACCTTGCATACTTTTGTTTGATGTTTGGTGGTGTATTAGGCTTTGTCCTAATCCGTAACCATCCAGCGAGAGCGTTGTTTGACATGGGGTGTCTCACTCCTTTCTTTCTGAGTATTTCATTATGCGTATCAGGGTACCTTTCTGTATGGCAAAAGATAGATTAGACGTGTTGTTGCCCAATGGATGCATGATGTGTACAGATAGGTATTGCGGTGTGAAGGTGTGAATATGAAATCAAGGGTTTGACCTAGAAGCCTCGATACTACCGATTTCAAAATATGATGTGATCTTTGGCCTGGACTGGCTCTCGAAGCACCGTGCGTGCATTGATTGCAACCTTAAGGAGGTCAAGCTGGGGAAGATACTGAACATGAAACTACCTTCTCTAGTATGAATGGATCAAGCAAGATATTGATGTCTGCTCTCCAGGTTGTTAATGCAGTCTGAAAGTGCGGAGTTATTCTTCACACTAGTAGATGTAATGCCCAGAAACTCAAAGGAGCGAGGGGGGACGTTTTGGGCCAGTTTGGTTTCTAGCTGCAGGCACACGGCCTGGGACACGGGCGTGTCCCAGGGCGTGTCAAGCCTGTGTCGACACTGAGCGGGAAGTCGACACTTTGGTCTCGACATTGTGTTGAGACTGGGCACACGGCCTGCGACACGGGCGTGTCGCAGGGCGTGTCGACCCGTGTCGACACTTAGCCGCAAAGTCGTCGAGATTTACTCGACGATTCGTCGAGACCGGACACACGGCCTGCGACACGGGCGTGTCGCAGGGCGTGTCGACCCGTGTCGACGATCGTCCCGGGGAGTCGACGAGATTTGCTCGACGATCGTCGAGACAAGGCACACGGCCTAGGACACGGGCGTGTCCGAGGCCGTGTCGAGTGTGGAGACCGTGTACACGGCCCTGGAGCCCAGGCGTGTCAAGGTGACACGGGCAAGGACACGGGCGTGTCCTCGAACCCGTGCAGTGCTCGGGTTGATTTTGGGGGAAAAATGATGGGGTGCACGGCAGGACACACAGCCGTGTCAGGTGGAACACGGGCGTGTCAGCTCGAACATGAGCGTGTTCGATACCCGTGTGAGGTTCCAGGTGATTCGATTTTGACGGCGAATGAGGCACACGGCCCTGGACACGGGCGTGTTCCAGGCCGTGTTCGGTCCAGATTGGGCATTTCAGTCCCGAATCAAAGCCGTCGTTTCCTTATTTTGAGATCCAACGGCTGGGGGTTGTTCCTGAAGGGATATACCCAGGTTTGGGCTTCCAAAACCCTCAATTTTCTTAAGTGTTCTCTTTCTAAATCCTTAGAGAGAGAGGAGAGCCAAGGGAGGAAGAAGGAGCTAGATCCCGCCATTGGAGGAGCTTCAGAGCTCCGAATCGCGAGCCGACTCCGGATCCACGGAGGCAACGCTAGTGCGGTGGTTTTCATCCGATTACTTTTCCATGGCGCCAAAGAGGAACGCAAGGGTAACGATCCTCATCTTGAGCATGAGTAGCTCTCTTTCTTTGCATAGGAAGCCCGCTCTCGCGAGTTTGCGGAGAGTTAGAGGCGTTCCTTCGGGTAGATATGTGAAGTCCCCGTTGTTTAGAGTCCGTATGCGAGAACGGACATAGGCATGGTGTGTGAAGCCTACCCGGACATGTTGGTCTGGATCGGTGATGTTGCATTGCATAATGCCGGAGAAGACTCCGTGCTATTGGTTATTTTTCGGGTTTTCTACGCGGTAGATTGCAGCAGGGAGCCTTGGGGACTAACCCAAAGGTGCACCCGGAAAACTGTGCGGATACGAGATCTTGCCAACTTGAACATAACCGGGTTATGTGACTTGTGATGGTAATGGGACTCAGCGGAAGTTTGACCCGCGCAAATGGCTTAAATTGTCGTTGCGATGTGAGCACGGGTTAGATGGAACCGTACCCATATCTATGTCGTTCGGGTTAAAGAGACCTAAGGTTACATGGCACTTGCCGTTGGCATAGATGAGAGTCTTCAGCGGTCAATGACTTAAATTGACGTGACCCATGCCGGGAAGACAAATTGCTCATAGGTTTGGCCGTCCAAGTGGCGGTGGTGTGTCCGGAATGTCTATGGCTTCAATTGACGTGACATCGACCAGTTCACCAAGAATGTGCCCTGAGAGTATGGGGCATGTGGCCGTGCGAGCCAACGTCTGTGATGTAATGACTAGTTTTATATTGCTCGCTTATGCTAATGAAATGCAGGGAAGGAGCATCTCCGCCCCGAGTTGGGGGCGGGATCGTTATAATTTGGTCAGCATTGCTGACCGTTGCCTTGTTTTGCCACCGTGCGGTGGTTTGTTGCTTGCAGGTGCAGCTGGACCAAGCGGTCAATAGCGGGCTAAAGCCCGAATGCGAAGCCGGCCCTTGAAGGCCTAAATTGGAAGTGTTTACTGTTTTATTCATGTATGACCGGCCTGCGTGCCGTGGTTTGTAAAACATGTAATATCAAGTGAAACATTTTGTAAGGCCTTAAAGCTTATTTTGAGTATTTGTATAACATTCCTATTCTGTACTAGTGGACATTCATGCTCTAATGCTGGGTTCTTTATTACAACTTTTTAAACTGCTTCCGCTAGAATGCTCTGTGTAGGACGTTGAGATTGGTTGGATGGTTTCCATAAGTAACCACCCGGTCTGTCTGTAGTATATGGCGTCGGGCCCCGGCCGGACCTACTGCTATATGCTATGCGACGGATAGGGGGTGTTAC
This sequence comes from Platanthera guangdongensis, assembly GCA_039583875.1. Lineage (NCBI taxonomy): Eukaryota > Viridiplantae > Streptophyta > Magnoliopsida > Asparagales > Orchidaceae > Platanthera > Platanthera guangdongensis. The sequence goes on from CM077148.1 coordinate 137,375,362, forward strand.
ATTTGATATCAGACTACTGGTTTTGTCGGCTTAAAGTGAATTCGTGGGCGAATTCTTTTTAAGGGGTGGTGAGCATGTTGTGTGCGTCATCGTAATAACAGTAAAAAGAACCATGAATGTCCACTTAGGAATGAAAATACTCGTGTTTGAGGAACCTGCGTGTTCCTATAATTGCTGTTTGCAATTTATTTGGTCGCTTAACGGTGTTTTGTACCACTATAGGTGACCCGAAGTGGTGTTGGGCCGTCAGAATGCCGAGTTTCTGAGGCTAGTAGTGCACCGGATGTTGCTCCTGCAACACCTCTGTCGGCTGAAAATATACGATTGGTGGCTGAAGCGGTGTGGCCGTGATAAATGCGTAGCCTGCAAGGCAAACACAGCAGCCCGCTCCTGTGATGGAGCAAGAACCTCTGCAAGAGGCTGAGCCGAGGAGAGTGGCGCAAGTGGTTGTAGAATCGGTGGTGCCAAGGAGGGCAACTGAGAGGCAGCTTAAGTATGTAATGAGCTTTAACCCTCCGTTATTCTCGGGTTGGGAACCCCATCTCAGGCTGAAGACTGGCTCTCCAGGGTGAAGAGAGTCATGACAGCAACAGAGACGGAGGAGTGGCAAATGACCACCATCGCTACGTTCCTTTTGGACAGCGAAGCGAGGATGTGGTGGGAAGGATTGGAGCTGCACTTACTGAGAGGTAGGCAACTTGGTGATGTCTCGATGGAGGAGTTCTCGAGATTATTTTTGGCTAGATACCTCCCTTCGACGCAGAAGATAGCGTTGGAGAATGAGTTCCTGAAGTGGTACAGGGTGAGTGAAAGATATGGTACCTAAACACCTAGAGGGGGGGGGGGGGTGAATAGGTGACCTAATCCTTTTCTAACTTTGTTGGCAGCCACTTAGTTAAATCACAGAGTTCTAACTACTTTTGCACAGTAAACAGCAATAACAAAACATACACAGCACAATCACAGCACAACACACAGTGTTTTATAGTGGTTCCCCAAGATATGGGTACATCCACTTTCCCCCTTCGCCTATCTAGCAGTGTACTAGATTCGGCCAAACTCCTGCACTGTCTCAGAACCCAAATTGGTTCCTACACCTCAGGCCCAAAGCCTTACAACTCAGCTTTATCCCAAAGCCTACACTCAGCCAATCAAGGCCTACACTCAGCCAATCAAGGCCTACACTCAGCCAACAAGGCCTACACTCAGAGATCACAATCTCCTACACTCAAGCTAACAAGCCCTACCCTCAACCTTTATAATTATAGGCTTACAAATCACTCAGATCCAAAGGATCCTACAAGTTAAAAAGATATTACAAATTTTAACTCTACAACTCAGAAAGATAAGAGGGGAGTTGAGAGATTCTTGATGAGTTCTTGGAAGAACTCAGCTGGATCCAATCTGACTTAGCTTTCTTCAAAGCTTCTTGAGTAGAACTGAATAAGACTGAATCCTCTGCAGTTGTTCCTTGACCTCTGCTTCTTAAGAATCAGAATTGAATCTGAATCCTTCTTCTCAGCCTAGTTCCAGAGGCTGATTTCTTGGATGGATCCCTCTCTCTCCAACTTCTTAGATCTGCACTTGGACTGCAAGATCTTCTTGTGTTGATACTCAGTATATCACTTTTCTGATTACTTGAATAATCTGTACCACTTGTTAATCACTTGATCAACTCTTTCAACAACAGTTTCTGTAAACTGTGGGTGCCTATTTATAGGCCTTCTTCATGGTAACCGGCTGGTCCGGTTCATAACTGACTTCTGACATCTCTGACAGTTGCTGTAGACCAGCTGATCGGCAGCTGTCATGTCAACCAGTCACTTCTTGAAAATCTCTAACAGTCAGTAAGTGTCGAGACTTTCTGTCTTTAAGTGTCGACACTTATAGACCAAGTGTCGACACATGCTTTGTAAGTGTCGACACAAGTCTACAAGGTGTCGACACATATCCTTGTATGTCTCGACACAGATTCTACTTCATGTGTCGACACTGAAATTGAGTGTCGACACAAGTACTTGTTCTTCTAGCTTTTGCTGAATTCTTCTATGTGTCGACACATCTCCTTTGTGTCGACACATCTTCTTGTGTTGAATCTGTCAAGTGCCGACACTGCTTCTTGGTGTCGACATATAGTCTTCTATGTTGAATCTTGCTGAGTGTCGACACAGCTCCTTGTGTCGACACACCTTCTTGTTGTTGAGACTTCAGCTGAGTGTCGACACATTCCCATAGTGTCGACACTTGTACTTAGAATAATTTGTTGTTCTTTCTGTTCTTTGCTAAGTGTCGACACAGCTCCATGTGTCGACACTTTCTTCAAGTGTTGAGTCTTCAGCTGTGTGTCGACACATTGTTCTGGGTGTCGACACATACTTTAAATGTTGACTCTTCTGTTGAGTGTCGACACATTGTGTTGAGTGTCGACATATGCTTCAAGTGCTGACTCTTCTGCTTAGTGTCGACACATTGTGTTGAGTGTCGACACTTGTACTTAGACTCTGCCAGACTTTTGCTGAGTGTCGACACAGCTCTAAGTGTCGACACTTTTCTGGTGTAGACACAGCTTCACTGGGTGTCGACACAGCTCCTTGTGTCGACACTTTCTGTCGCACTTTTCTTCACTGAGTGTCGACACAGCTCCAGGGTTCGAC